>CARXXK010000002.1:66176192-66776192 GCA_949089665.1 Macrosiphum euphorbiae
ATATACTTACATATAATTATAATAATTTATGGGGAACAAATCCATAGCTTAGCGTTAGCACCCACTCTAATTTTTCAATTTTTTTTCGAAAGCTATTTATTACGAGTTAATAAGAACGATGTTCCAAAAACTAATTGCCGAAAATCATTAGTTTTTACGTTATACCTTTTAGTTCACGATTTTCGGTGTTTTACAACTCAATATTTTACAGAGTGTTCGAAACTTTTCTGTTTTACTGAACAACCTTTTTTTCAATTCTTTTTGTTTTAACGTACCTATATGCATTGAAGCATAGCTGAGTCAAGCATGCTGAAAACAATGGGGAAGGCTGAATTTGGTGGCCAAACTTATTTTAAAGTTACAGCTAATAACTAACATTTTTCAAATTTTCATGTTATATCCGGCGTGGTAAATTGATCGCTGCGCTCACTCAGACAATTAAAATCGAAAACATAGCTATTGGCTTGTTATGTAAAACCACCATACGCGTGTGTCAGAATTATTTTTGCAACATAATTTTTAAAACGTTGATTTACTATTAGGTTTTTTTTAAAAAAATGGAAAATTCGTTAGCATAAAACATCGAAAATCGTGAACTTCTTAAGGTTAGACAATAAAAACTAATGATTTCTGGCAGTAAAATTTGCACAATCGTTCTTAACTGGTTGTAATAAAACCTAGGTGTCCAAAAAAAAAAAAATTTTAATTCGGACGGTATCTAAACTAGATTTAATATAACAGTCAATTTAACAAATATTTTGTTTAAAAAAAATTTCCAACCAACCCCCACCATCCAAAATTCCTGAGCACGCCTAGCTCTGTTTGGCACTAAAAACGCCGCTCAGCATGGCTATTAATAATAATATAATGAAACGTCTCTTGAATGACTTACTAACCCACTGACTGATCAACTTAGTGCCTAAACAATGATAGCTTGAGAGTTGACATTTTCACGGTACCTTCGTACCACCATGTAAGTATGTACTAAGAAAAATTTTTCCAAAATACCTACTTTTTAATAGTGTACAATTGATTCACGTGTGTAATCTAACTTAATCAGCTAAAAACCTATTTATAATATAGTTATCCATGTAGGTAAATATTGATGGTACAAATTATTTTTAATGCCATATTCAATTTGAGTTCAAATGTCTTTAACTTATTCTTCAAATAAATTAAAACAAAACCTTATTTTGAAAAACTGTGTATCCCCAAGCTCAAAAGTTTCGTTGATTTTAATTAAATATTATATTTATAGTATAAAGCGTTCCAATTTAGTAGTACCTATATTACCGTTTGATTTTAAGCTTGACGAGTTAATTTCTATACAAAGAACGAACAAAACGAATGTTTTCAATGAATACATTTTTATTCGTGGCATGCTGAACAATTATTTACAATTTATATGCAAATATTTTTTATTCAATTTGTATCGATGTTAATAGGTAGGTACAATCTTTTAAATTGTATTATTCGTATTTCCGACAAATAACTAATTTGGGTCGGAAAGACATAATTTATGTATCTATGTTGTACACTAATAGCCAATAGGTATATATTAGGTATATATATTATTATACATTTAATCGTACTTATGTCACTCAATAGTCAATAGTAAGGCCGGGAAATTTAACACATTTGTTTAACTCGTAAACATAAGTAAAAGCTATGTTAGTTAAGAAATAAAATTTGATTTAATAATTGATAAGAAAAGTAGCATACCTACAAAATGGACGAGTTTGAACATTTTCTATCAAGCTCCAAATTATTTGCCCCTGTATGAGGCATATGAGCATCGTATTTATTATTTACAGGACAACTGACTGGTCAACTTCCCCCCCCCACCATCAAAGAAGGTACGTCTACAGTTAAAAAGACCACTAATTCACTTTATAATAAGTTATGTAAAAATATTGTAAATATTGGAATTGATTATATTATATTAAGTGTCCGGGCCATTACCTGCCCTCATTAGTTATTATTAATACATTTAATAGGTATTAACACTATTTTGATTAACGATAAACGCCAAACTTGGTTAACGTTTTAATACTGAATAACGATAAACCCAATAATTGTGTAACGTTTTAATAATCGTAAATAACATAAAACGGAATTTTTATTTCAATTGCAAAGCTTGCAAATGATATAATATAGATGTTTATTTATTTTTACATACTATTTTATTTAATAGTATTTACTAACGAATTTAATATTAAATATACCCATTGACTGATTTTTATGTTTTAATATATTTTTAAGGAACAATTTTCTTTAAAAATTCATACAAAACATAAGTCAATTTACTAAAAAATAGTTAATTCATATCGTGTACATTTTAAATTTATGAGCTAAAAATGCATGTATATTTTGCTTATTTTTATTTCACTGCAATACACTATGAAGATTTTTCATTATGATCATCATTTATTATACAAAATAAAAATTAATAAAACTTAAGACTATACATGTGTAGTTATTATTTAGTAATACCATACATATACATTGGCATATTCTGTGGTGTTATCAATCAATTATGGTTTACAAAAAAACTGATTGGATGTATTACTTACAGCTGAAAACAAATTCTGAGGGCCTAAACCTCTCTGCTGGCGTACATATTATATTATACTTGGGTATATATACCTTGTTTAAGTACCCACCTATAATAGTCCATACAATATAATAATATGTGCGTATGCACAGTCTAACGAGTTAAGTGCGAGTAGGTGTTAAATTAAACGGAAACCGAGCTGGCCTCTCCACAAAATATAATATATTATATACATACATATATGTATGTGGCTGACTATACGTATACTAAAATTTAACTCTCAAGTCCACCGTCGAACCGGAGGTATGTGTATACGTTATACGTATTGTATATCTACACATGCGGATGCTATTGAATCCTCGTCGTGACATACATTACAATTATGGCCTACTCGAAAAACTTAATTACACGTACTTGGTACTATATTATTCCTACATTTTTTACATTTTTTTTTTTTAAAAACATAATTTTCTATTTTCATTCAGTGTACTATTATAGAGGTACCCATACGGTTGTAAAAAATAAGTGTAGTACAATATTTATGTTACTCGAGGTCGGTGTCGGCACCTATATACTCCGTGTTCTAGCTGTTTTTAATTCAGTGCGGAGTTATTATTTTTATTTCGAAGAAATATATAAAAACAAACTAAAAAATTATCTGTAATAATAATATATTGTATTGTGTTCAGTGATCTATAAATGTATGAAAATCGAACGATTTGATATTAGTTGAATTTTACAGCAGAACTGATTTACACGTTCACAATAATACATGATAATTCTCGAATAATAGTCTGTTATATAAAATTAATGATATCAGGAATATTATCATGACCTGGTGTGTTTCATTATAATATTTCAAGGGGGGGGGGCAGTTAATTAAAATAAGTAACTTGAGCTAGTTAAGTTAATTCAACGTTAACATTATTCAAAATTTTATTCAACGTGGGCAAGTGGGTATACCGCCACTATGCTGTACAATATTAATTATAATTGTCAAGTGACCCACTGTAATGAATGTGTTAAATCTTAATTCAATGAAATGAAATCATTGTATACAAAAAAATATTCTGAGCGAAGACGGTCTGTTAGCCTATATTACTAAGTATATTTTATAATATTATTGTTATTAAAATAATTTAAATTTTCATTAATTATTATTATACCAATACAGTAACTTGAATTAATTTTTGCCGAAAACATTACTTTTTAAAATTTCATTAAGTGTAAAGAATATAATATATTTATATACTTTAAGACTATCAAATACTCATGAAATATATTTTTAAATTACAATAATAATATAAAATAACTAAACATTTTTATTCTTTATATATAAACATCGAATTTCGACCAATTTTTTTTATTCCAGTGCGCTACTGTTAGGTACTATTCTATATAATATTCTATTATTCTATATTTATATTAATATAAAACACGAGTTTACAATAATCATAATATAGGTAATAGGTATATTGGTATTAATAATTTGTATAGCTCAAACAATCGGTTATTACTTATATATATATTGTACTTTTGTAGTCGCATAATATGCATAATTGAACCATTCCGAAAGCCATACATAATTATAATGACAATTTCACGTTCTTTCCCGAGAAATCGGTTCGTGTTCATTAAAAATATACGTGATCGTACGGCATGTATTTATGTTAAATAATAATATTTAAATAGATTTTTTGGCAGTCGTTGTGAAAAAATTGGTTCTACTGGTTCAAATATGGTATTTTCAGAAAAACTCACCCCTGTGTCTTCCAAAAAGGTAACAGCAATACGACCCAATTGGTACCTAAAATAATTATATAATATAGGTATAGTTTTAAAACGATGAAAACAGTTTCACTAGTTAATACATGGAATAACGGTTAAGTCTTAGTTAAGGAATAACAGTAAAAATACAAATTATTACATTATTATATTATTTTTATTTTTATTTTCTTACACAAATGTGACACAATTGTACGATGTATACAAATTTAACTCAAATTTCAAACTTCTAATTTGGCTCAATACCTACTTATATTATTTTAATTTTTAATATATTTGTATTTTAACTATAGTGTACATTTCATGTAAGCAATACCTACCTTAATTTAAAATATTAGCGTTGTACTACTTACATACAAATTAATTCAATCAAACAAACAGAATAAACCTTATAAAAGTAAATGTTTATGCTTTGTTTTGATTACTTGTAGTACTCACATTTTTCATAAAATACATATATTTTTGAGCAATGTTTGGTCTATCGCCTGAATGAGCATAATTATTCGCATGGCTGAAAAAATTTGGATATTAGCCCGTTTAGTATACCTAATTACATTTACAATTTTTACACTTTAAGCGTAACATGTGTTATTTTAATACTTACAGGGTAGGCCCAAAATACCAACTACATATCGTGTCATGGGCGTTCTCACGGGGGGGGGATATGGGGGATAGATCCCCCCCCAAGGTTCTTTATTTTTATCATATTAGTAATACACGTTTTGTCTACTTCTGATATATGTTTGTGTTTTCAATATTGACTTGGTAGTTATTATTTTATTTTTTTTTTTGCAATTTTTCTTTATCGTGATTATTGATTCCACCAGCCATAAACAATATTATTATTTATCACTGATAATTATAACATGTAACAGGCAATTCGCTTTACAATTGATTTGTACTGTATTTTTGTAAACAATCACTCCGTCAACTTTATAAATTCCCAGCGTCAGAAAAAATGTAAAGGTAAGATTCACAATGATAACACCACAGTGATAAAATAAAATAAATAATTTAAACCAGGGATGGAAAACGTTTTTAAAAAACGTTAGTAAACGGAAAAAAAACGAAAACAATGAATAAAACAAAAACAAAAAACCATAACAAAAAATCCTAAAAACAGAAAAAAAATTAATTACGAAAACGAAAACGCAAATAAATTATAGTATTATACATTATTATATTAATAACACGTAAAAAAAAATGTTACTTAAGTATTTACTTTTTAATCTTTACCAACAATGCTCTATTAAATTTAAAAACATTTTTATTTGAAATCAAGAATAATTTAATTTAATTTTTAACTCTTAAGTGCATTTCTAAATTGCTAAATTTACTACTATAATTAAAAAACAATATTATCAAAAACAATATAGAAAAATAACGTTTTTAAAAACGTTAATCAAAAACAAAAACGATAAAATTAAAAACATTTTTCATTCCTGATTTAAACTGATTCATAACATTCTTTTATAGTTTAAATAAAAAGAACAATAAATATGACTTGAATTGATTATTTGATATTATCAACTATATTACTATCAATATTATTAGATTCTGAGCGGAGTGAGGGATCTATTGGTTTTTCAATATTGTTTATATTTATTTTTATTTTTTCCTGCATACAAAATTTCTACCAGAAGCAGTTCTTCGCTTTTAACATATAGTATATCTTTTCTTTTAGCAAATTTTATCAAGATGGTACTTTAGAGAGGTAATTTTTCAATTTTCTCAATATTTATTTAATGACACATTACAATTTCACCGACAAATTTCAAAAACCGCTAAAAATGTGATTTCAATTTCTAACACTTTGTTTATCACCATTGTAACAAATAAAATAAAAATAATGATTTTAGTTATTTTATCTTAATTTATAATATTAATTCAACTTACAGGCTATAATAAAATATAATTACAATATAAAATATCCAGACTGACAAACCGTCTCCGCTCAGAATCGTTTTTCGTATACAATGATATGATATCATTGAATTCAAATTTAATACAATCTATTATATAGTGACTAAGTATTGTAATCTACTGTACAGCAGAGCGACATCCACTTACCCGCTTTTTTAATATTCATTATTATAATATGGGAGTTGTGAGGCAAAACCCTTAGGTACGGCTTATTTTGAAACCATTTTTTTCATCCCCCTCCATTGAAATATCCTGAGAACGCCTCTGTATCGTGTGTTGTATATTTAACAGTTGTATGCATATTGACATATTGTATATAAACAATAATAATATTTTAAAACAATTTATTGAACAGACAAAAAGTATAGAATATTATATGGGCCACGGTGCATGTCCGTACACACGCGTGAGAACCCGAGTCGGAAAAGGTTTGAATTTTGATATTGTTTTGCTGTTTGTTGTGTTGTATCGACGTGATGGCTGCAGGTGTATAGTCGCCGATTCCAGCTCATGCACGAAAAGGCTCTTCGTGCGAACAAAACGAACAACGATTTAGGTGAAAATGTCATATTTGTTCTCTACTCTTGTATATTAAACGCTTATTATTATTATTATTTCCTCTCTTTTCGCGTTTTAATTTCAAGCACGTAACATATTACAATTACACGACGGAGCAGGCGACAGACTTTTAAAACAATAGCGATATTCTGATATTGTATTTGCGTCGCAATATATGTATATGGGGTTACACTTGTCACTCGAGTCGGCGGCGGCAGTAGGGCGAGTGGCATTGTCATTTTTTTCCCATTTTATTGTTTTCAAATTGTATAACAACCGCACCACATGTTGACAAATTGTTTGCCAAAAGGAACGAATGAGACTTCGGTGGCGGTGCCGACGACGACTTAAGCCAGGGATGGGCAAACTGTGAGCATACGGGTCTCGTGAATGGAGATAAGACTGAACAAAACGTATACAACACTGACCAATATTGTCCAAGAATTTTAAGAAGATGTTAGTTGACGTTCACGATTTCAATTGATTAAACGTGATGTATAATAGGTATATATAATAATAGGTATATTAGGTATACAAGAATAGCTTCGTTGGACGAATCATGGAACACCTGCAAGTAAGTATAAGATGAACAACTTAATAAATAAGGGTGACAAATTTTTATTATTATTAAAAATGTTGATTATATAGTATAAACTAGGTGATTAATAATATACTGTAAATATTGTAATCTCGGGAAAATTCAAAAATAAAAACTAGAGTAGGTGTATGATAGATACAAAAAATTGTATTCATATCATAAATCATTTTTAATGAATATTATCCTTAGTATAAACATAAATTTACAACTGAGAAACAGTTCGTTCGAATTTTGAATTATATAGTTACTTACATCAAACTTTTCCAAAATAAACATCTATTAAATAATTTACTCTGAAAAAAAGGGTGTATGGGGATTCTCATTTGAGTATTCGTAGCATCATAGGACACTTCTTAAAAGGTAAAAAAAAAAAATCATAAATTTAATAATATTATGGTATATTTGAAAATTCCATAATCAGAATTTCAATAAATTCATTAAATTATAATTTAATAATAATATTAAAGAAAAAATTATTAAAGAAAAAAGGGTGTGAGCATGCTGCATGCTTGGTGCGAATACCACCCTGTATATTGTGTTTATTTTATTTATATCTCAGGTCCCATGATTTGAAAAAGTTTACCCGTCCCTGGCTTGAACTACATACGCTTTTAAAATTGTATACGTACGTGGTGTGTGTGTGTGTGTGTGTGTGTAAGTGTGTGTACGGGAATAGTAAAATATACGCACTCGACCGTATCCCATCGAAACCATTTTTTATACACCGCAGCGCTTATAATAGGTGCGCGGTGAACGGGATTGGATTTTTTTCTCTATATCGAATCGGTATTATTATATTATTAATATTGTATTATGTATACATGTCTAAAGACGAAACATTAGCTCTATACATATGTCTCTAAACTCTATGTATATAATATAATGCAAGACGTGTCAGTTCATTCCGGTGACGTTGACCAGAATTTCGGATCATTTATTCATAATAGTACATGTACATAATAATAATGTTATACCACTATCTCTACTTGCACGCGAATCGGACCTCGCGTGCAAATGTGATTTTATTTTTCCACCGGTTTCTCGGCATCATAAACGTACCTATATTATATAAACCATTCACATGATGGAGGCTATACACTTCATTGCTAAAAGTTTTTAGAAAATAGGTTTAGCAAAACACACGTTAGAAATAAGTATTATAATTTCAGATTCTGAGAGGACCGATGAATGTAGATTTTACAATGATGTGTGTTTTAAAAATTTTTGTTTGTCTGTGTACACTATAAGTAGTTGAAATAATACGTTGATTTACAACTTCAGTATCTTGTTCAATAGGAATGTGAGTCTAGTTAGTAAGTTAAAATGTCCAGTAGTTTTCAAAAACATTGGGAAAAACGGAAATTTTTAGCCAAAACTTTAAAACAAATGCTTTGTACGAGACAAGTGACACAAATGACACATGAAATGTTCTCTGAATATTTATACTAGCATTTTCTATACACTATAAAATTTTCAAAATATTTTGACTTATTTTGTGTTGTTTACTGACATTTTCTGTTTCCGATATTTTTAGTTTTTTTTTTCTCTATAAATGTTTATAAAATTGTATTCGTTGTGTAAAAAAGCTTGCAAATTGTATACAATGTTCCTGTTAAATTGATACAACAGCAGTTGAAAAATATTAAAAATACATAAGCACAATATATTTTTTTTAAGCATTTAAATTAAATTTTTTACAACATTTATCGATTTGATAATTTAAAAATTTAATTTAATTTAAAAATAACCAATAATCAATATATTATAGTAATATCGACTATAATATTTTTAACCATTAACTATAGTAAAATTATTTTTTTCCGTGTGTGTATACAAAACTATAGTTAACTATAGTTAAAAATGTATTATAAATGGTTTCAGTTACGATTGCTAAAGAAATGTATTTAAGGGTTCTGTTCCAGTTTCGGTCCAAAACCGGTCTATTTCGGTACGGTTCCAATCCCTGAATTTTAAACATTTTAAAGGTTAAATTAATAATTTAGTTTATATATTAAAATAATAAGGTTACTCAAATCCTAATTTATTTCAAAATGTATTAAAAAAAATGTATTTGATATTCTAAGAATATAATTTGCTATGAAGTATAAATTATAGTTAAAAAAGTATTTTAAATTTAAATTATTTCTAGTCACTAGATATGTGAACATATTATTATGGTACCTACATTATAGTTGGTACCATAACTATAAATATTAGTTTGGTAATTTTGGTTTAAAATAATTCTTGTATTATGTATTTTTAAATGTTTTCTGACTTTCTAGTCTATTTTTTATTTAATCAATTTTAAAATGATTCATATTCATAATTAACAATAATGGGTTTATAACCTTATAACCTATTTGTTAAATGTCCGATAATTTAAGTTATTGCAAGTTTCTATACGATATAATACATTAATACGGTATTGTACGAAAAAAAAATACCGTGCTTAACATCCCTATTCTAAAAGTGTACAATGAAAAATAAAATATAAAAATATATCAAGTACAATCCAATACTTATTGAATATATATTATATATTATATTATATACTTATTAGTTATTAGTTTTATATTTTATTGATTTCAATAATTATAAATACATAATATACATAGTGCAGTGATATACATGATATTATCAATAATTTTATTATATTATAAATATCCATCCTACCAATCGATCTAATAATGAGATAATACTTCTGAAAACTGATCTGAATTCGTTAGAATTTCTATTAGACATCGGTGAGTCCACATTAAGATTTCTGCTTTAAATTTCGAATAAATCTAGAATAATCAACGTTTAAAAATTCAAAAATTTCAAAATATTCAAGCTAAATTGTTGGTGGTTGGAGGGTGAAATTGGGAAAATTGGACTGACCAATCTCAAGTAGACATAATAACGAATTCAAATCTGTTTTAAAAAGTATTATCGCATTACTAGATCGATCAGTATGATGGAATGAAAATTGAATGTTTTTGCTAACATAATTGTTTAATATATTATAAAAAATAGTATTTCGTCAGGAACTTTTTTTCCCGACTAGCCCTGCATCGTGCCATAAAAAACTTTGTTTCAATAATTTGGTGAAAAAAAAAATAAAATACTAAGTAGGTACATCCACAGTAAAATATAGGTGATAAATCAGAGGCCTTGATTTAACACCAAAATGTATATATTTTGAATCAAACACTTTATTATTTATATAAAAATAGGCCGTAAACATTTTTGGGAAATTTAATGACATTTTTAAAACCTGTTGACTTGGGTTTTAGCAACAAAATTTGAAATATGTTAATATTTAAATCTGAAAATTGAATACATATAATTAAATACTATAGTTGTATAATATTGATCATACATTCATACGCATAATTCTAACATTTCTGTGAAGATTTCTAAACATTTGTTTTGATGAAGCAATTTATTTAATTTTAAATCTATGTTTTATTAATTTTTGCAATAAATTCGCTCATTTTTTTTCAATGATACTTATTTCATTTGTCGCTCATGTATAAATGATTAATGAAAAATATATGAATCAATACAAATATACAATGTATGCACAAATAAGTTAAGATAATATTACGCTCGGGAATGAATCATAATAGCGGTGTCGCTGCTCCAGATCCGCGGTCCTTATAGATAAGATGTCATTCAAAAAGTTTTTAAAAAATAGTAGCTAAATACTTTTAAAATTCGTTGTAAGAGTATAGTGCTATAAATACTTCAAACTGTAATATAACAAAATTGTTTTCCGAAAATATAAACAATGACTTGGACAATTATATACTGTAGCCATCATATAGTTAAACAAATCATCCCGTACTGCACATCACGTAATTCGCTGCAGACTCCTTCGTGTACTGCAGTATATGAGTATACCTATATTATAATACTATGATATATAATATAATATAATGGCGAAGTCTATCTCGTGCAGAGTATATTATTTTGTACACCACCTCGTATATATACGTCCTAAGGTTATGCACGCGATCGTCGACGCTGAGGAGGGCGGCACTCGAGTTTTGAGCATATATATATCGTATATACACGTCGTATTATATAATATAAAATAGTGCGTGCAGCACTTTTCGATCCTCACGCGATGATTTCTACGACTTGCGATCGAACTGTGATAGTATATTATACAGTGATCATTGGAGTTACCGGATTTGGTGACCATATGTATTACTGCTTGTTATTCTTTCCATTGGTATATTATAATATAGGTAGGTACCCACAAATCTATATCAGCTATAAATTCCATTCGTACTAAATTATAATACGTAGATTAAAATACTTCAAGTTTTTATTCAATTTTTCAATTAATTTAAGGAGGATCATTTTAAATTGTAATACCTTGTTGCATTATTTCCGAGTGTAAAATCTCAAATCATTATAGATCATAATATTATCTATAATGATTTGAGGTGTATATGTTACGGGCAAAGTAGACTTTCGGGCAATGTTCACATTGCCCGGGCATTATGGTACTGCCCGATTATGGTGGGCAATGTAGGCAAAATTATACATTGTCCAGGCTGTATAGAATTGCCCAGTCTAGTTGGGGCAATATAAACCAAAAGTTTTTATATTATAATTATAAACATTTCTAATCTTATCGATCTTGTTAATTACTTTATTATTTGAATATTATTATTATTAACTTAACTATTTATTTTTACAATTATCATTATATTTTTTATTACAATTACATCAAATAATACTTAAATATCATCATATTAATTATTTATTTTTGCAATTATTATTAGAATGGCATTTTGAATTGCATTTTTTCCCTGCCGCTTTACATTTACATTTTTTATTTGAACATTGTTGGGTACAATTACACCTATCATACCCCTGTCCTCCTAAATTTGAATATTTCCTCGCTGCTTCTCGTAATGTAATTGTTAGATCAGGCACCTCCTCTACAGTAACCAATTTTTCTTTGCACATAGTAAACTGGTTACGACTATATGTGTGTTCCAACTTTCCTTCGGTAGTTCCTATCTTATAGTTATCGTCATGAACTAAAATAATAAATAAAAATATTAAAATGATATGTATTAAACTTAAATGTATAATAAAATTTGCGTTTTACCTGCTAGAATAACTCCAAGAATACAACGAAGGTCGCTGCGAGCTCTGTCTACATCAGGTATTTTGATTTTGACGGTTTCACCCACTTTTGCCTCACAAAATCTTTTTTCGGATGCTTCTTTCATTCGATTAGCTTGAGTTTTTAAATTTACGACTGACTCTGTTCTTACAGCAGTTATTTTATTTATTCTATTATCTATTTTTTCTTCTTCATTTTTTTCTTCAATCAATGTTTCATCAACTTCACAATGATCACCAGTATTCATGGATGTAATAGCTGCCTCTAAATCTTCTTCAGTTTTTAATTTATTAATTATTGATATTGGAAGTACCGATGATTTTAATCCAATTTTAGCGCTACATCCAAACATTGCTTCATATGGACTGCATTTTATTCCATGATGTAACGATCGATTTTTCATCAATTGGACAAATTTTAGTCCTTCACTCCATTTTTTTGTTTTATTGTCTTGTAACCAAGTGGCAAGTATGTTTTCCACATCTTGATTGGCTCTTTCGACGGACCCTTGACTTTGCGAATGTCTCGGTTTTCCGTGTACAATTTTTAAATCTTCCCACATATTACATAATTCGTTTATTATTTTATTTACAGATATGCATAGATTTAAATATAACATAATTGATTCTCTTGTAATGTTTTTATATTTTTTATTAAGCTCATATTCCATACGGTTTCGTCCACCATGACCGATAGTTAAATGAGTATCATGAATAATATTAAATAATTCTTCATTAAAAACATAGTACTTAAGATCATTACCTTCATTACTCACTGGAACAATTAATTTTTCCATGTCAGATACTGTTATTACATCATATTTTTTCAAAAGTTTATGGCCTCTTGATTTCAGTTTAAGTTGTTTTACTTCAGATATTAATTCATCGTATTTAGTTTTAGTTAAATATGTACTATTAACATTTTTATTTTTTAATGCAATTTCTAGATTTTTTAAATATTGCCCTTCCATTTCAATTAATTTAGTTTAAATACCACACCCGTTAATACAGCGAACACTACACTAACACTACGACGTTATTACTAACGACTTTCAACCGGGCAGTATTAACAACTCACATTTTGTACGATTCAATGATTACGATAATAATTATTGTACAATATCTAAAAGGTAAAACGGATTTACCGATAATATAATCTTGAAACGACGATAATTGACGAGATAATATTGAGAGTTTTGTATATTGGTACCTCGTGGCTCATACTAGTATAGGTATTTGAAATACTAACAGACAACGGTTTCATAATATTATAGTTGATAGTTTAAGTTACAATGTCTAATTTACTACGGGCAAAGTATACATGGACCGGTGAAAGTATCACCCTGCCCGGTCATAATAGTATTTTAATATATTGCCCAAAAACAGCGGGCAAAGTATACATAGACCGGGCAATGTTCACATTGCCCGAAAGTCTACTTTGCCCGTAACATATATACTATATATTATATACACCTAAATCGAATTGCATGGCTTTAGTCGTCTTGAAATTACGATGTCAGTATACCAACGGAGTATTTTCTCATGCGGTACCATTACTGTTTATCACAGCAAACTGCAAAGTATTTTTAAAATAATTAAAATTATTTTAAAACGTATTATAATGTTTAAATAGATGTCCAGTCAAATTAGGAAAAAGATCGGAAAAAATTCGCCCCCAACTGAATTTTGGTACACACTTAAAATGTACCTTCCCAATTGACATACTAAAAGTCCTGACGCCTAACCCCTGTGCGTATCTCTCCACCCCCCAAAAAGGGGTGAAATCTACCCTCCCGCTATTTTTCTTATAACTCGTTAACCATTGAACTCACGACAAAAAAGTATAGGACCAAAATTAAAGACCGTAAAATTTACTATAAGAATATAATATTGTAATCACTACAATTTTAACGTGGTAGTTTTAAGTAAACTTTTTTTTAAAAAAAACTGAATTTTTTTTTTTTAATTTTTTTTCAGCCAAAATTTATAGTTTTAAACGAAAATGACCTATAAGAAAAATGATAGCCCTTTGTTTTTACATAATATACTTTTTTAAATTTTTTTTTTATATTCATTACCATAAGATTTAAGGTAGTTGTTATGTAAGATGCGGCGGTGTTATATCTGTACTGTTGATAATACGAACCAAGTTCGAACATAATGTAAAAATTCACTGAAAGCTGAATATTGGCATACACCTACTATATACTTCATTAATGATCATACTTAAAGTTCTGACGCTTACCCTTCGTGCTTACCCTTCTAACCCCCCCCCCGCCTTCAAAAGGGTGGTTTTACAATGTTTTTACTTATAAATCATTATCCTTGGAACTGACGACCAAAATATATACAACTAAAATTAAAGACTATTACATTTACTATAATATTATAATATTTTGCATACTTAAATGTTTACAAGATAAGTTCAGTTATAAATACAACTTTTATGAAATGTCTTTACAGTTACAATATGTTTATTTACAATATTATTATTTATTAGATTATTATACTAGTAGGTACTACTTAATTCTAGAATTTTTACAGAAAACATTAAAATAAATTTACAATACCATATTATTTACACTAAGTACCAACATTTTTATTTTATTTGGTTCCGGGTGAATTTTGTTTTGCCTGTAACCAAAAAAAAAAAATTGAACGCTATTTAGTATTATAGTTTACAATTATTATATATATAAATTTAAAGTAAATTCATACCTAATTAATTAAGTGGTGCAGTTTTGCACAGCGGTCTTTTTGCATATGTGTGTCTATATATCCATTTCTTTATCGGGTTATTCGTTGTCTTCGTCTATGCTAGTGGTCCATTGTCCATCTTTATACAACTCCACGTCGTCGTCGTCATCATCATCACAAATTAGTTGCTGGTTTAAACACGATGTGCCTTGACAATTTTTACATATTATGGAACATCGCATTCCCGCTTTTTTACAGCCACAATTTTTCTCGCATGATTTAGTGCAAGCACAACTTATAACCGATAGAAGGGAGTCTGTTGCTGGTGGTTTCTTTGTAAAGATCGGTATTATTTTTTTATCTACTTTTTCCCAGCCCCAGTCTAACGGATTAAGTATTTTCCCACGCCAAAGTTGTACTTGTAAGTAAACCCTAAACAAATGCTGCCTTGCTGAATCGACTGTTGGAGGGAGTCGAGAAAGTTTGACTTCTTTTTTGCTGGAAGCCACTGTTTTTCGGAATACATCATACCTGTGACAATTTAATGTACTAGTGTTTGCTGGTGCTTTAAATAATTTTAACAAGTACTTTTCTCCCGCACGCAAAATTTCCTCATGTGTAGCTGATTCATTGTTAAAAACTAATAATGAATCGTGTAGTTCTGGATGTGCTTGAACTGTTTTTAAATGTTTAATTTTCCCTTGTTGAAAGATAGCTGACGTTGTATCACACCCACCAATTGCATGTACAAACAAAAAATAAGGAAGTTCAACTTTAAATTGTAGCTGTAAATTTTTTATAGAGTATGATCTAGTTTCCGTACTTCCTTTGCCTGGTTTTTTAAAAATTTTGTCGATTTTGTCGTCAGCGTTGGTCGAATTTTCATATGTAATGATTGGAACGGACTCAATGTTACTAATTGTCTCTGCTGTAACTGCCTTTTTCACTTTTTCAATACGTTTATTCCAAAGTACTGCATTTGTTGGTACAACACATTGAATCCCGCCCATTGTGTGAAATGTATTGTAACCATCAAATGTTGAAATATTGAAATCGGCATTATCGAATACAAATTGTGAAAAACTATTTGGATCAACGTCAGGCTGTGGATATAGCAACGAAGAAGTCTCAAATACATAAACGTCAGTATAAGAAGAACAAAACCCAAAATTAGAAAAAATATCTATTGCACGTTTTGTACCAAAATTTCTATGTAAATATAGACCTAGACCCAACAAAATAGGCGAAATAAATGAGCGAGGTCGGCAAAAACGTATGATGCTGTGTGCTAAAGGTAAGTATTTATTTTCACATTTTTTTTGATCGGATTTTTTTTTTGTACCACAAACATTAGATAAAAATAAAGTTAAACTTTTTGGTAGATCGTTTGCAGCATTATCCATAACTTTGTTTGGTGAAGGATAAGAATTCAGCTCGTAAACTGTTGACCTTATATCTTCTCTTATGATACAAGCTGCCATTTCTACTATTCTTAACCGTTCTTCGTCCTTATTTTTTTTTTTTTGAAGTATACCACGCTTCGGTCAAAATTTTAAATGAAGTATCCTTAAAACTAACAATTGCTTTTTTTCCATGAGTTGTTGTAATAATTAAGTCCTCTCCGTACTTCTCAATCAATTTATTTCTGAAAGTTTTATCATCACACGTACCATTCATTTTTTCATATAAAAATTGTAATGTAAATTGACACTCGTTTCCAACCTCGATATACTCGCATACATCACTAAACGCCTTTAATGCATCTTCATCTTGCGGACGTCCCCTCTTCTTTTTTTCTTGTGATGATTTATTTTACAAAATTTTCTTTCGCAAGATTTATGATAAATTGCTTCTTCAGCAACTAAACATATAACACTATCTAAACGTTTCAAAACTGTTTTTCCCCATTCATCGTTCCTCATTTTCGCCATATCTTCAACAGATTGTTTAAAATGAAGTGTACAAACATTATAGATAATATCGCGACGTTCCTTACTTTTTTTCAATTCATTCTCTATCGAACATTTTTTATCGCAAAATAAACAATTTTTCTTAAAATTAAATACATAAGTGGAACGTAATTTACATTTGACTGGTGACGTCATCATCATGGGGGGGGGTTAGAAGGGTAAGCACGAAGGGTAAGCGTCAGAACTTTAAGTATGATCATTAATGAAGTATATAGTAGGTGTATGCCAATATTCAGCTTTCAGTGAATTTTTACATTATGTTCGAACTTGGTTCGTATTATCAACAGTACAGATATAACACCGCCGCATCTTACATAACAACTACCTTAAATCTTATGGTAATGAATATAAAAAAAAAATTTAAAAAAGTATATTATGTAAAAACAAAGGGCTATCATTTTTCTTATAGGTCATTTTCGTTTAAAACTATAAATTTTGGCTGAAAAAAAATTAAAAAAAAAAATTCAGTTTTTTTAAAAAAAGTTTACTTAAAACTACCACGTTAAAATTGTAGTGATTACAATATTATATTCTTATAGTAAATTTTACGGTCTTTAATTTTGGTCCTATACTTTTTTGTCGTGAGTTCAATGGTTAACGAGTTATAAGAAAAATAGCGGGAGGGTAGATTTCACCCCTTTTTGGGGGGTGGAGAGATACGCACAGGGGTTAGGCGTCAGGACTTTTAGTATGTCAATTGGGAAGGTACATTTTAAGTGTGTACCAAAATTCAGTTGGGGGCGAATTTTTTCCGATCTTTGTTGATTTTTGATCTAATTTGACTGGACTAATATAATATAGGTATATAGGTAAATTATGGATAGATATTTTATACTAAAGTTTTAATATCTTATTATTAAAAAAAAAAATGGTAAATTTACAATTTGAATAATTTAACAATATTAGATGTGATATTATAATTTTAAAATATGATTCACACAAGAAAGGGGAAGTCACTCATTAGTGATTTCACCACTAGATAATATCTTTGGCAAAGTTTATTTTATTTTTTAAAAACATTTCTTAGAATTCAACATTTGCAATTTACTATTATTGTAATTATATTCTACTATTACACCGGTATAAAAATCGATGTTAATTTGGCCATTTTTATTGTATTTACAAACATTTCAATACACATTTAACAATAGATTTTTTTATTATGTCGGTTCGGCATCGACTAAGTATAGTCTATTGACTATAGTTCGTATAAGAATTATTGATTTAAAAAAAAAAAAACTACTTCTTAACCATACCAACTAATGCAATAACGATACATTTTTATATCCAGCTAACCTTTGAATATTAAGGAGATACGAACAATTATAAATAAATTATAGCACACAAAAGGTCATTTTAAATAATAGCAAATTATTGTCCTCTTTGATTATTCTACATAATCTAATATTAATAGACTATGATAATTGATAACTAACAATATAATTTAAAACTAAATAATTATACGCTCACGATAAATATTAATTACTATACATCACGCCTATACCTATAATTATAAATTGTTGTAATATATTATCACACTATAACAAGACCTATATACTATAATGTTATAAACTTAGAATGATAATTGATTATAGTATATATATAATAATTGCAGTGATAAGTAGTTTTTTTTATGTCAAATTAAATGTACGTATACGAAATTTATTTTTGAACAATTTGATATTCGTTTGAAAAGAAATCGAGGGAAGTAATTGATTGAACTATACAAATTGATTTTTCCAATACATATGAATTCTTATAACATCGTTTGTTTAAAAAATATCAAAATCTCAATCACTTTTAAAGGACAGAACATTTTAACAAAACTATAGACTATAGAATAATGATCGTTTAAACATATTTAAATAATACAAATATTTTACATTACGTGGCCCTTGCCAATGTTGTTAGTTGTTGCAAAATTACGAAATTATAAAGAAAATTAATTAAACATAATATTGACGCAGATCGGCTATTACATTACTTTTAATACAGTTTTAGAGCCGACAAAATCGAATGAGATGTTTTTAATGCATATATTATTTGATATTTTTTTTAAAATGTACGATACAAAAATGTATTTTTTTAAACAAATATAACTTTTTGTTATGCACCATTTTGAAATATAAAATGGATACCTACGTCATTACATCGAAAATATTGTTAAGTTACCTTAAATTGTGTTTTTCTACTGAAACCACTTAAGTGGTGATCTCTTCGTAGTTTGTATTTAACTAAAAATCCAGCAAAATAAAATGCTTGAAAGATAAATATTAAATACTCACAAAACATTTTGATATAATTAATAATTTGATTTTTATAAATTAAAAGGCTTTTGGGAAATATGAATCGCCCCGTTTATCGTATTCTCCACTACACATTATACTTACTTGACGTGTAGGCTGCATATTTACAGGAGGGACGCCAGTTCGTCTAAAAATATGGAAGGGACATTCAATATTATGAAATTCCCATGTCTGTATAGGTAATAAATATAATAATATTATAGTTATTATATTATTAATATTATGATTAATTTTGGTAGTAGGTAATTATTGCAATAAGTAAATTATTTATTTTATTAAATTATAATTTTGATCCAACAATACTAGCCGAGAACTTCGTAAAGAATTGTCACACGAGTACATTTTACAGGTTTCCAAGTTCATGTTATAGGCAAAGATAAAATATTATACTAGTACTTAAAATCAATGACAATATTTTAACTAGCGATGAACAGTCTTCAGCTAATATTTTATTTCAGATAATATCATTTAATTAATCAAATAACAATATTTCGATCCGTTATTTTATGGATATCTATGTTTATAGAACTACATTTTTTTAAATTAGTTTAGAACTATTTCTTCTTTTGATTTTTGATTTTAAAGTTGAAGCAACCATATTAGAGATTCAGTTTTTTAATAAATGAAAATGAAAATGTTCTTCTTTTCGATAGTTATCTGGATTCTGGTTTGAAAAGTACCTAAGCTATACACTGGAAATAAGTAGGTACATCAATAATATTTATTATGCACTATTGTACCAATATGACTATATTATACACAAGTCTCTACTATGATCCAGTGTCGGCCTGGCCATAGCCGCTAGGCCACGGACGAGTCTGGGGCCCCCGCCTTTTTTTGTTGAGGGCCCCGATAGTTGATACTATGAATATTGGATATTGAATATTATTGTAATTATTATATTATATCATTAAAAATTATAATACTATTAGAGTATTATCATTTTATCAAAAATTAATGATATAAATAAAATCAATTACACAACTTGAATCGCATTAAAAGATATTAAGTTGTATAATATTATATGGTATTATTTATATGATTTTTTTTTAGAATTATAAATAATTAGGTACTCTACCTAACTATGTAGTTAACTAAAATGTGTATTTTAAAAATATAGTATTTTGCAACACCTGTTTATTAGCACTTTTTTAACATTTTTTATATAACATTTTTGGGGGCCCTTCTGTATAAATGCATCCGGGGCCCTTTAAGTACCAGACCGACACTGCTATGATCTATAATAATACAAGTAGGTATGTGCTTAGGTTATAAATTATAATATATTCTATTATACAGGCTATAAACAGTAATAATATTATTGCATTTCAAAGATATATTTTTTATTCGAGTGACCATACATCCGCGTTAATTAAAACTAAAAGTTCATAGTTGTTTTTGTTATTAAATATAATTTGAAAATTATAAAAATTAACTTTACTCTACTAATTAACAAAGATATATTTTTATTTCAATATTTTTTTTTATTTTTAGCATAATAATTTATTTAAGTAATTAATTTAAAATTGTATTTCAGTTAAATTGATAACTACATTTAATTGTTATGGAAATGCATGCAATTTATTATTGTTGTTAACAGTTGGTTATTAGTTATTACTTAATATTAATATTATTTATAATAGTTATAGTTATTGTAAACTACAAATTAGCAAGTATACAATTGAAACTTATATATTTTTTTTTTTTTTATTGATCAAAATAACATCCACAACAAAGACCATTAGTTACAATTATTTACAAAACGATATAAGATAATGTGCTAAGGTACAAAGATATGTTATAAAATTATATTAAGACATTTAAAACTTATATTTATTATTACTTATATAGTTATATGAGAATATTGTTTTAAATGTTAAATTAATTCGATATTGCACGAAATTAGATGTTTATAGAATATGTGCTGTGCACAACGACATAATGTTGTCGACATTATTGTTTACACATTTTTTATTCAAGGCTGGACATTAATGAGTTAATAAGTTAAAGTTAAGCTACTTTTAACAAAGTTAATTAAAGAGTTACATTTTCCCCATGTTATTCAGTAACTTCACTAGTTAATTTATTTTATTTTATTTTTCCCAAACCACATTTTTAAAATAAATTCAATTTTGTACAATTAATTCAATGAAAAAAATCCAGAAAAATTAAGTATATTTTAGTAAATAATAATATTTATAATAATAGTAAGTTATTATTTTGCATATTCACAGAAAATATTATATAACTATATTATAGACGGAAATGTTATAGGGGTAACCGAGTCATTAATAAAAGAAAAATATAACAATTTACTCAGTAGGTACCTACCCATACACGACATAATATTATAACTTAACCTATACCCTATACATAATTATTATTAATATTATTAGTTATTACTTATTATATTTGTATTTATTCATAGAATTACAGTGATAACTTGGCCCGTCGGTGTAAATAATAGTATAATACCCGTAGTAGAGTGGTAGTTCATCGTATTTACGTATTTCTATTATCTTTATAGATAACCTGGCTGTTATCTATAATAATATAATATCTATTTAGGCTATATTATAATTTATATGTTCCAACTATTGTCTATTACTACTTATATACATAATATATGATGTCACTGCATAACGGTATATTGTTCTTATACATATACAACATTTAGTATATAACATATTAATTAGGTAGGTATGTAACATTTGGTTACTCCTAACAATAAAATTTACAAAAACAGGCAAATATTATATACCTACCTACGAATACGACTGGTATGCTCGAAGCGCTGCTGCACTCGTAGCGTATTACACTCGTGTCTCATGCACACTACACACAATATTAATATAAAACCAAATATCAAGCACTCACACATGTTAATATAGGTACACACAGACAACTGACTAGTACAGTGTGAATGGACAAAATATGTTAAGCACACTGCACAAGAAACAGTGGCGGTGCCAGAACTTTTGCATCAGGTGGGCCAGGCATTTTTCTAGGGAGGGCCAAAATTGTTCCTGATACCTAATATGTATCAACCCGTAGAGAAATACACCTCGTCACCACCCCCTCCTCACATACAATAAAATTACATGCAATATTAAGCACACCATTGTTATATTCAATTAAATTCTTACAAATAGGTAGCTATTATACTGAAATATAACTAAACATATTTTAAATTACAAATATATATTTTTTATTTTAAAATTAAATTTTTTTCATACTAGAAATAACATAGATAACTTGTAAAGAAAAGACAAAAGAAACAAATGCTTTAAACACGACTATAATATTATAAATTCTAACTCACTAAGCTGGCCAAAGCAATGCCAGTCCTTGACATTAAACGTCTTCGAACAGACTCCCCGATTGGCCATCAACAGCTTTCAGTAATTCTGTATTATGGTCAACTAACCAATCTTTCTGTGTAAATATATTTATTAATTGACCTACTTATACTATGGAAATTAGTAGGTCTAATTAACCAGCCCCCCCCCAAATTGGAATTTTGAATATTCGTTTATTCCATATGTGTGTAAGTCGTTCGTAAAGGTTTGTAAAGATATTTATTTCGTTTATAAAGAATTAATTTTGCTACAAAATAAAAATACATTTTTATTGTAATTCGTTTGTAAATTTTAGAGGTTTGAAAAGATATTTATTTTGTTTGTACCAGGGACTGGAACCGAACCTAAAAGATCCAGTTCTGGAACCGGATACTTTAAAATATTAAGAGCCGGAACCGGAGTTATTTTAATAAATAAAGTTTTGGAATTTTTAAATTAAATAGGTTCTTTTAGGTTCAAAATAAAATTATTTTATTTATCATAATCTAATGCTATTTCTGTTTTGTGTACCTATATAATTATAAACTATATATGTCGTATGATCAATATGAGTTTTCTATTATACTATTAATTATACTATTGCTTAAACCAGCATTCCTGCTAGTTGTTTAATATTATTATACTTTTCGGTACCTAAATTATCTGTAGCCGGTACCGAAATTATTTGGAACCGATACCTTTATTTATTTTTAACAAAAAACCAGAACCAAACAGGAACAGTTATTTTTTCTTTTGGAGAACCAGTACCGGAACCAATACCGATAAATTCAAGGGGTCCCTGGTTTGTACACTGTTATTCGTTTACAACAGTGTAAATACTAAATACAGTTAATTAATTATTTCGGATAATAGCAAATAATATCATAAAATATTCTTAGTCATATAGGCTGATAGATCTTCCTAGCTCAGAATCGTTTACACATCACGAGCTTGTAGGTACCGTCCACATTTCGTCTACGTATACGTCTACATAATATTATAATTAATATCGTGGTATGAGAATAATATCACTCGCGTGTTTTTCTGTTCGTCACGCGGCCTCCTCAGCACGGTAAACACTGATGTCGAAACCGGAAACGATGTACCATCACCACATAATTATTATGTTTTTATTTTCATGCACATACCTACTTACTCGCATGTGCCGTCTACAAGTGTGTGTGAAGAAAATGGCGGCACAACGCGAGATTGTGCGTGTCTGCTGCTCGGGGTCCATCGTCCACAACGGAGTCCGGATCAACATAAATGTGTGTGGCGTGCAGGTGACTCGGACTTAGAAACCAAAGAACATATATTTTCAAAAAAAGAATTTAAGAACCAATACATTGTATACGCCGTTTATTTATCTCTTTCGTAGTGTTACATAATTTTGATAGCACTAACAATTAATATAATGTTCAATAATCATACGAAAAAAACAAAAAAAAAACATATTATGTTCTCAAACTGATAACTCTAAATGTATTTGTTTTATCCAAATAATAAAACACTACGACACAGACAAAGTTCTTCCGCAAACGTTGTGTGACTTTGGTAGAATTCTACCATAAAAGCAGAAGGAGTAAAGTTGTCCCGCGCAAAACAGTTTTTGCTATAAACCGTACATTAGTAAGACGTCCTCAATTGATGGGCGTCGAAACGAGTTGTCGCTACGCTGATTTTATATCATAATAATATATAGAAATTAAATATTGAGTGTGAAAAGTTCTGTATCGAAAATATGCGTGGTTATTCGGTTTAATTTTAAAATAATTACATTTCTGAAACATCTGGAAATCTCATATTGGAATTTTCTTAAAAATTACATTTCTAAAATTTAACATGAGTAGGTAGGTAGTCAATTGGTAATTCATCGCCGGCTTACAACTAGCTCGTCAAGATAAAGTTTTACACACAACATACCGGCATAATGTTATTTTTTATTATCATTAACAATAATATTATTAATTGTCTCTTTTCTTCGACACAACCACGGACGGTATCTGCATCGCCATCTGTTTGCGTGGAAACACAACTCTTTCGATGTAAAATTATTATCTGTCTAAGAGTCGTCAATCGACACTAGATCGCGTTGCACATTACGATTTCACCTGGCACAGTGAAAATGAATAATATAATAATAATATAAGAATCGACCCGTTTATTATTATTATTTATTTAATATTAGTATCTGGATTTGCATATTTTTACATAGGCACTGGACACACAGTGCCATATATTAAGTTTTAATAGTGTACAGGACACATATATTTATATTATACTAATACATTATTACATATTATTTTTATATTAATATAAATATCTGTGGTACCTTCCTACTTACCTACAGGAATAAAAAATGTAGACTATTGCATAATGAGTAATAACTATTGCATATCTATGTGCAATGTTTATGTATTGTAACGTTGTAAGAATAACGAGTTTACTTTTAATCAAATCCGTGTTACGTTAATTTGTAAATAATTAAACAATAAATATTATAACAAAATAAGCATAAACTATAACTTTTTATTATTTGACACATTTATATACTAAAAATAACTTAATAGGTTAGTTGTAAGTTGCTATATAACTTTTAACTTGACTCAGTTAAAAAAATCAGGATAACTATTAACTTCAAACTTTTAAAATGTTTTCAATCAACTTGACTTAACCAAATTAAAAATGATCAACAACTTGCCTAGGAGGCTTGAATTATTTTTAAATGCAATATTTTCGGAAATATTTACCATATTTACAATCCGTATAAACAATAAACAAATACATTAAGTTAGCCATATTTATAAAAAAATTAGTATGCTTGACATCTTGATTGAACCTAACGCTACTTCACATTAGTAGTATCTTGAAAACAGTTATTTAATATGAAAAAATATGGATATTTCAAATAATCGTAAAAATTAAACTACAAGACATTAAAAAACGTTTTTACTATCAATATTTCTCTAAAAATTAGATTTACAAACCATCTATTTTAAATTTATAAAAACAAATTTATTAAAATTAAAAATATCTTATTTTCAGTATTAAAAATAGGTGGGTAAATGGATGTCGCTTTGTTGTAAGGTAGGTTACAAGCGGGTCACTGTCTAATGGATTGTATTAAATTTTAATTGTAAACGAAAAACCATTCTGAGTGGTGACTGTTTGTCAGTCTGGATATTTTATACAATATTTATACTATAACTTTAAATGCTTACAATAAAAAAATGTGACAATGGATTTTTAATATTTTTCAAAAGTCATTGTAAAAATATATTAAGAGCCTTATATTACATTTTGAAGCTTTTTTACCCAACAAATAAAATGTTATTGACATTCATAGAAAAAAAAAACTAAACAAATTTGAAACTCTAAATGTCCGTGAACAGTTCAAAAGAAATATTTATTTTTTTAACATTTTACCATGTATAGAAAACGCTAATATAAACAATGACAATTTTATAAATTTTTAACTACAAAATAATTATTAAATTTTAGTTTTGATAAATTTTGTCGAAATTCAAACTTTAAATGATTATTAAAAAAAAACGTGCCTATGTATTTTTAATATTTTTTAACTACTATTGTTACAATATATCAGGAGCGACAGGAGCCTTGTATTAAATTTTTACCCAACAAATACAATTTTATTGATAATTATAGAAAAGAAAAATAAAAAAAAAATTGACAATTGACAATAATGTCCGTAAATAGCTCAAAAAGAGTTAAAATATTTTCAACATTTTATGCTGTATAGAAAATGAAAATAATAAATAATTATAAACATTCTGTGAAATTTTTACATTTGAATTTTGAAATCTGTTAACTATTTTCTACTTAAGGAGTTGAATCAAAATTATTTGTAAAATACTAAAATATGTAATAATATTAATACTAAAATTTAAATTTTTATATAAAATGGCAAAGTTTATTTACATAAGTAACAAATAAAATACATAACTTAGTATATAACTTGTTGTTTTTTATTAAAGCCTTATGGCTTATGTATTAACCAGATTTTAATGCATTTTATTTTCGGTGTTTTTTCTGTTCTAATTTTTATTCATAACAATTGAATTACATTACAATATAATCAAATAAAATAAACTTAAATACTTCAGTTGTATGATCCGGACATAGACATTTTATTGGGCCATATTCTTCAAAGAATTTAAAGAAATTATTCAAAGTGAGTTGTGTCAGAAGAAATAGCTTGAAAATGCGTAAACTAGTCAATATAGAGCAAGGAATAGGTACGATTAATGTTTCGTCGGTTTTGTGATGACTGAGGTGGACAAGGATCGTGATAATAGAATATCACTGAAAAACTATCGTAAATCAGTGCACGAAAATGTAAATTAGTTAGGTACAGTTCTTATGAAAAATCCTTCAGTAGGTATGCTCCAAAAAAGTATAATTGCCGGAAAAATATGTATACTACAAGTAGTGTTTTAGGTTTGGCTAATTTTTGATTTCAGCATAGTCATTCTGGTAATACTGTCGTTGTTATTCGAGTCATTAGTTATAGTTTCTATCCGTAAATAATCGCATAAATGTCTCTTTTTTGGAGCACGCCGGATAGATTTCCCCCAAGAACTGTAACCAAGCTACATTTTCGTGCACAGCTTTACGGTAGTCTTACAGTGATGTTCTATTATCTCAATTCTTGGCCACTTCAAACATGACGAAATCGATGAAGCTCTGATCGTATTTCCCCATTTTGACAAATTTACACATTTCCATGCTGTTTCTTCTGGCCATTACGTCCTATGAGTATTGAGTAACACGTCCTCTTTTTAAAATATATTTCGGTGACCTGATCATCTCCGTGTAGACTTCGAAGAAAATGTGAATCAAGTCACGTAAGGTACCATTTCACAACATTCACAATACCTTGACGAACTCGGACCAAGTCAAGTTCGTTTCGGAACAAAGTACCTAGATATATAATATATAATATATATATTATCTACGGTGTCTAAGTTTCTCAGCCCTTATCAACAATTCCCGAACTACATAAAACTTAACTTATCCATAGGTAGCGCGTTGTCTTTTGTTAGCATTTAATGCATGTGTCGCAATCGGATCACTTCTATTTTATTGAAATATTTTGTAAGTGACAGGTCAGTTCCGAATTCCGATGTCCGGATACCTATCTGTGCTGCAAACGTATGCACACAGTCACCAGTATACAGTATACCTAAAGTATTTATCGGACAATATACGGCACTTTAATTTAATTCGGAATTATTTAATAATTTTCAACCTCTCAGTAATTCAAATAGTATTTCAAAATTGAAATATAAATAAATGTACTATTTTCATCCTCATAAAAAATAAAAATTATTAAATGTCAACCGGTAAAACAAGCGCATTTATATTATTATTTGTTTCGATGAGAACCTAAGCCAGGAAATATGACATGATATTCTTTAAACTTAAAATGAGTATAGAATAATATACAATAAAATGTTCAAAATATTTAGACCAATTTTAAAATACTTACACGATAATCGTATATTCTTATTCACATTTCACACCTACACCGTTCTATACGATATCTCGGTGTTGACTTACGTACACGTTAACGACAATAATATAGATACAATATAATATTATAACGGTTAAAAAATCAGATACTCAATGTTTTGCCAAAAATTAGTTCAACTAGGCTCAGTGGTTCAGGAGGAATATAGATGATACACGGGAGGGGTGGAATAAAGTGATGATGGTATAACGAACATTTTGTTGTTAAAATAATTTATTAAATTGAAAACAATATATTAATTTTACTTATAATATTTAATATAGAAATAATATTATTAATTGGCCTTGAAAGTGGGTCGTTTTTCGTGCATTTAAAACAATAAGAGGAAGAAAATAAATATAATTCCAGAAGTCCAATTTTAATTTTGAAAATATATTGGAATTATTTGTTCGTTTATTGTTTGTGTCTCTGTTTGGTACTATACAAATTTTTTAAAAAAAATACAACAAATCGAAAATTTCTAACTCAACTCAAAATAATTTGCAAATTTTCGTCATTTTTAAGTATTTTGTCAATATTTGAACTTTAAATGCTTATAAAAAAAATTGTGGTTATGGATTTTTAATTTATTTTATCTGCCTTTAAAACAATATACTAGGAGCCTTCTATTAAATTTACAAGCTTCTTAACCAACAAATACAATTTTATTGATATTTATAGAAAAAAAATCTAAAAAAGGTGAGCAAGTGAGTGTCGCTCTAGCTGCTGTACAGTAGGTTACAAGTGGGTCACTGTATAATGAATGATATTAAATTTGAATTCAACGATATAATATCATTGTATAAGAAAAACGATTCTGAGCGGAGACGGTATGTCAGTCTAGGTTTAAGACATATTATATACATATCTATGATATTAAACAAAAAATTGACCTATAATAGGTACCTACCTATAATAAATTCCAAATTAATCATATCACAATATCCATTAGGTACTTATAACGCGTTATACATAAACAAAAACCGTGATACTATCATAGATATATAATAGTACACTTTAGAAGTTTCAAGTACTCACGAATAACATTATTCAATCACAACAAAATAACTAAAATAGTTATTCTAATTTTTTTAATATGTAATTTCGTCCAAATTTGAATTTAAAATGTCTGTAAAAATAACTGTGTTCATATATTTTTTAGATTTTTTGGTTACAGTATGAACTATTTATGAGAACGTTTGTTTTAAATTTGTAATCCTTAGCTGTAAAAACTGAACATTTTATAATTTATTAAGTACAATGATTGATAATTTTCAAGATTTTGATACATTTTGTCAAAATGTCAACTTTAAATGCTTATAAATAAAAATTGTGCATATGTATTTTCAATGTTTTTCAAATGATATTGTAACAATATATCAGGAGTCTTGTATTAAATTTTTACACTATTTGGCCGAACAGATAAAACTTAATTAATATTTATAGAAAAAAAAACTAAAAAAATTGAAACTGAAAATGTCCATAAACAGCTCAAAAGAGTCAAAATATTTTCAAAATTGTATAGTGTATAGGAAATGCTTATATAAATATTCAGTGAAATGTTCATGTATCTACAGTTATAGAGATTTTTTTATTGATTAAGGTAGACAAACTTATGGGTAATCTTGTATTACATTTTAAAATCTTAGATTTAAAAAGAAAAATTTTTAAGAATTCTTAACTCAAAATAATTTTCTAATTTTCGTGATTTTTCCATATTTTGTCAATTTTTGAACTTAAAATGTTTATAAAAAAAAACTGTGACGAAGGATTTTTAATATTTTTCATCTGTCTTTGAAACAATATACTAGGAGCCTTCTACTAAATTTTCAAGCTTTTTTAACCAACAAATAAAATTGTATTGATATTTTTAGAAAAAAAACTAAAAAAAAATGGAAAATTTAAATATCCCTAAACAGTTCAAAATAAATCAAAATATTTTGAAAATGTTATCGTGTATAGAGAATGCAAATATAAACAACCAGTGAAAATTTCATGTAGATATACGTTCATTTGTTTAAGAGTTACCCTGTTGCCTGATAAATGAATGTACAACAATTTTTTATTATATTAAATGTACTGTATATTTTCTATTATTTTTGCGAGTACGTAGCCGACAACTCAACATCAACGACTAACTTACACACATAGTAGGTATAATCGAAATATAATTTCCAATGATATTTGGTTTATCGTTTATCGATAACAATATTAGATTAGGCATGGCGTTTCCGCCGTAACATACTCCAAAAACCAAAATTGATTTTTTGGAAAACCGATTTTGCGTAAAAATTCCTGTTTTTCCCGAAACTTGTGAAAATTACTGGGGAATTTTTACTTTTAACCCCCCAAAGTACCAACTAGATTCACTTTCCTATCAGAAAATATACTATTGAAGAAAATCCAAGCACTTTTACTATCCTAAAACGTGATAACAGACACAAAAAAAAAATAAAAATAAAAATAAAAACACACATCATTGTAAAATCAATACATTCATCGTTTCACTCAGAATCTAGAAAAAAAAAATGGAAACTGCAAATGTCCGCAAACAGCTCAAAATAAGACAAAATATTTTCAAAATTCTAATGTGTATAGAAAATTCTAATATAAACATTCAGTCAAAATGTCATGTACCTACAGTCACTTTTTTAAGAGTTGCACCAAAAACCAAAATCGATTTTCTCGAAAATAGATTTCGCGTAAATATTCCCTCGTTTTTCCTTAATTTTTCTTTTGTTTTTCTTGGCGCTTTTGAAAACTACTGAGAAATTTTTACTTTTGACCAAAGTACCAACGAGATTCACTTTCCTATCAGAAAAGATACTGTTGAAGAAAATCTAAGCATTTTTATATTGTCCTAAAAGGTAATGACAGATACAAAAATAAAAAAATGAACGAAATAAATAAAAAAAAACACACATCATTGTAAAATCAATACATTCATCGTTTCACTCAGAATCTAGAAAAAAAAAATGGAAACTGCAAATGTCCGCAAACAGCTCAAAATAAGACAAAATATTTTCAAAATTCTAATGTGTATAGAAAATTCTAATATAAACATTCAGTCAAAATGTCATGTACCTACAGTCACTTTTTTAAGAGTTGCACCAAAAACCAAAATCGATTTTCTCGAAAATAGATTTCGCGTAAATATTCCCTCGTTTTTCCTTAATTTTTCTTTTGTTTTTCTTGGCGCTTTTGAAAACTACTGAGAAATTTTTACTTTTGACCAAAGTACCAACGAGATTCACTTTCCTATCAGAAAAGATACTGTTGAAGAAAATCTAAGCATTTTTATATTGTCCTAAAAGGTAATGACAGATACAAAAATAAAAAAATGAACGAAATAAATAAAAAAAAACACACATCATTGTAAAATCAATACATTCATCGTTCCACTCAGAATCTAAAATATACATTTTTAAACTGTAGGTAGGTGTAGTGCAAGCGTCTATAAATTAAATATACCTACATATTATTAACAATTTTAAATATTGATAGGTTACCTTACTTATGTCTTATAGGTACTACCGAATCAATAACGCTGTAAGTGTATTATAAGGTAGTCCAGCTTTAGACTACCATATTATGACTAATAGTCCTAGTCATAGGTATATTTACATACCTCCCCGTCAAGAGAGTACGTAATTAAGTAGGTACCTATATACTGTATACCTACCAATTGGAAATTTTAATAAAAGTGGATTATTTATGAGTAGTTATGATCATTTCTATACAGATTTGAGATTTCATATTACAATACAAATATGACTATACCTATTTTAAATTAATTGCTTGTTGCGGAAAAATATAAATAATATATTATACACATCCTCGCTTTTTTATGGATAATGGTCACAACGTAAGTGCTGCTTCATAAATAATATGCACTTTACTCTGATGTGATACAATAGGACAATAAATATTAGATTAGGATAAGGATTAACACATCATCACAACAATAGTATTTTCAAAATTGAAAATAATTAATCAAATCGTGAATAAAGTATAATATGTTAATAATTATAATATTTTATATTGTATTAATTTAACACACAAGATTATATTTTTATTAGGTAAAATGTATAATAATATGTTGTATAATATATAATATATTAAATGTTAATAATATGTTAAATTTATAAACTTGAAATTTATTATTGGTATAAACTTATTTATTAATATCAATGTATGTATCTTTCATTTATTCTATTCATTAAGTACCAGTTACTCGATAACTTGGTAAACATGTATCTTGATACAATATAGACAGAGACAGTCTGGAAATCGCAGACTGGACCCATGCTAATAAACTGTGGCCCAATTTCTCATTATATTTGGGCTGATAATTGTGTGTAACATTAGTACGATTATAGTACTTATATAATTCAAATTAATTTAAGTAAAGTTGTTAGCACATCTAAGTATATCATATCTAAGTTAAACACAAAAACTCAAAATAAAGTAACTCTAAGAATTAGGGCTTACTGTAGCCTTGCATTTTATATTTCATGAAACTATTGGACTCATAACTAAATAATTGGGTCGATTATGCCAGTTAAACGAAGATGATTGATAGTCTCGGTTTGCCTCCGTCCATATAGTATATACAACGATATGTTTACTCAACAGATGTTAACAAATTCACATTAAATATATAAATGTAAGATACTCATTAATTATTACAAATATAAATAACTCAGTTTTCTGATCTATAATGATCAGTGCTGATACACATAAAATACAAACAACAAACAAATATATAACTTATCTTAATTTTAATTATCGATTATATAATATAATATAATAGTTATACAGATAAATATTAGGAAAGAGTGAATGTGTTAAACGTTCCAAGTACTAAAAACATCATTAAACTAAAAAAATGTAGTACCTACCTATTACGATTTAAGAGTAGGTAGATAATATACAATAATTAATATTATATTCCCTTAAATATATTTTGTCATTTAAAAGAAAAAAATATTGATCATTCAAGTGCCAAGGCTTATAATAAATACCTAAATAGTATATACTTAATATTATGTGTTTTCACTTTAAAAAATGCCAGGAAAATCGTGTAATTTATATGTATTTCAACTTTCAAAGTAACAAAATTATGTTTCAAAGAACTAAAATGTATATTTTATCATCATAATATAACTATAACCAGTCTAAAGGTTTTGGATAAAAAAGAGTTACTTTTCTCCGAATATCTAACAACAGTAAAAAGTAAAAGTCATCAAAACAGTAGGTACATTTTTGCTATAAACTTTCTGAAATGTATTGATTTCACTTTTTTTTTTTAATCATTAGATGGTTTTTTATTCTGTGATAAATACGCAAGACACATACCTACGCAAGTAACAATATCAATCTTTAAATAATGATTCATGAAAGTGAAAAAATACTCAATTTAGCACCTGTGAGTTATATCGCACATACCATTTGGTTATAGCCATTTTTACACTTAGAAATGGAATACTCATCACAAAAAAAAACTGTTTTTTTTTTATTCAATTTTATGTGACTTAAAATGTTTGACACTTTCACTCTTAATGTAAGTAGTATTTGAGAAAAAAAATAGGCAGTATTTGTAAATGCTGTGGGGGGGGGGGGGGTTACGAAATTAAGTTTTCCTTCAAATAATAATTAAAGGGGAAACGAATAGTATAGAAGAAGAATTTTCCATCCTTGAAAACAGACATCTTTAGCTATCTTCTCGATGATATTTTTTTTGTAATATATTGGTGCCAAAACTTTTGGAACTCAATATAATTAGTAATTACCTATATGAGTTTTATATGTGGATATGTCAAACTAAAACGAATTATTTAAAGAGTATGTTAACAAATCCATAGTGGATAGTCCGTGAACTTTAATGAATATATACATAACCTAATATTATAACATTATAATTATATCGTGTAGGTAAGGTAGGTATATAATAAGAAAATAAGATTAATAACCACAAAAGTAGGGGTTTGTATTGAAACAACAAATTTTAAAACAATGATTTTATAATACTTATTGGTGAACGATAATAATCTTTCGGACACACATTTATATCAGCAAATTAAATATTCAGTATATTATGCAGTAAAAAATATGCCGTGCAAAACTTAAAATAAATTAAACAAAAACATTCAACTTTCAAGAAAAGCAATAAATTTATTGTTGTAACAATAAAGCTTGTGACAATCTTATCATTTTCCAATTAATATTTTTGAAATATATTATTTTATTTGAAATTAACCATGTTAAAAGATTCATATTAATTATTATTACTTTGGATTGGTACCAGAATTTTAAAAACTAATAATAATAAAAATTACTGTTTTTATGTTCTATGTAGGTACCTAGACAATTCTGAGATGGCACTGTGTGTTTAAAATTTAAATTACTATTTAAAAAATTTAATTATTATTATGTATTGAGTATTCAAAATTACTTAAGTTTTAAAAGAGAAAGGTTGGTTGAAGAGTAAATTAATATATTTTATTTTTGGTGGGATGAAAATTAATGAGATATACATGATCACATTTATGTTACACTTTTTCAACTCGAAAAATTGTATTCAAAAAGTGTAATACTAATTTATCATACGTTAAAAATCTGAAATAAAAATGAAAAATATCATAATAAAACCAAAATATTCCTCGTTTGCAAAGAATATAAAAATTAAAAACATCATTATCAAACTAAAAAAAGTTTTACAGCAGCAAATTTTTAAATGATTTATATAAATTAATATCTATGTTTAACTTATTTGTATGTTCATTAATTTGTGTAAAATAAAAAAATCCAATAATTTATTCGTTTTATTTTATCAACTTCTACGATTTTACACCGAATACTTTTAATTTCAATCAATAAAGTCTTAGGCGTATTTTATAGGTACTAAATATTTCAAAAATACTATTTACATCCAAACCCTATTGGTTGTTAGTAAAATAACAACTATTGACAAACTATTCGGTACCTTCTTTTCAATAAATCTCTTTATTAAAAATATAAGTAGGTATTCAACATCCTTATTTTTTAAGAAAATGCTATACTAACATGCCCAATTTTCTTCATAAATATATTTGGCAAGTGGGATGATTAAACATAATTGTACATATCTATACTAATGTAAGCATAATACAATACTATAAATGACTTATTAATATCATATTGTCTCGTGTTGGGAAAATTATAAACCTACCTATAACCGTGCAAAAATATATTTTAAATTATAAAATGAACAAAATTATTACGACTGGATAAAATGATAAAAAATATTTAAATAACTGATTATAAAACAATATAATATGTGCGGATTACACTCCACTACTGTTGCCTGAAATTAATGTCCACCTGCAGACTGCCAGAGAAATAAGGTATATAATGTATTATACCTTATTACCAACTTTTAAACAAAAAAAGGTTTCATTAAAATTGCATCAATGTGTAATACCGGTTTTCGAAACTTGATTAAATAAATAAATTTATTCGAAATTTGAGATTTATAAATTTATAATCATAAAAATTTGCTCTAGGTCCCAATGTTATTTAATTCGTATAGGTACGTACAATTACAATTCAATAAATAACAATTATGGCGATACCCACATTAATAATTTTATTATTATTAATTGCATTGGTTTTAGATTTTAACACATTTAAAAATTTAAGTAACATTTAACGATATATAGGTATTTTACCTTTGTTTTATTGTTATAACGAGTAATACCTAATTATATCATTTGTATATATTATTATAATATTTATATGTGGTACATACTATTTCGGATAAGAAATATCGGAAATGGGAAATGAATAATAATATATCAGGGTATTGGAGTTATGCTAGATCAGGGGTCACCAACTAATTTCCACGGGGGTCCGTTTTGAAACTTACCAAACTTCCCACGGTCCAAGACCGCACATTATCAATTAATAACAATCATACTAACTCGGAAAAAAACGTAGGTATTTTGAAAATTCTAAGATATCTTTTTTTTGACATACGATAAAGCAGTGGAGCGAGCGTCTAACGTAGCTATCAGTCAACTTCTCTGAATTATTTTTAGCACCTATGGGCTTTCAACGTAACGCTCGGTAAATGAGACACGTATATGATATATATTATATTATATGTATACCATGCTCACGGTATTGGGAAATATTTGAATTCGAAATTTTATTATAAATATGTAATTTAAAAACTATATTATATATTATTTTATATTTACGCAGCTATTAAGGTCCCTAAAAAAACGTGTCTGCGGTCTAGATACGGACCGTGGTCCTCCAGTTGGTGACACCTGTGGGAGAGCCTATAGAAACTAAACAATAGTACATTAATGAATATTATATGCCTATCTTATAAGATTTCAGGATTCTGATATCAAGAGGTAGTTCCATAAAATGATAATGTCTAACATATAGTAATATTACTTCATGCAGTTATTTAAAATTTCAACAAGCACTAAAAAAACCATATAAACAATCTGGATATAGCATAGTAATATAAATTATAACCTCGCAACATCATAAGTTATAGTAGTTATAAACATTAAATTATACCAAAATAAAATGATATAATGAGTATGATATTTTTCAGTTTCTGTATATTATATTTTTATAAAGTGTGTATTGTATGAGTTTAAAAATAATTGCAAATATCCAACAGTTATTGTTGGATGTTACCAATTGCCATTTGGTTGACATAACTTTAATTGACTTTAGATTGTGATTAATACGTCTTAATAGCTGCATTATGAAATATAACATATAAATGATTTAATATTAGAGAACAATAATATATTATTTTAGACAGTGACAAATTTACTCCATTGTCAAATTATTCTATAACGTTAACAAAGGCGTATTGGTAACCATCAACCATGGTAATGTATGACGAGATAGACAGAAGGACGGACACATATTAAACACTGTGTCCCCCGAGGATTTACCCATTGCGATATCTTCGATATAATACATTTATCATAAAACTATTATTTTTATTAGACTCACAGTGACAAGGATTACACATATTTTATTTTTTAATTAAATGGAATTCTTTGCTAAAAAAGTTTTAAAAAAAATTTTATTTTTGAAAAAAATCGAAGATGGCCATTTTTTAGAGTTTATTTTTGGGAACATTTTGATTTTTCAACATTTTATTTTCATGATTTTTAATAATTTTATTAGTTTATAGGTAAAACGGCAAAAACCCGGTTTTTATCCAGGCGGTGAGTCCCCCAGCCCCATCTAAGGCTAATGGGTACATCCTCACGGAATACTCTGTGTCTCTGTTTATGTAATAATATATATATATAGGGTAGACATCAAAAACTTATATATTTTGAATAAGTTAACGTTTAAATAAATGCAATATGTTTTTAAAACAAATTAGAAGATTTGTGTAAATATTTGGGTATTCGGCACATTTTTATATATTCAGTTGGTAGGTACCAAGGTATCTAATTTAAATTTTATTTTTGGTTAACTTATTCATTATAACTGTGTTGTGTAATAGTAATAATATTTAGCCCAGTTATAAGAGGACTTAGAACATTATCTAATGGCCCCATGTATTATAAATCATAGCTAGGGTTTTTTTTTTGTTTTTGATATAGAAAGTATTAATTTTAAACATTTAATTTCTTAACATTGATTATAATATGTTTTCTTGTTATAGTTAATATTATTATGTTAACCTATAGTTTTTTTTTAAATTTTATAATTGTATTTATGTATAATGTGTAGGTACAAATAATTTATTATTCATAAGAAATCTTCTATTATTTGTACTCATAACTTCTAACCCTCAAAATTGAAATTGAGGTTAACGACACAGCCATAATATGAAGAACAAAGTTGTTCAAAAAGTATTTAAATATTAATGGGTTAAATGCAACTTCTGTTGGCTTTAAACTTAGACAATAACTTTGAATACATGCGTAAGTGAAAATCACAATTTTGTCCAAAAACAATAATAGTACAAGCAAGTTATTCAAATAACCAAATAAATAATTAATTTAAAAAAAAAATATATAATCATCGTATAGAACAACTTTTTCAATGATGAATTAAATATTGAAATCAAGTTCATGGAACGTTTTGTTAAAAATAATTATCAACCAATACACAATACTTCAAACTCATTAAATTATGAATTACTTATTTTAACTTTTGTTTTTTTTTTTTGTGATTACTGATTAAGACTTAATTCCAATATATAAATGGCCATATAATAATAAGACTAGGTACATACAGCAATACTTTGGAGAAACAAAACTCGATGCATGTAAACATTTAAATGTTTCACCTAAGGTTCACCTAGATCCGACAAGTCTTTGAGGAAGTCCTCTGGCGTCACTATGTGGGATGAACCTACATAAAATCACAAAGTATAATAAAGTTACACGAGCACACTTTTTTATAATAAATGATTATACCTAAATGACCTACCTATTACAATATTCCAGTTTTTGAAGTTTTTGGATACTTCATAAACACTTCTCATTTCTGAATACGTGACCCCACCAATTATGAACAGTATGATTCCTGAACATTCTTTTTTCGAATCTTTTGGTTTGTACCACGTTGCAGCATTATACCTCGAACTAATACAATCAAATATTTATTTGTAAGACAATACAATTTGTTCACTTGAAATTTAATTTAATAATTTATTGAATAATTGTTTTTAATTCTCAGTTCAATCAATAATTTTACATTTGATAAAACAAGCCTTTTTAAATAAAAATAAAATATGACAACTTACAACACTGATTTGTATGATAGTAAAATAATTTTGCACTAAAAGGAAAATAGGTAATTACCTAAGTGCTTATAGATACATTTTAAAGATACGTCCAAGAAAAATAACAGCAAGGTGCAAGGCGAATAAGTTCAGGATGATTAAGAGCCACAGATAATTGTTTTATTATATATAATATTTATTTTATAAACGCATAACGTTTTTATATACCTATAGACTTTATGGGTACTTACGTCATAATCATTCATCGAATTTTAAAGATAGGTCCACACAAAAACACAGTTTTAATAATTTGTGGGGAATACCTATATCAAAATCTTATACTTTAATCTATATTATATTATATTGATATAGATTATAGTAAAAGATTTTGATACAGGTACTCCCCACAAATTATTAAAATTGTGTATTTGTGTGGACCTATCGTTAAAATGCGATTAATGATTATAACGTAAGTACTTATAGGTATGTAAAAACTGTTTACGTTTATAATGTATTTAACTGTTATTTTCTTTATATAAATGATATAATACAATGAGTGGCAAATATAATTATTACCAAATTATTTAAGTAAATACCTGATGAGCAAACCTTTTACTCTTGTAATTTATAATTTATTAGGTATTTAATATACAGTAGTAATACACTTATATACCTAGACGCTTTATATTTTTCAGTCGAATGCTCTCTAACAGATACATAAGGAAATTCATCAGGGTCCAAATGTTTTTCAATACAATATTCTAATATATCTTTGATCTTTGGAGTCCAGCGAGAAACCTGGAATGTATTTTCGTCGACGCGATCCTTACGAGGTACAGCCAGTTGCGGTTTCTTATTGTTTTCCTGTATCAGGAGATATTTAGATTATTAATTAATATTTTTTTACTAAAAACATTACTAATGCCTAGTTGTATGAACAATCACTAAACATTTAACGAATTAATAGTGACCTAATGGTGTCTGAAACATGATTAAGTGGCCCATGATTGGTCCATTAAATTTTATTTCACCATTAATTTAATACATTTTTCATGCAACCAGGCATAAGCAAGGTTACTAATTATATAATATAGTCATCAAAGGAATTTACATCTACACCAATGGTGACGCCAAGTTTCTTTAAATTAAGAATAGTTTGTACATCAGCTGGTGAAAGTTGAGCATTTTGAACTAGTTCATTAAAAATATCTTCTGATACTCCGTTCATAGATAAAATATATAATATAATAAGCCTTATCTTATTTTGTATAGATACATTATTATTCGTTAAAAAGGAAATCAGTTTTTTCTTAACATCGTAAGTGATCTTATCTTCAACTATTGCCTCTTTACCCATAACTAGGTCTTGTTCAAAAATACAAATGTCCTCTAAATGCTTTCCATAGAAATCCACGCATTGTTTAAGTGCACTCATATATCTGGAATAATTGTCCACAATTTTTTGTTGTTGAGGAATTTTTTTAATGACATAAGATAAACCACCAAGTGAAGTACTTTGTGTAGCATCCACGGTTGATACGAGTCCAGAGTCCACACAATTCTTTAATTTAATTCTCACAGCACTAAAACAAAATAAATCTGAGATATAAAATTATGTTATCAAGTTTCAGAGTAGATTATTAACTTACTCTGCCGCATTGTAAATATGTTGATGTCTCAGCTCTGCACATAACTCATCTTTATCGTCAAAAACTACTTCTTTTTGAGCACCGTTTTCAGTAAACCTTTCCAAATAAAATATGGTATGATATACAATTGTAAGCATTATATAAAATTATAAAATTGTAGAAAATTAGATAAATAATTATAAACTCACCTAAAAACATTGTTTTTTATTGTAAAATTATCATGAGCCATTGCTTGAAAAGTGAGCTCATGCAAAACTAGTGAGGTCCAGTCAAACGACCTGTCAATTATAATTAACTGTGAACGATCTTTTTCAAAGCCTTCACCCATGCTCTGATAATATTTTTTCAGTTCATCCAGTCTTTCCAGTACTAGCTGTGCTAGATCTTTGGTGTATTTATTGCTACTTCTTTTAATATATCGCACTGATGGATATTCATTTAGGGCATAACACACAGAGGCAATCTGGAATGCTAACGTTTCTAAATGAGGAATACGAGCACTCTCAAGTAACGAATTAAAACACGTTTGAAATGTTATACGGCTGTCCAGAGAAAACACCTAGAAATATATACAAATAAAAAATATAAGCTACTTAAACATGTTAATAATTAGTTATGTTTAAATGGTACCGTGAATTGTTAAAACACCCACCTGGCTTTCAAATGGTATGAAAGCAATGTCTATCTCTTGGAACGATAGAATCTTTTTCTTAGGAAGTGATTTGGATAGAAATTTAAAGATTTTTTCTGGACATGCTTTGTTAAAATTAAGCAAAATATTAATACTATATTAGTCAAAGCAAAATAAAAATAGATTATATAATTGATAATACAAGTTAGGTGTAAAACCCTCCCCTCCTTCTCACCGTATAACTATCGACATAATATTTTAAATTACAGAAAATGTCCTTACTTAACCTAATACCTATAATCTATATACCTAAAGAATAAATAAATAATCACTATTCACTATTTTAAAATAACACTACAACTATAATTTGAGTTTAATCTAGAGCGTATATACTTTTATATTTTTATAAAAATATAAGCGTTAAAGTTATTGATACAAATTTAAAAAAAAGTAATAAATAAACTCACTACCAACTACGTAATAATAAAGGTAATTATAAAATAAATACCTACCTATATTTTTATAAATATACAAATTAGGGCATAACTAATTAAGATCAAAAAGATTGTCAATTTTAATTTGTAACTATAGGTACCTACTACCTAGAAACTAAATTCTAATTTTCAAATCATCTACACAATTTTAATAAGATACTAGTAACTATTAATATGTTAAATAGAATATTCAATTTCCACTGATGACTAGATACTATAAGCAATAAGTTTATTATACTGGACAACAATACAAAATGATTCTGTTTAGTGTGCAATGTGCATATACATTTCTTATCACTTATCAGCACTTTATTTATATAATAAGGTATCTATATCTATATGATTTTAAATATAAAATATGTATCTTCTACTTGACCTAACCAGTCTAATAATATAGGTTATGTATACATTTTTGAAGCGTGTTTTATATATGTATATATATATTTTTAGTCAAATAATAAAAGTTGTTTTTTAATTTCCAGGTTCAATTAACCCTTCCCTGTCTACGAAAATGTAATCAAAAATGTTTTCAGTAGTATTTTAGTAATCGTGCCTATCCATCTTATCCTATATATTATAAGTATCTACTCATAGAACCATATTTTAATTCATGACCCTTCAATAATTATTTTTTATGAAAAAAATGTGTTGTATAAAAAATTATACCAGTTAAAATTGTAAATATTATAAACAATATATTAAGTAAAAAAAATATAAAAATGTTTACCATGTGTGAAAAATATGTGAGCTGATTTATACCTTGTATTTCCTTCCAAGGGAAAATCATTAAGAAGAGCAGCGATTGAACTTTGAGTTGGTGTCAAAAAATAAATGGCGTTCAGATCTACTGGCTCTCGAACTTTGAGCAAATCTTCTACAACTAAAAAAACAACCAAATAAATAATATATAATGACTTACATATGTACTATATATCTATACTCGTATGTTAATAATAATTCTTAGAGTTGAATTAAACTACTATTTTTTTTCTCGTGTCAGGCACACTAATTTGTAGGTACCTACAATCTTTAAACATAAAATGGATATATGTATATATATAACTGACAAACTACTAATAATCCACCTCAATTTCACACTTAACCAATAAGAAATTATAAAACAGTTTAAAAATACACATGTAGGAAATTAAAATTAATATAGTTACCTATATATATATATATATATATATATATACAATAACATAATGCTTTGTACTTCTGTGTTAAAGATAACAGTGATAAAACAAGGCAATAATAATTAAAACCCTAGGTATATGGTAAGGATAACCATAGCAACGAATAGATACAAAAGTAGGCCGGACACAATGGCGATAAATGAAATATATTGTTGTACGTTTATAGAAACATAAAATTAAAATTGTTCTACAATTGGATAATGTATCATTGTTATACTTAAATAACATCGTACATTGCAATTATGTAATAAAAAATAAATTATCAATTATTAATAAAAATATCTATATTATATTAATATTTAAAAAATATAAATCACTATTTAATCTTACTAATTTTAGATTAATGGACTAAATTCAAAATAAATTTTAAATATATAAACTAAAAAACATTGAATTTGTACCACCTCTTTCAATCAACCTAAACAGTACAAACATACTATATAGTATGCTAAGAAAAACGTCTTATCATCAAATTTATTAACATAATGTTAATATTATTAGCATGATAAGACTGGAGTTATAAAAATATTATACAATACCTAGCTAAAGTGCCTGGCTCAGGCTCGTATACAGCGGGGGGGGGGGGTTGGGGGTTGAAACCCACCGCCCCCCTATTTTTGTGTATGCGCCTGGCCTGGCTATACCTATATCAGCATTGTCTTATTGTTGAAGTAACCGTAATACACACACATATAAATAATATATTATTACCTAATTATGACATTAAACATAATAAATTAACACTCACGAGTAATTCCGCTATAGCACACGTCTTGCATATTACAGCAAGCTGAGATGATCTGCAATCCAACTTTGTCGAGCACCAGAACGCTCCAGTTAAACTTCTTGACTGAATTATTGTATTGTATGCAAGTTTGTTGAATCGCATTTACCATAATATCTAGATATATAAGAAACATTAAATTAATATGTGAGTCGAATAACACTATACGATACAGACCGTTCAGCAGTTGGGCCACTAAAATATAATTTTAGTGGGATTGATCATGGGAAAAAAATAAAAGAAACAGTAACAGTAAATTAGTTTTATCATGGTTTAAATATTTTCTACGGAAGGGGAGAGTACCCCTTTGTAACCCACCAATGTGCACTTATAAATTCACTTACGATATCTGACAATTTCCTTTAGTCCCATTTTTGTGCGAGTGAATAACTTTGTAATATCAATAAAAGACGTCAAAACTGATTTTAATTTACAATAGTCGCTGATTGTGGCTAAGCGGAAATCGTGTAAAATTCCACAGTGTCGTATCTCCAAATGACGACGGTCCAGTGATGAGCGGCGGAAGATGGTCCGGGGCCAAAGGGCGCTCCGGCGGTGGCCTTGAGTCATCGTAGCTTGGAACCCTAGTACCCGGACAAGACAAAAAATCGATTCGTCAGTGCGGCCGCAAGCCGGCGATTGGGATTTGAAAATTTGAACTTTTTTCACATCGTCTTCAGTCACTATTACTACTTTCAAGATTAATTAGTTTCATTGTGGTGGCAGTGGTGAAAATCGGGAATCCGACAGGACGCAATGAGTAGAAAATATGACGTTAAAATTTAGCATAAATAAAAAGATGACTTAAAAGGATTTTTGAAGAGGACATTTGTTTGTCATGTTTGTTTGTTTCAATATACAAAATAACTACAGCAATTTTCGTAAAAAAAATTAAATTAAATATATATATTTTTTCATAGAATATAAATCAAAATCAACAACTTATTGATTTATTATATTTTAAATTCTAGTTCATACTAATAGCGATATTGAGGATTTCGGTATAAATACAAAAATGCTTAGTACAAAAACATACTTAGGTACAGAGAATAGTAATAGCACATTCATATGCGAGTTTTGTAGTGTATAAACACAAAATGCAAATACCTATCATAATATTTTTAAATAAACAATATTTCATTGATTAAGTATTTTTGAAAATAAAGCAGAACAAAAACCTCACAACAGTTTAAACAAGTCTTCTACAACAATATATTTTTATATCATAAATTATATAAATAATCAAAAACTAAAGGTCCCCACACACTGCAGCGGTGGCGGTGGCGGTGGCGTTAAATTCTATTGTCTTGGCTTCACCGCCACGGTGAGCGGTGAAATGTGTCCTACAGCAATTCACCGCCACCGCCACCGCTGCAGTGTGTGGGGACCTTTATGTAATTTTAACAAAAATCTTCCGATTTAAGATTTTATAAGACATATTTTACCACTAAATCCACATTGAAAGTAGAAATACCTGCGCCATGATTTTAATTAATTATACATAATTTCTTTTAAATTTCTTATTATATTAGATTCTGAGTGAAACGATGAATGTATTGATTTTACAATGATGTGTGTTTTTTTTTAATTTTTTTTTATTTTTGTGTCTGTCATCACGTTTTAGGACAGTAAAAGTGCTTTAATTTTCTTCAACAGTATCTTTTCTGAGAGGAAAGTGAATCTAGTTGGTACTTTGGGGGGGGGGGGGGGGGGTCAAAATTAAAAATTTCCCAGTAGTTTTCACAAGCACCGGGAAAACAACATAACAATTAAAGAAAAACGGGAATTTTTAAAACAATCGATTTTGGTTTTTGGTATAACTCTAAAACAAATGAACGTATATACATGAAATTTTCACTGGTTGTTTATATTTGCATTTTCTATACACGATAACATTTTCAAAATATTTTGATTTATTTTGAACTGTTTAGGGACATTTTCATTTTCCATTTGTTTTTAGTTTTGATGAAAAATATTAAAAATCCTTAGTCACAATTTTTTTTTATAAACATTTAAAGTTCAAAAATTGACAAAATATGGAAAAATCACGAAAATTAGCAAATTATTTTGAGTTAAGAATTCGTAAAAATTTTTCTTTTTAAATCTAAGATTTGAAAATGTAATACAAGATTGCTTATAAGATTATCTACCTTTATCAAAAAAAAAACGTCTATAAGAAAGTCAAATTAAATTTTTATGAGCGTTTGAAATTCAAATTTTTACAACATTGGAAATTCACTCGATTTCTCATATAACGATTTCCTTATTTTGTTGTAATTCAAAAACGAATAACTGTAGATACATGAAAATTTCACTGAATGTTTATATTTGCATTTCCTATACACCATACAATTTTGAAAATATTTTGACTCTTTTTGAGCTGTTTACGGACATTTACAATTTTCAATTTTTTTTAGTTTTTTTTTTCTATAAATATCAATAAAGTTTTATCTGTTTGGCCAAAAAGTGTACAAATTTAATACAAGGCTAATTATATATTGTTACAATAGCAGTTGAAAAATATTAAAAATACATAGGCACAGTTTTTTTTTTATAAGCATTTAAAGATCAAATTTTGACAAAATTTATCAAAATCTCGAAAATTATCAATCATTGTAATTAATAAGTTATAAAATGTTCAGTTTTTATAGCTAAGGATTGCAAATTCAACACAAAGGTTCTCATAAATAGTTCATACTGTAACCAAAAAATCTAAAAAATATATGAACACAGTTATTTTTTTACAGACATTTTAAATTCAAATTTGGACGAAATTACATAATAAAAAACCTAGAATAACTACTTTAGTTCTTTTATTGTGATTGTATAATATTATTCGTTGGTACTTGAAACTTTTAAAGTATACCTGTATACTACTATATATCTATGATAGTATCAGGGTTTGTTGTTGGTGTATAACGCGTTATAAGTACCTAATGGATATTGTGATATGATTAATTTGGAATTCATTATAGGTCAATTTTTTTAATACCATATATAAGTATATAATATGTCTTATACCTAGAAAGACATACCGTCTCCGCTCAGAATCGTTTTTCTTATACAATGATATAATATCATTGAATTCAAATGTAATACCGTCCATTATACAGTGACCCACTTGTAACCTACTGTATAGCAGAGCTACACTTACTTGCCCACCTTTTTTTTTATTTATGATACAATAATAGTTACCCTTAAAATCTCCGGTAAAATGTCGAATAAAAATGTAATCGGTAGGTATTATGAATTTCAGAAATAGTATTATCTATTAGTACCACTATTATAAGTAGTTAAATATAATACTATTGGTAGTCAGGGCCTGATTTACCGATTTATGGGCCTAGTAAAATTTACAATTTTGGGGCCTCAAATTGTAGGTACATCTTTATTTTGCTTAATGCTAAACTTAAATCAAAGCATAATGTATTTTTAAATAAATGTTGTATGTAATTAGTTTCTTATACCTATATGAGTAGATGGATCATAGAATAACAATAGTATTTTTAAAATTTTAATTATTTAATATACAAAAACACTTTATACTTTAATTTCTATAAAATAAATATACAGAGTGAATTATAAATAAATGACAATATTTTAAACATAAATGTATAATAATAATGACATAGTGTGTACAAGTAGGTAGGTTCCTAATAGCAATTCGATTTTTTCGATTTTTTTTTCCCCAAAATATGTTTTCAAGCACTGAATTAAAAGTCTAATTCGAAAATTCTCTTAAATCATTATTTTGGAAGTTATATCTTCCCAAAGTTCACGATTTTAAATATTTACGCTTGCATGCGCTAAACACTGTAAACTTTGCTTTCCTACGTTTTCGTATTGGATTATTTGGATTGTCTCCTCTATGTGAGTCGCCTCTATGTCTAAAGTTCTCTGATGAAAAATGTAGATTATTATATTAGTAGCGTACTCCAGATCACTATAGATTTGTTACATTGTGACAATGTTACAAAATGTAAATTGTTAATTTTATTGAGTTGTATGATATATTTGAACATAAAACCAATAGCCCCGTCATAATAAGTATAATACAAAAAATGCAATCTTGGAATTTGTTGGCCCGTGAAGGTGTATTAAAATGTAAAAATTGTCATTATTTACAATTATATACTGACACGGGTTTGGTTCAGTGGCGTAGTTATGATTTGGTACTGGGAGGGTATATTTAATTATAAAGTGGGTAGCTTCGCCCCCCACACCTCCCTAACACATATTTTTTTTTTAAACATAATTTTATACACAGTTACATTAATACAAACATTTAATTTCCATAAATTCTATAATTTCTAAAAAAAAATCCAATATCTTATGTTTTTTGGCTAACTCGTTTATTATCTCCTCTATGTCAATGTGTATGTTTTTGTGGACAGCCAACATAGTTAATCCATTCAATCGATCCCGTTTAATAACAAATAATGATTATTAATTAATTATTATGAAAATGTAATGACAATCGTTTTATGACAATGAATAAAAGGTTAATAATTTTTAGTCTTACTTCAGACATGGTATTTTTTTAAGTATGTACTAAAGTAAGTACTTACATGAATTGGAACTAAAGATGGGAGACCACAACCATCACTATAATCAATTGAAGTTAACTCAGTGGATTCATTATTAACTGAAGTCTCATTCGGTTTATTCTTGTTTTATATTTTAATTAAATAGAAAAAATTGATATAATTATAACTTATATAAATAATATTACTAAAAGTTCATTTTTAAATGTAACACTGATCTTACCTCATCTTCGTTTACTTTGTTGGCTTTTGGTTTTTTTTACAAAAAAAGAAAGAATATTATTATTTCTTTTGTTAGTTTCATGCTGATTAGTGGTATTCATATTAAATGTGTAGCACCAGTAATGGAAACATAAATTTAAGCATACACAATCACAGAGGCGTCAACAAACAGAAAACTATGTAAAACTATAATATTTTGATATATTACTTATTAACTTATTCAGTGTTGTAATTTTAACCATGCTAGTATGTTACGTGGGTAGTAAAATATGTCGTCACATTAAACAACGGTCGTTTTGAGTCAGTGGTTATCAGTTTATCATCACAATTACGCATTGAAAAACCACAGATGTTAAATTTGTAGAAAAAAATACTTGGTTGATCTATGGTATTGCGTTTCACGTATGATTGTATGAATGTATTATGTATTCATGTATGATAATATGATAGGTGAAGTATATAATCTGAGGGACAAGATAAAGACATGGTGGATTATATCCGTAGTTATAATGTATTATATTTTATATGTCAATGTATTAAACATTAAGAAAAAAGGCTCTGGGGAGGATTCACCCCCATAACTACGACACTGGATTGGTTGGAGATGTAGGGCACCTATCAATAAACAAAAAAATAAATACTACTATTATCGATCGATTCACGTAGACACATTTTTCCATAAATCGCGTTTGTCGTTATATCAAAAGTATCGTTTGCATATTTTTGGTTGGAAAATGTGTCATTGTCGTTTATTTTGGTGGTAGGTATTCAGAGAGAAACTGGGGCTTGTTTTTTAATACCAGTAGAAAAGCGCAATAAAGACACCCTTTTAAGAGCAATAAATGATTGGATCTTTCCAGGGACTACAATTATCAGCGAGTGTTGGCAGGTAGAGTTATAAATACCCAATAAATACCTTAATAGATTTAGTTTTAACCCTGTGACCTACTTGAGGTGGTTTTTCATAGCAAGTCGGGGGATATTTTCGATTTGCTCAGCGGAGCGAGGGCGCCGAGAAGCGTAGAGTGACGAGTGCCGATACGCGGGTAGTTACTGCCGAGAGATATTGTGATATCGAGCTGTGATACCTATTGTGTTAATTTTTTTTTTTAGAGTCATCAATGTTTAGAAGATGAAGGATTTATTCACTTAACGGTGAATCATTCTATTCAATTCAAATAATGTTGAGGTAATGTAGCGTCATGCCAATAGGCTTTGCTTTCCTAATATTGCCGTAAAAAAAACGATTTTATGGTGGATATTTAGCTAAGTTTATGTTTCTGAAAAGGTGTCGTATACTAAATATTGAACCTCTACTGAATTTTATTAATTTTCTGGTGAGCTGTATGACCCAATAGCGATACAAGAAAACAATTTATTGTTAAGTGATGATGAAAACTCTTCTGAATATACGGATAGAAGTGACGAAGATTTATAAAAAATTAAAAATTAACTGTAGTGAAATATTAACAAAATAAAATAAAAAATTCCAAAAAATTTTGTTTTTGATATTTCTAGTTTTTAAACAGCAAGTACTATAATTAATATCTATTTGCATATTTCCATTCATCATAAAAAAAAACATTTTTTTTAAAAAATTCAAAACGTTTTTTGATATGTCATAATTCATAATGGACTGGAGCTAGGTAAATTGGGTATATTTTGTAAGCTGTATGTGGAGTCCTTGGTAAAAAAAAGTAGTAGGTTAGTTGGATTCTGGCTATAAACCCATTTACCTACCTGTTCGGTAAGTAATAATTAACATAACATGCAGTTATTGGTCCTCATAAATAATTATGGGGGGGAAGGAGTGGCCGAGCGGACCGACGCCGGTTAGAACCAGGCCGTGGGTGGCATTTTTCTTCGAGGAAGTCACAGTGTCCGGAGAGAAGTGCCGCCATCCGCCCATCCCCAACCCGGGCATGGCAGATACCTACAAATGCCCAATAAATAATCTGCCAAACCAAAAAACACACGCGTTTACAAACTTACCATTTCCCTCCTACAAACCAAAAACAGCTAATGGCCTTAGTTGCCGGGCTTCACGATCAATTAAAAAAAAAAAGTAATAATAATAATAATAATTACGGTGTTATTGCAGAAATTGTTGACTAAATTAATAGTGCCACATTATGTCATATATTTAAATTAATTAGTATCAAAAATGTTAAGTCAATATATAGCGATGAAAGTTTATTTTAATGTTCCTAAGTGCTAAATAACTGTTTACAGAAAAGTCAAAATCATAAACCATCAATCATAAAATTAATGTATTTAAATTTAATTAATATTATGTTCCACGAAATTATGTTAAACTGAGATTGAAGAATGACAAAGTTGACATATTACAATTTAGAAATTCAGGAATCCTTTGATTACACGATGTGTGTGCATTCATTAAATAACAATTACTATTCAGTAATAAATAATAAAACGAAGAATCAAAAACGTCAGAATATATTATATTCATAAGACTGCTTCCTATACTTTGTATAATGGAACAATATAATGTTATTATATAGGTACAGTGTAAATGGGTTTTTCCACTCTACTGAATCTAAAAATTATGTCTGTGAATATATTATTTTCCTGTGTTTGTCAGTACAGAACTAATAACAAAAATAATCAAGGTATTTGAAATATGAATATGAAAAAGTTTTAAAGTTTAGAATAGGCATCGTTCAGCCGTACAGGTTGTTCTACAGAAACAGAATAAGTTCAATTTCAACTATTCTGTTTCTGTAGTTGTTCCCTCGAGTTGACAGCCCTAAATAATATCCCAGACTCTAGAGCACGGTTTTATAGGAGAATTGTATAATATTACTCAACAATAACCTAGTATATTCTCACCCCTGGGCCCCGGGGTCTAAAAACATTTGACGGTATTAGAAACATGCAACAGCAGTCAGCAGCACAAAACGGACGTTTACTGAAATTCCGGATAGGTTATTGTACTGTATAATGAGACTGTTAAGACGATGAGTTGTCGAATCGTAATTGTATATGGTATATATCCAACATAGGTATACCTAATTAACAAGTTAGATTTTCTCCGGTCGTTATTAGCAAATGGCAAATTATTTTTACAACTATTTGTCTTATTTTACAAATAAGTCGCTACTTATTTACTTGTACAAAGTTACTTTTTGATATTTATTATGTAACTACGAGACATGATGAAGTTAAATATATAGATTATAAATATTATATATATCATAATACTTCAATAATTAAGGGTGTGATCAAATTAATTTTAAATTATATACAGAGTGATTCTTTTATCATTGAACAATCATTATTTCAAGAAGTTTCATGTTTTTGAAAATATTATTTTACATAGTTTCAAGTCGTTTATAAAATAACGTTTTTACTAAAAAATTATGTTTTAAAATATATTTTAACCTTATAATTTTTTTAATTTTTACTATTTTGAATGATGACTTAGGGCCGTTCTTACAATGTCCGGTAAAGTGTCGGTTAACGCTAACCGACTGATAACAGATTTTATTACCGGCAGAATTCTTCCGGTTAAGTGTCGGTTAACTTTAACCGGACATCGTAAGAACGGCCCTTAGAGTTGTAATGTCATATTCAAAAGCAGAATATTTGTATTATCAAAATATAAAAATACATAAAAATCGAATTTACGGAATGTGTTATGATTATTTAAAGTTTAGATGAGCAGAGTAGTGGACAAAAATTTCGAGGGGCAACCCCGCATCACACCACTCCGCTCATCAAAACTTTAAATACTTGTAAGTTATAAGTTATAAGTTATAACTCATAAATTACTTAGGTACCCTAAATTCGATTTTTATGTTTTCGACCAACATTCTGCTTTGGAATATTAAATTAAAACTCTATGTTATCATTCAAAAAAGTAAAAACTTAAAAAATTAAAAGGATTAAAAATATTTCTAAGTATAACTAGAAACTATGTAAAGTAATATTTTCAAAAACATTAACACTTCTTCGAATAACGAGTGTTCAATTATAAAAGAATCATCCTGTGTTATTATAATATATATATTTTTTGAACATTTTTAATATTTTTATGTTTGTATTGTATATATTTTATATTTTATGATATTTTGTAAAATTCTAATAATTTATATTTTTATTGGCGAAAAAATATTTTCAAAAGTAGATAATAAAAAGTATTAAGTCTGTTAACACGGGAAAGACAATGTTAGTGAGGTAGGGACTCACCGAAAAAAAATCTGGGATCCAATTAGTATAATCCCTAGTGTTTAGGACCCAAATCACATGCACCAACAAAATTCAAAGGTTAAATTTCTATTTTCTTCGTTTGCCAAAAAACTAATTTATTAGTATAAAATTAAGTTTTAACCTATTTCATATTATAAAAAAAACATAGAATTGAAGGTTAGTCATTGAAACTAGATTTAACTACAAGAAGTCAAGAACAGTTTCTGCAGGATTACTGACCACTGATGTCTAATCCGTATATTTTATTCTTTTATAGTATTATGTATAAACTTAGGCTGGTGAAACGCCATTACTTCTTTGAAATAATAATGATAAACGTAGATTTTATATATAATTTTCATAATAAGTACACATTATGGAAACATAAATTATGAAATAAAAACATAACATACACAATAAATGAAATAATATTATTTAGATTGGTATTTTATTTATATAGGTAATAATTGGCCATCACCCAATAAGCTGAGTTTGTAGTGATTTTAGTTTTTACACAGTTCACAATAATATAATATTATCATTTACAATGTACAATACCAAAGACAATAACAAATCATGCATTACTCAAATACAATTGAAAAGCAATTTAAAGCTCTTTACATCAAACATTGATAGGTGAGTACCTAATTGGTACAATCTATATTAATTTAAGAATCCTTCATAATATATTGTAATTTGGAATACAGACTTTTCTGCCTGTGTCATCCTAATTTTTTGATTTTTTTTATGAAAGTATTTAACATAAAATGTTTTATAACTATTGTGTATGTTAATTTAAAAATTTTAGTAATAACATATTTTAAGAATTCATGACTTATTAATTTGTTTTATTTTGAATGGCAAAGAAATCGTAAAAATACTAAAATACGTAATTGTTGTTAAGTACTTCTAAAATTAAATGTTTATTGCTTTCAGATGTATGTAACTCTTTATGTAATGAATTGACGCATGATTTTTATTTAAATGATCCCTTGCAAATTTCCCCCAGAATTTTAACTAACAAATAACAATACAAACAGACAAAAAATGCTGGTATTACTCTGTGACTCAGCCAAGGTGGATTTTTTTTCAAATTAAAGTAAATATTGTGTTTTATATTTAAACATTCGAGCTAGGGTAAAAATAACCCCCCAAAAAATGCTAATTTTTATGTGCTATAACTAAAATTAACTATGATATTAGCCTTATGTTTTCCACCAATATTGCACCATCGTATTTAGACAGGCAAAATTCCAGAATTCAAAAAAAAAATTTTTAATGGGTTTTTTGGTAAAATAGAGAAGTTCCTTAAAGTGTTAATCCTACTTGACTTTGATCTACACTAAAAAAATTAAAACCACATACAAATTAATAAAATTACTAAAAAACCGATGAATATATTATTTTAGAATCTTTGTGTCATATGATTATTTACATCTCATCCAAAGACAAGCCATATTCACATGTAACAAAAGTGTGGCCCCTTACAACTAATGCTTTTTCTGTTAGGTTATATACACTAAATCCAGCACAGAAATGTACAGACTTAATTTAGGCGTTTTGACGTTAAGTTAAATTAGTTTGGTCTCATTTATCTCCCCACAATTGTTGAAACCTAAAAATGGTAATTAAAAATCTCCTGTCCCCGAAATATTGAGAGATAAAATAGGAACAAACGGATGACGCCATCTGTCCAGTAAAATAAAATTAGGAAAAAAAGAAATAATTTTTAAAATGTTTTCCTCATCAATAACATGGCTAGATATTGTTTAAGCTTAGGTAACTTTGGTATTAGGGCTTAAAAGTATTTTCAGATAATTTTAAAATACTAATTATGAAAATCTATAAAAAAAAATGTATGATTTGAACTTGAACTGAGGTACACTAAAACCGAGATGCTCATATATAATATCACCTCGTGTTTTTTAATATTTCCTCCAGGTTGAAATTTGTTTTTACACCTAGATATACAGCTAGGTATATTGCGGAGGAGGTTTTAACATTTTTACAGCCCCTATAGGGTAGCTGAAAGGTAGAATTTTAGATAACACATTTAATTCTGTTAAGCTCACGAAAAACCAATATTCTTGTTGTTTATTTGAATTGTTTCCGTATTAGTTAGGTACATATTATTATATTAGGTACATTACTTTCTGTTATAGGTATTAATTAATTAGTAAAAATATGGCATAACAATTGTTTTCAAATATATTTTTAAAATACAAATCTTTGGCACATACAACATCGGGCAGAACAGCTAGTATAATATATATAATAAACGTAAAACAAGTAGTAAGATGACGAAAACTAATTTATACACTTATTAAAAGCTATGACAACAATCTTGTTTCATAAAGTCAAGCGTTAATTAAAACGAACTTTGTTTATTGACCCACATACATACGTCCTTGTAATTTGAAATCGTTCTATCTAATTTCCAACGATTTCGTGTAGCCTGGGAAATAGCCCCCTCCCCCGCTCACAAAATAATGTATAAAATTATATTTGGAATTTCAACTATAAGCAGCATCGAATTCGATGGTGAGGGGAGGAACGTTTCTTAATGCTTTTCGAGGGACTGCTCCCGCTTCTTTTTGTTGTTTCGTAATCGGTGCAATAGACAACAGACAACTGATAACACAATATATATTATTATTTGTGTTCCACATACGGAAGAATAATATGCTCATTAATATTATTTATATATAATAGGTTTTTTTTCGGTAATTCTGAATGAGTGTTTATTCAGCTCTACGGAACACCACAAGTGACAATAGCACTCACGTCATCATAATATCAAAGCATTTTTTTCATTAGAGCAATGTAAATTAATAATATTATTATTATATTTTTATCGTTGTTATACAGATATCGACATATCGTACACCATAATTTATTATACTATTTCATCTAAAAACATAAATGTAATTTGTTCATTATAGATGCAAAAAGAACGTTTTATTTATAACATTTTTAACGTTTTTTCGTATTTTTTTTTACATTAAACACCCAATATGTATTGTGTTTTTGAATATTTTTGGAAGAATGTTCTGAGAACGGGGTATTTTTGTAATACCTACTGTTTTAGACATAACATTAATTAGTCAAACATTTATCTATTTCCAATAAACCAAATTAAATGCTGTAAAAGCTAATCGGCTATTTTATTGGTGCCACAAGAATCATTTTTGATGGGTTAATTCTAATCAAAACTTTTTTTTAGTTGTACTGACTATAATCGTCTAAATATTTTTTTATAATATTTAGCTTTTTGTTTATGAATTGATTTGGGATCATTGAATTAAAATTTAACAAATTTTTGTTACCCGTTGGCCGTTACAGTGATCTACACAATTGAGATTTAGGTACTTATTAGTTACTACTCACCCTCGAAATCTACTATGTCAGTCAAATATAGCGTAGGTAATCTTATATTTTATATATAATATAAAAAAATATGACATCCGAGGGGTTGAGATACATGGAGATACAATAGCTGATAGTTTTAGTACGGCAGGTGCTTACAACCCAAGGACGCGTCTTAACTATAATTAACTGCAGTAAAACACGTAGATACGAATGTGTATTGTTCAGCAATTGTGCTATCCCAAATCGAACCTCGAAATCATTAACAATGACGGGGGGGGGGGAAGGTACGGTATGAGTCAACTTGGTTTAGGATTAAGACCATAATATTATTGCAACAATACTGTGATACTTTATTTCTTTGGTTTGTACTTACCAATGGTTTTACTTTTAAATAGGTTTATTTTTTGAATGTTCTTGTTTTTGATAATTTTTTCAGGTGCTTATAAAAAATAACTGTGACTGATATTTATATTTATATTTGGGGATGAACAATTTATAAGGAAAATTATATTAAATTTTTAAGGTTCAAGCTTTTTTTGTTCAAAAACAAAATTAGTATCATACATAAATCGAAAAACGTAAATAATTTCTTATACTTATAAATAGCACAAAAAAAGACAAACTAAAATTTAAACACAATAACCACATATAGAAAATGCTAATACGAATATTATGTGAACATTTCAAGTTTACTACAGTTATCAATTGAAATAACAACAAAAAACAAAATCAATTATGTTGAAAATTGGTTTTGCTTAAAAATTGTGAACATCCAAAATAGTACCTAACTACCTAAGTGACAACTAAGTATAATTTTTTAACCAGAAACTGAAAAAAAATCGAAGCATTTTTACTTCTCAAAAAGCTAATGATTGCAATCATAAGAAAAATAAAAACACGAATCATTGTTAAACCAATACGTTCATCGCTCCGTTCACAATCTAAAATAATTATAATAGCAATAATATTATATTTCTAGTTGTAACTTTTTTAAATTAAATTCCAGTATTCCATATTTTGCAATAAATATAAAAGTAGGTAATAATTTACTGTTCAAATTTTTCTGTCATTTTTGTAACATTATTATTCTAAATGTACCTAGGTATGCTCTATAATATTATACTATTTTCAACGTATTTCTCTTTACAGTTGAATGTCCTAAAAAACTCAACTTTGTTCACAGAAAAACTTTGAGATCGTCACGATGCCACCTTGACGAGGGTGGAATAATTCAACACGTAGGTTTCGCGCACGCACATGCCCCGCAGTACATGAGTATTGATTTTTCCACATAGCCTTACAGTATAATATACAATATAAATGTATATGTGTGTCGTAAGCCATGCGTCGTAAGCCATGCGCAGTACGTAAAGGGGGTCTACAAGCTCATAAATCAACCAAGAGGGTGGTGGCGGCGGCGCGCCGGCGTACCGGATGAATGTGGTACATACAGGGTGTTTTCGTCCCGGTTTGTAACCAGCCCGTTTACTGCATTATACAGGGTATCTCGCCAGTCATCAGGTGTTCCTTCTACATAGGAGGTAAACTGAGGTGTGTTTACAGGAAAGGGTGTAGCGTAAGGTGTACAACCCGCCACTGAAAATCTAGCCACCAGTGATTTTAAACCTTGTTGATAGTATTTATTTGTGTATGCAATTTTTTTATGTAGAATTTATGACTATATTTTTATTTTAGATTTGTTTATAAATACATATAAAAGTCAGATAACCATAGTGTATTACATGTTTACATGTTATGGTTCTATAAAACAGAACACTTAAATAGGGGAGTGATTGATGTCGTAATATATAATACCTTCTCAACATAATTGGGTACCTACGTAATAGTGGTAAGAGATGAGAATGTATTTATACATTTCTGAACTTACATACACACTGAGGTATATATATTATACTTGTATTTTGTAAATTTTTTTGTATTTTAGATTTAGAAAACTAGAAAAAAACATAATTACTAAATTTATCCATTAATTTTACTTTAAGCGTGATTTTGAAAATTATTTACGGTAACAATTATACTTAGGTATCGATGTATTGTTATAGCGTATTTTCATTGACTACCTAGGTATATTTATTGTAATTTGTGATATTATATATGTTGGGAAATGTATAACATTAATTACAAACTTATAATGTCTACATTATGATGGCATAAAATTAAGAGGATGTTCGTGTATTGTATTGTCTCCTTTACGTTTATTTTTTAAGTTTGGTAATTACCAATTTTTATTTACTTTACTTGTTCATAAAAAATGTCTAGTTTTATATTTGTTAGTATATTTTGTTGATTATAATATAATTTTTCCATACATTTTTAAATAAACATGTTTTACCAACTACCAGTGGCGGATCCAGGGGATGGCAAAGGGGGCATTCCCCCCTCAATCGCCGTAGTTTCCTTTCGTTTTACACTGTGTTTAGCCAATTTTGTAGCAAATGTATGTACTTTTTGTACTTTTGCCTCCTCCATGCCCCTCAAAAATTAATCCTTGGAACCACCACTGCCAACTACAAACGCGGCTTTTTATCAATTTACGGTTATAATCTATTATAAATTTATAACTTTCTAAAATATAATAAATTGTATAATATTTAAGAGGACGCCACACCCGCATGTGTTGTCTCCGTCTTACAAATGTACAACATAGCAAATACTCTTTTGCGAGGGACAACTTTTCTCGCACCATATTTGTTGTAGAACTACCAAATTTTCACAGCACTTAAAGAAGAACTTTATCTGTGCATCAAAGTGCTTTTTTTTCAATAACATATATACAATACAAGTTATTTGCTTCTAAACATTTGGTTTTTTAATTTGCTTATAAAAAATGATTGGATGGTGCTATTGAAAAAAAGAGCACGCTGTTGCACGGATAAAGTTCTTCTTTAAGTGCTGTGAAAATTTGGTAGTTCTACAACAAATATGGTGCGAGAAAAGTTGTCCCTCATAAAAGAGTTTTTGCTATGTTGTACATTTGTAAGACGGAGACAACACATGCGGGTGTGGCGTCCTCTTAAGTGCTAGAGTAGTTACGGAGCCCGTGAACTACAAAGTAATTGAATTATTAAAAAATAAAAAAATAAAAAAGTAATTAAAAAATACGTTTCTTGATTTTTAACATGCAATTTTTTTATAACAATTTCAAATTTTTTAAACACACAGGTGTACCTTTAGCAAAATCAACTTTTTTTTCAAACGGCAACCACTATATTTTTTAATGGATTCTTATAAAGCTTTTTTTTCTGAAAATGTGGATAGTCCAACCATCAATTTTGGCTCTCTAGTTTATTAACTATGGTCCTCTAAAGATTACTAAAATATGCATTAATATTTTTAATTGAAATAATTGGTATACCTAGGTTTAATTTACAAGCTCTAAACAATTTTTTCTTATTACTACCTTTTGATACACTTCAATAGTTGAATCAGTAATCTAATGACACGCTCAGAAAAAAAAATAACATAAGCAAAATTATTGGCAACATAGTTCATTATTTTTATTTGAACATAATATACGATCATAAAAATCAATATTATTATTTTAATTTATTATTATAATTGTAATTAATTACATCACATTTTTTTCATCACTGTTACTTTTTTTACAATATTATAAATTTGATTTATTTATTAAGTAGGTGGCTAAGGTAATAATGGTAAATTGGTAAATGGTTAAATAAATAAAGTCGATATTAATATACTTAATATTTATGTATTTACCTTTAATATGAGTTAATTACAGATTTTTATAATAATCAAATACCATTATTACCTTAGCCACCTACCTAATAAAGAATTCAAATTTATGATATTGTAAGAAAAGTAACTGTGATGAAAAAATGTAACGTAATTAATTACGATTATAATAAAAATTATAATATTTATTTTTATGATCGTATATGATATAAAAAGTACCGGCCAAGTGCGAGTCGGACTCGCCGTCCCTTACTGTCATCTATAAACATGTTGGCAAAACTGCTAATACTAAATATTTTAGGATTTTTAGTATTTGTTGTTATAGCAGCCACAGAAATACATAATCTGTGAAAATTTCAACTTTCTAACTTTCATGATTCATGAGATACAGCCTGGTGACAGACAGACGGACGGACGGACGGACAGACAGCCGCTGCCTTAGTAATAGGCTTTCGTTTTACAGTACAGAACAATAAAAAATATGAAATATGTTTGCCAATAATTTTGTTTGTGTTATATTTTTATTTCTGTGCGTGTCATTAGATTACAGATTCAACTATTAAAGTGTATCAAAAGGTAGTAATAAGAAAAAATTGTTTAGCGCTTGTAAATTAAACCTATACCAATTATTTCAATTAAAATTATTGATGCACATTTTACTAATCTTTAGAGGACTACAGTCAATAAACTAGAGAGCCAAAATTGTTGATTCGACTATCAACATTTTCAGAAAAAAAAACCTTTATAAGAATCCGTTAAAATATATAGTGGTTGCAGTTAGAAAAAGAAAGTTGATTTTGCTATTGGTACACCTGGGTGTTTAAAAATTTAAAAATTGTTATAAAAAAATTGCCTATTCAAAATAAAGAAACACGCCTTTTTTCGTTTTAACGAAATTTCATATCATCGTTCCATAATCGTTAAATTACATAAGATACACTCGGTACATTATGATACAGGTAACCGCCCGTGTTCGCTAAATGTGTGTATTATATTGTATGACTTGGCTAAAAAATATTTGAGACATATCAGTTTGAACAAGACTATAGGCGAAGACGACGACTCCCGTTTCCTTAGCGACGTGAAATAGGACCATTATTGATCTGCCCGGGACACTTTGCTGTCGCGGCAGTATTGCGACGTAGCATCCAAATATTTATGCGACACCCGTAAACTTGAAAATCAATAACGGTCTGCCATCACCTCACCACCTATCTGACCTATGGATGGGTGTCGCCGTGTCGGGTGTGGCCCCATGCCATATAGAGTTGTAGATCAAGACGTGGCTATATACTTGAATACGATTATTATTATCATTATTATTTCATAATATTATGTACTCGTATTGGGAAGACAGATTAACACTGGAAGCGCTGTTGCGCTTGTCGTACTGAAGGTTAGGCACGCAGGTGGGTTCCCGCTACGCGGAGACCGTATACCATAATTATCAACTTGTATGTATTTTCCGGACATTTCGTTGTGAAGTTGTGAATTGTAAGTTTGTACAACTGTACGTCGACGTGCAGGGAATATCGTTCCACAGCATCTAGCCCACACTGGTGCTGATTTTGTTTGTCAAGGAGGTGTATTACCAACCCCCCGAATTAATCAATAATAATAATAAAATAATTCACATAGTTTTCAAGTGAACCAATGAGCGTAGGTTATGCGTGTACGGTTCTGGCCGGGACACTATAATACGGCATAATAAGACGCTCCCGTGTTCTGAAAGCTCATCCCTCGACTACTGTAGTTAGTTCAAGCGACGTAGGCTCAGTCCACCACTAGTTGCTGTAGCAGTGCAGCTTTGTGTTCGTCTGTTATCAAAATAACTTATCGTTGTTATTATTTCGTATTCGTATTTACACAGTCGGCCGTGCAATTATATATCTTATATTATAACTACGTAATCCGTACAGTGAGCCTGTCTTTTTGAATATAAAATATAATCTTTCTTTCGCCGATATGGAATCGTCCGAAAGCCCGGATTCGAACGACGTGACAACTATTAGCCACGACACAGGTGCTTCGGAAATCGCGAACCAAGTCGAAAGCAGCCCGACGATATATAGCCACGGTCAGGCAAGTTTTTCGGGAAACGATCAGGCGATGGCTGCCCAACCACGACATGGCAATGTCAATGAGCAACAACTACAATCCGAGGACGTCGGCGAGCAGCAATCCGAGAGCGGTGCTGCCATGAATCCCGGCTCAAACAGAGAAGCGTTGCCAAATCAAATCGCAAATGTGCCAAATTACAACATGAACCAGCAACATGAACAGTTGTTGAACAATTATCGCAATCCACAGCTACCGATGAATGAACAAAATGGCCAATATGATCAACCGCCCCAGGTAAGGCCACGTCGGCCACCGTGGTACTCTAGAAGGGGAAGGTATCCAATCCGACAAAGATTTCCACATTTCCACTTAACCTTTGGAAACCAAGACTGGACGTTCAATGATTTTAGTGGACGAGTGCCAATGAGAGATCGCCCACTGCCATCGTTGAGACATCGCCAACGGCACCCGGTAAATATATGCCATCGGCTAACGATGAATGAACGCCATCCAACAAATGAACCCCAACGGAATGGTGAGCAAAATCAACCGACCCAGGCAAGGCCAAATCCTCCGCCATTAATATCAAGAATAGAGATTGAGCCTGGGATTTTCGAGGAAATTTACTCGCACAGAAGTTATCAAATAGACAGGCCCAGAATTTTCGGCGCCGAAAGATGTGCCGTAAGTATAATAGTATAATCATAATATACCTAGAGTAGGTAGGTACTTATTTTACCATATTCCTGTATAAATATTTTAATTCAAAGATTATTATTTTCACTTTCCCATGCTATGTACATTTCAGAATTCTATATAAGTGCTTCGCCCATACCTAAATAAATTATAATTATCGAAATTTAAATATCCTTGTTAAATTAGTACTATTAGCTACCTTTGATATTATAACAGGACCCGTAAATACGTAAACAAATGGTATCTTATCATTTTGTCTCCATAATAGTATCTTATCATTTAATAAATTAAAAACAACTATTCCGTTGTTGTCTTAAGAATATTTAAAATCCCTTTAATTGTATTGGAGCATACAATTTTAAAGTTTTAAACGTTATGGTAATGACGTAGGCTTCAAAGTCATTTTTTTGGGGCTCTCCTTAAAGGTCATATTATATTATTATCTAGTAAATATATTTAAAAAACAACAATAAGGTGGTGGGTGATGGCAGCAGTCGGTCGTAATTTAATACATTATATTAATCTGTAATGTAATAACATTTTTTTTTTATAATATCAAAATATATAAATGATACTTTTTTCTTTTTTCTTTTGGCTCTCCTCGATGTTTATAGAAATGTGTAAATTGGCCCACCAACTACAAAGGGTTAGATCATCCTGATATAAATTATTTTGAGTTATAAATTATAACCCTGCCTACATTTCTGTAAATTACGTTTTACATTTTTAGGCCAAATCGGCATCTATGTTATTATTATAAGACTTGTACTTTAATTAACAATTATGTTATCATTTTTTATTTTATAACATTATTGGCAATTATAAGACTTATAATATTAAATATTTACTTATTTTTTAAGATGTTTTTATATTATTACAGGAAGACCTGACAGATGGAATAACTTTTTTTCTAATTAATATTTTTAATTTTTTTTTTTTTAAATAAAATTTGAAGCTAGTTGCGGTAAACGTATACCTAATAAAAAAAAAATTATTTATAATTCTTAATAATGAAAATAATAAATATTAAATTTGATTAGAATTTTTTTCACATAAATTCCATAAAGCCAATTTGTGAATCTGATTATAAGAACAATTTTGATAGTAAAAACAAAATTTATATAAGCCAAGTACCTAATTTATTTTTTAGAAATTTTTAAAATATCAATATTTGTTTGATTAAATTTATTTGGAACGTAACTAATAACTTTTTTCAAAATATTATTTTTGGGAATTTTTTGATATGAGTATATTAAATTTTTTAACCGTATAATTTTAAAAATTGTTGTCGTACGTTTTAATAATCTTGTATATGTATCAGTTACAAAATATATTTGTTAAATTAAGAAAATAGTCTATTACATATTTCTAATATTTAAAATAATGCCCTTAGTTGGTTTATGTGTATGTTAATATAGGCTTTTCATAAGAAAAACATCAATGCCCCAAGTTGACAATATTCAGTGTAACATAATGAGCATAATAAGTAGAAAAAAAAAGATAGAAGGAATAATTTGTATGGTACAATAATTCAATTGCAACATAAATTAATAAACCAAAATTTAGTCTTGAAAATAAACCCTGATTCATTAGTTTTAATGTTATTTACAGTGTAATTTCAAAGTTGGCACATTTGACGTTACTTTACCGTTAACTTTTCTTCTATATATATATATATATATATATATATAAACGAATGTATGTGTGTGTGTGTGTGTGTCCATATTTCCATGGTAACCAGTTATATATTATTTTGTAATTTTCGATGGAATGTTTTGTATATAAATACAAATAGAGTTGGCAATTTTAATGGGCAACGAAGTGCACGGGATCAGATATTTCTATATATATAATTTATATTTTATAGATAGATTAGACCTCTGGGTAGAAGATAGGCTAATATAAAAATTGAGAGGACCAACCACGGTAGGTGCTCAAACAGGGATTTTGATATTTCCTATTATGGACATTTTTGTTTATAAATGGTTACCATGGGTTTTGAAGCTATTATAATAATATTTATTGGTTGCCGGGTAACGAAGTACATGGGATCATTTGTAACAGAGATAGGTTAGCTCTCTGGGCAAAAGATAGGCTAATTCAAAAGGGGAGTATACCAACTACCGGGACGTGCTCAAACAGGGATTTTGAGATTTCCGATGGAAATGTTTGTTTATAAATGGTTGCCGTGGGTTTCAAAGCTATAATAATAATGATTATTGGTTTAAAATTGTTGTTATGGTAACCGTTATATTATAAGAAAAACATATTATTTATAAAATAGCGTTGGTATTTTTAATGGGCAACGAAGTGTACGGGATCAGCTAGTTATTTATAATATAAAATATATTGCCTAAATATGGGTAGTTTTAGGAATTTATATATTTCTTCATAATTTCTAAGATACCAAAGACAGAATATTTTCAAAACATTTATTATTTTTATTTTTAAGTGTCAGTGTTTCTTTCAAAGTAGGAATTATTAATTTAAAACTCAAATATTTCCTACAGTAAGTAATTCCCAGCCAAAGTATACTCTGCCCAGAATCCTGTGGGCAATGTGAATTGAAGTGAATATTAGGATATTAGGTATTAAAATAATAATGGACATACTTCACATGTTGGACATCAGTGCTAATTAACTTAATGAGGTTATTGTGGTTTCTGATTTAATAGTATGTGTTTGATAAGCAACATCCCAAAAGACAATAGGTACAAATATACCAAAAGAAGCAGTAGTTTTAACAGAGCTTTATAAACAATTTATGTAAGATAAACATTAATGCATTAATACATTTCTAAGAGATTTCAAAATATAATAGAATTAATTGCTGACCTAGTTCTAAATTTGGTAGGTTAGATTAGGTATGATCAACAGAATCAACTAACACAATTTTTATTCAACATATTTTCAGTTTTTGCTAAGAAAAACCCTATTATAGTATTGTTTTGAATCAAGTGTAATAAAAAAAATTTAACTGTCTATGGATATAATCATATATTTATGGGTGTATGTGAATTATTACATTATTAAAGATAGGTAATCGATTGTAAAAAGTCTTCAAGTAAAAGTGCATATTACTAAGCATTTTAATGCTGATTTTGTAATTATTTAATTTTTTTTTACTAATTGGTAATGATTGTGTTTTATTTTCAGTGTCGAAATTATGTCAATTACAATCGTGGGAATAATGAGATGATAACAGTGATTATGAATAGTCCAAATTTACATATGCGATTTAGTATGACTACGAGCCGTGAAACACAATTTACAGACCTGTTTAGAGCTTATTTTGGATTTACAGTAAGTGTTCTAAGGGCTAAGAACAAACTTTCAATACAATTTGTGTATTCTTGTCGTATGCCACCTACCGCACGTTCCTACATGTCATATGAGGTCTATAACATACTTTTTATGTGTAATTAATTTATAGTAGAATTATAGTATATTTTATTTAATGATACATAATATTTATAGTAATTAAATAAAACAATACACTTCACAATCTAATCCTAAATTAAGTTAAGTGAGGTACAAAAAAAATTACATTTGGTATTGCTATGGTCTATAATCTATATGATATTTTTTTTAAATATTTGAAGACCCTATTTGAAATAAAAACCTATTCATGTATTGTAAGAATTATTGATACTCTTAATAATCGGTCTACACAATTTTAAATTATAAAGCGAGATATTAGTTTATGAAATATCACAATAAAAAAATGTTTGTGTTGCTTTTAAATTAAAATATGTATTAAAAACAACAGATAATGCTTAATAATAGGTTAATTTACTTTAATGTTAAAAATAACAATACAAAATTAGAACTTCTAATTACCAATTTCTGAAGTTGTGCATTTGTATGCCAAAGATAACATTGTAAGTGTAAAATATAAAAATAATAACAACTTAAACTGTCCATCACAAGGAAAAAATCCTGTTAGTCAAATTTTGAAAATATCCCATTTTATGTTGCCCTATATTATGTGTACCTGGTTGTGAACGTGTAGTGATTGAACACTTTAATGGAATTTTAAAATTAGTGAATTTGTTCTTTGGGAAGACATATTTTTGTAAATATTTGATATAATTATTAATTTTTAAAAATGTTTTGTTTCTAGAAAGAACCTCATAATACAGTCTTTGTCGCATGTGGTCAAAGGTTACTTCGAGAACATACTCCAAGAGATATCGGAATGAAAAACCGTGAGAACATATATGCCTTCGTCATTACTGAAGGAGATTTAAAAAAAAACAACAATAGTTCAAAATAATATCTCCATGTCATATAAGTAATACATATTATATTATACAAGACGTATAAATATAATTGCCTGATAAATAAACCTCAAATGCTCAAACCGATATCACTCAATTTTTTTTTATTATTATTACCACGAAGTTCATGGTTTATAAAAATAAAATATGATAGTATTAAATTATTTGTTTATTATTCAGTTCCAAATCATAGGGTTCTTATAAAATATTTCCTCAAAACTTTAATTAAATTTTCATGTCAATTACATAATAAATAAATTATTAAAAAAAATTTGGGCTTATTTTAAACTAGGTATATGTAAAGTTTTTTTGCTATAAGTCAAATCTTAACATTCTGTATTTCTCATATATAGTTTCTTAAACTGTAAATATTTGTATAAATTATTACATAATATAATTACATTATATTATAAATTGTCCTGAAATTCTCAAAATGATTAAATGTTAAAATGAACTAATCTAATTCCAGAAATAAATAAATGTTTAGTCTTTCACCCATTTTCTCAAAATATATGCTATACATTCTTGCAAATGTGCTTGGGTCTGCAGATAATTCATTTAAAGATTTAAATTTATTTCATACTACCCTGTTTAATTTGTCAAATATAATAATACATTGCCGATCAATTAATTTTAAATCCGCTGTCACTGTACACATATTTAATAAGGAATAATATGAAATATATTATTAATAGGACATATAAGTCACATGTAATATCTTCTTTTGATTTTATACAAAGTGAATTTATGGAACACCAATTTATAGATAACACTTTATACATAATTTTATAAGAGAAACATAATTTTTGTTCAGATAATATTAAACCCTTTTGCTAAAAATAACTAGCTGATGAAAGCCCACTGCCAATCACTTTCAGTAGACGTTGAGTGACTTACAAAATCCCATTGGTTGTTGTTGAACAAAACATTTTGTTGATATAAAATTAAATGTTCTTAATTTTTTTCTTTTAAATATTTAATTACTTATGAATTTATTTTGTATAGTACACAGTACAAAATAAAAAAAGTTATCTTTTATTCTCAAAATGAATGGGCCTACTGAAAAATACATTTATACATGTTGTGTAGAGTATTTGTTTCCCAGGAAGGAAAATGTATTTACATACCTAGAGCACCCCTTTCTGGATCGGAGCCTGAATGTATTCAAACTGTTTTATCTATATATATTATATGAAACAGTTTAAATATATTATAATTTGTAACATTATATTTTATAATAGTGACAATTTCTTTAATTTCCAGAAATCAATTACAATTACAATAAAATAAAATTACAATATGTGAATTATAATAAGTATTATACAGGCTGTATCATAAACACGGACAAAAACTATTTAGAGATTTAACTATAAAAACTGATAAAAAAAAGGAAATGTTATAACACACAGGCAAACCCGGGTTATTCAGCTTGGTAGCCGTATATAGTATGTACATATATAACCATATTATTATATGATTTATTTAAAAATTTTATCTTTTCCTGACATCCATAAATATTTTAAAATGATTCTTAGGGTGTTTCTTTAATTACCAATTACTAGGAACTCGTAACTGAATTAATTTAAACTAAAATTTTTTTACATTACCTATCTTAGTATTTTTACTAGTAAGGTTTAAATCTTATGCATTGTTTAATATCATTGAATGTATAATATAATTAATTTAAATATTAGTCTTACTTATGTACTTATAATATTCATATTATTAGGATATCTGAAATTATTTGGTAACATTATACTTTTACATTATTTTTTAAGTAGGTAGGTATTTAAACTTAGATAGGTAATCAACTATCATGATAGTTTATACAACAGTCGACTTTAAACTGTTACATAATACGACAAACATTAGTACAGTGGTTTCTCATAGACTTTTGCACTATGTACAGAATTTCTGTAAATACTTGAAAGTTGAAATGTAAAACTGTTCATTAGTAATTTGTTCTATGGTAAATCAATTTTTGATTCCAAAGTTATTTGAAAATTTAAATACATGCTAACAAACAAAATAGTTGGTAGCTTAAATATTACATTACATAATATTACCTATATACCTTTTAAAACATTTAAATTAATCATTGCATGTTATTTTATCTGACTAAGCCTTATCATAATCTCATGTCTTGATTATTTTAACATTGTTACATTAAAATATATAATACATTTTAATGATATTAATATATTATATCGATTAAACATGACTTTGTTTTATTTAATAAGACTTTTATTTTATTTATTTCAATTTAAAAACAATATATCAGGTTAAAAATAAGTCTATGCAGAGATTTTTATTAAAAAGTGCCTAATTTCTCCTTGATTGAAATTCAATTTACTGAATAATACCAATTTTCATTTTGATATACTTGATATTTTCTATGATTGTACCTGTTTCATTATTAAATATACTATTGTACCTTTTTAAAGTCATGTATTATATATTTCCAGATACAGATTAGAAGGCCAATTATGTAGAATAGAATGTAGATGTTTGCATATTTAATATAAAAATCTTTCAAATAACATATTTTGTCTCATTAATGCATAATCACTAATCACAAATTTAATAATATGCAGACTATAAAAATCTGTTTCAATAAGTGAGTGTTCATCCCAGTAGCCAGTGGCTAAGTACCAAGTTTAAACTGGTGATGGTACTTATGCTTGATGCCATTGCCTACTTTATATTTAGAAAATAAAACAAAAATGTATAGGTACTTATAATAATACATATAAGAATAATAATTGGCAGAAAAAATAACTGAAAGGGAAGCAATCCAATGAAAAGAACCCTAATAAGTACTAACAGAAGTTATTAATTATTTAGGTTTATATTTAATTACTAATTAGTTAATTTTTAAGAGATCACAGTACCTATCAATATCTCTTGATCCGCCTAACTAGGTTATCTAGTAGTGTTGTTGAAATTAATGTGTTAGGGCGAGGTGATCATATTTATGGGCATTTATATAGTTATATTTAAAATAATTTATGGTTAATTAATATTTAATAATAAATAATATAAATGTATAATTTATCTTTTGAGATTATATTAATGTTTATTTTTGCTTTTTGAGTTTATTTATCATTTTTTTTACAAAATGCAAATGTTGGTGAATGTTGAAATTCATCAAGCACCAAAATTTTACTAAACAGATAGATGTGGGATTATCGTTAACTTTTAAGTTAAAATAAAATAAGTTTACTTATCATGAAGCTAGAATTTACATCTATTAAAAAAAAGCGAACACGTTATATTGTATTGTTGTTAAAAATAGCTTAGCTTTTTATAACTTAACTTAAAGTCTTCAACTTTTCAACTTAATAATGCACGCCTTGCTCAAATTGCTTCAGTGACGCCCAATGATACTCGATTGTTTGATTTAGTATAAGTGTGTAAACAAATGCATAGGCGTAAAATTATTTAAGTGGTGGGAGGGCACTGAAGGGGCTATAGCAATAGATCTAGGTTCATGTTTTAGAAAATCAAGTTTTAGAATATAAAACTTTTAGAAAGACTGTTTCATAGAATACCTATTTATGAGTTTATGAGAGCTATTGCCTAAATAATAATCTATGGTATTAAAAATTATGATATAAAATTTCTTATTTTATTAATTTAATAGATAATAACAGTAGTATAGTTATATTTTTAATCTTGTCAAACTATATTGTAAACACACTTATAGTTTAACTGTAATATGTAATTTTAATTATTAATTGCAAATATTATACCTAATCTGTACAAAAAAAAAAATGTTGGTTAATAACCTTAACAGTTGAAGCCTGTAAACTATTAAGTGAAACAAAAAAAAATACAATATGTTTATTTATATTGCTAATATAATATACAAATATATTTTTTTTTTATAAATGAAACAATGATGATAACTACAATAATTATTGTATTATTGTATTATTTGTATATAAATAGCCTAGAACTAATACCATGGTTTTTTTTATATTAATAGCTGTCTCACCCGGCTTTGCCAGGGCCAAAGATTTGTTTTTTTTTTTATAAATTGTATATGTAAGAAAATGTATTACTATTTCTACTAATTATTATGATAGTTATAATATTATATTATATAATCAATGGAATACCTATAGATAAACAAAATAAAATTTGTTTTTTGTGAAATGGAAAAATGTATGTGTGAACTACTTTTTAGCTACCTACCAGTATACATTTAGATATAGTTATTGAAAAAATAAACTATAAACATCCTGCAATAGTCTCAAGAAATCTATTGGTAAAACTTTTATTAAAAACTGTAGTCCAGTAGTTTTTGAGTTGATTAGGTAACTTTGAGGTTAAAAATATAGTGACCAAGTGTCATAATTATTATACCTATCCTATCAAATTATTATATGTAACCTGTGGCAACCATTTATAATAAAAAAAAATACCTATTCGATTTCTGTTAGCTAAATCAAATTAAATAAAAAAAAAAACAGTCCAAGTGGGTGTTACTCTGCTGTACGGTACCCTGTTTACAGTGCAGTGGGTCACTATAATGGGTGGTGTTAAATTTTAATACAATGATATAAAACCATTGTATATAAACAACGATTCTGAGCGAAGAAAATTTTCATCAAATATTGTTTGACTTATTTTAAGTTATTCATGGACATTTAAAATTGTATAGTTTATTATTCTGTTAACAGTGTAAACGGTAATAATATTTTATTCGTTTGGTCAAAGAGCTTTAAAATTGAATACAAGGTCCGTTAAACTTTTTTATTAGTAGTTGATAATAATTCATTGGCACTATTTTTTTATAAGTATTTAAAGTTCAAATGCTGACAGCATTTATCAAAACCTCAAACATTTTCAAATTATTTTGTAGTTAAAAAGTTATAAAATGTAAAATTTTTATAGCTAAGAATTAAAAATTTAAAACAAGGATTCCCATAAATTGTTCATACTTTAACCAATAAAGCTAAAAAATATAATAACACAATTCTTTTTTACAGAATTTTAAGATCAAATTTGTACGAAATTACACATAGAAAACCAAGAATAATGATTTTAGTTATTTTGTTGTAATTTTAAAATATTATTGGTGGATACTTGAGACTTAAACAGTACATTATTATGTTGCATACATTATACACTAGACGATACACACAATGACATTTTCAAGTGCAATTTTTTTTTGTAAAAAATTAATTTAACCTACTGTAATACCTACTAATGCCTAATAGTAAAATAAATTACTTTAATCACAATAATATCATTTAATTTACTTAGATATATTATGGGGCATAGGGTGACAGGGTGACAGACCGTTTCACTCAAAATTGTTTTTTGTATACAATGTTTATTATGATTATTTAATTCAAATTTAAAACATACAATCACAGTTCTCTCGACACCTAATGTACAGTAGAGCGTTACCCACTTACCAGCTTTTTAATATTATTTTTAAATTTGTTTTATTATTTGTAAATTAATAAATTATACTGCAGACATGCAGTAAGCATATACATATTCTTGAATGTCTGTATTTTAAATTTATAATTTTCTAAAACACCAATTCATGCCCATGTATTGTTCATATTTCGAACTGATATTGTAATAACGTATAAGAAACCTTTGTATTAATTTTTCAATATTTTTGATCCAAAGGAAAAAATTTAATCGACATATTTTATAGAAAAAAATCTAAAAATATCCAAAATTGAAAATCTCAAAAAGATAATAACCCAAAATTTAGCTTAAAAAAATATTATGGATTCATGCTCAACTTTTTTTTTAATGTCCATTTACAAAAATATATAAGGAACCTTATATTAAATTTCAAGTTATTTGATGAAGCAAAAAATATTTTACTGACCATAATTTAACAATCTACTAAAAATCTAAATGTTCAGTAGCTTCGAAAGATTCAAAATATTTTGTAAATTTTATTTTGTTTAAAAATCAATAATATAAACTTTTTGTGAAAATTTAATTTTGCACACTGCACATCATGGATAACGTATTAACATATAAAATAGCAATAATAAGAATATTGAATACATTTATTTAATATGGATAAACAAGATGTTAAAACAATAATCATTTTGAAATTTTTATCTAGTAATAAAAGAAACCTTAGACCTATTTAGCTGCGTAAAAATTTATATTAAATAATATTTTAAAAAGCAATCAATGAATTATTTTTCTAAAAATTTCAGTGTTAAAATTCTCTTTTGTAATCTAAGACTGTATGTTCTCTCTCTGTCTCTCGACATTAAAGAGTGTTATAGATGATGTATAATCTATCCATCTTTTTCTAACAGTGTGGTACTTTGGACAACTGGACCTCTCTGCTACCAGTTCATCATTGTCCATCTCTTCATAGCAAAGAACAATAAAGCTGTGGTTGACAGGCGTCATTGTTGTTTAAAAAACAAATATAATCTCATGTTAAACTTAATATAAATTGTATTGCTATTGACCGTAATCAGTTCTACCACCATAATAATTGCAAATTTTATTAATAGATCTCTAATAAATTTACTCATTTAGTTAATAATAATAATAACCTATGAAATAAAATAATTATAATTTATGCGTTAATCTAAAACAGTCGCTTCATTTTAATCGTGCAAGGTATACATCGCGTATTAAATTTATTGTGATTTGGCCCACTTAAATTGACTGGTCTTCAAATGGATAAATTCAAGAAAGGGTTTGTTTAAAAAAAAAAAATAAAAGATCTAGAACTACAGATGATATAATTACTAATTTTTATATTATTTTAATTTATTTTAATATACCAAATAATATTATTATCACCTATAAGTTTCAAGATAAGTAACCAAGTACCAATATTGTGTATACAACAAGTTATTTAAGCATATTTAATTTGTCCCAAGTACATTAAATCAAAACCTATTTTGACTCACCTAAAGCAGAGTTTAGCTTACACCCTAACATTATTTAAATGTATATGCCAAAATAATTGATAATTCTCCAGGCAACTTAATTAAACGTACCTATTAATTATAAAATACTTAGTATTAATCAGAATACCTATATAATATATTATATTTTACCTTAATATTTTACTTAATTATTAAAATTATTATAGTATTATATTTAATAATTAACACATTATACACTATATAGAGAATATACAAATGAATCATATTATTTTATACTCTATAGCCATATCTAATATGAAGATTTTTTTCTTAAGAATTCGGTTTCGTGTTAATGTAATAATTTTAAACTTTTATCCATCCGTACGCTAGGTATTTTTTGTGAATTATTATTAAAACGTCGTCTTTATCGTCATATTATTATATTTCGTCTCCCATGTTATTTTTATTTGAAATATTCAAAATACTAAGGAACAATATATTCTTGGAGCGCACAGGTTATGTTATTGTAATTTATAATACAGAATGTTAGAGGGGAAAAATAAGAACCGGCTCTCGGCGGCATTATATATATACTATATAAAATGTACATTATACCTATATTATAATGTGTACTTCCAAACTAATGTTCGTATCAATACGAACGAGGGTCTGACCATAATTTAATTGGTTTTTGAAGAAAAAAAAGGTTTTCCATTAATTTTGTAGCCCTCCGAAAGATTAGATCTTCGGTATTATGTCTCGATCGTATCGTTATATTTTATAACACTGTCGCCGTACTCGTGACAGGCATGGGAAATAATTGTAATCCTGGAGGCTACCCGACCGAACCTTTATTATCTTATTATTATCTGAAGAACGGTTTTCAAAGAATACATATTTTCCCATTTAACATAACGTTTTATTTTTTTGAATAAAATAATTGTTTTAGATTTCTCTTGGACTTGTTTTTTTTTACTTACAACACCCATATACACATATAAATTATATATATTTATTATATCGCCATAGGAATTATTATCTAGGTATATAACATTTACGAGTAGACGAAGTCGATTAATATAACGTCGACATATTTGTCGTGTTCAGAGTTTTACGCCTCGTCAACAACGATTAACGAATGCCATAAAAATAATGGAATTTTAATTTAATCTATAACTTCCCATTTCCATCTATTACCCGAATTCCGAAAAGTAACCATCTAGTGTATGTTTAATGACCGATACGTTGAATGCGATGATTATTATGGATAGGTAATTAGGTATATCCAGACGAATAATTATTATTTCAGCCAAACGAAATATTTTCAACTAGGTAAGTACTGAGAAAATTACCCAAATATTTTATATGTAAAGAACAAATTTTAAGATTTCCCATCACAATAACTCACTGTAGAATAATTAAATGACGATATTTCATATTTTGTATTACTCCGTAAGAGGATGTAAGAACGGGCATTAATTGTTGTCTCTGTTCTATACATGCAAAACATAGCAAATTTAAGCTCAACATATTATAACTCTTAACTTTGTAGGGATAGTAGGGTGTTACTTGGAAAAATCATGAAAACTTTGGTTGGTCCGCTTTACGTTCTCTCGCTGGACAGAGTATAATAATATATAAGTCGATGATTCGCAGAAAATAATATGAGTAAGTACTAAAAGGTATTTTTGATTTTGAGATCAGCGTATTTTTGAGTAGAACAGACTACGAACATTTGTTTATTTAAAAGTTTATATTATATTTTCATAATATTTTTAAATGTACCTAATACATTATAACGAAAATGGTTACAAAAAAAAGTTATAATCCGTACATATAGTGATGGTCGGTCGTTGTTGGAACCCCTGTTGGGTGTAGTCGGGTTAGTCATTTCGTAACAATACATTACATATTATTATTTATACGCCTATATGTAAAAAAACACTCAATATTTATAACAAAAAATGCGACCCAAGCCCTCCTCTCCCATTATGTTAGCCGTTGTTAGGTACTTAAGTAAACCGGTTTCTATATAATACATGGGTATTATCTTGCGTTAAGTCTGATTTCACCCCATGTTGTAAAAACCACTTAGGGACTGCTCTCCTTGTCAAATATTTATTATATACCTATGTATTATCGTTAACTATATACTTAATATTATACCTTATACATAATATAATATGAAAGAGAACAGTGTATATTAATGTAACTAGTAAGTTTTTGATAATATGTTTTCCTTCAGAGTAAAAATGATCAGATAGAGATCATAATCAAACATAGGTAATTACATTTTTGTGTACCAACAAATATATAGGTACCTAGTTTGGCCATTCCAAGAATACGACTTATGCTGAAAGGTTTTTTTCACTTATTACAAAAATCATAAAGGAGAATAATTTTATATAGATCTTTAAGAAAACCGATTTTTATATATCATTTAAATCTCATTTATTTTATGAAGGATTAAAACTTTTTTTCGATTAAATTATTGAAATAATTAATTAAAATATAAAAAAATTGGTTTATTTATGGATCTAGATAAAATTATTCTTTACAATTTTGATAGCTGGTGTTTTAATGTAGTAAACCCCATCAGTAGGTAACTCGTATTTTAGTCAACACAGAGGGTGCCTTTTAAAAAACGATAAGTATTATGAATAAAACGACGCCACTTGTTGTATTAATTCGATGTTAATTTATTCATATAATAGTAGACACTATTATGGTTTCTATATTTTACCATTTTCTTCTTTTTAAAACTAATACTAATTGGTAGATTTAAATAAGGTAGGTGGATGAGAGGCAATCAATTATAATTTATGGCATAATTATTTAAAAATATTACACAATATACAATAACCAATAACCATACTATATAGTACCTACATAATATCATAACATTAAATTTTGTTTAATTTCATACCGAATAAAAATTAATATGAACATTATCAATAAAGCTTTGTGTAATTTAAGGTAATTGATTCTAACGTACATAATAATGCCTGTTATTATTATTTTTATATACGCAACATCAGTTATTGTAAGTCGTAAGTGTGAACCATAGAAATATAGAATAATAGCGTGAACACTTAGTTTAACAGACACGCATAATATGGTATCGATAAGTATCATAATATTATTGTGATTTATATTATTTGCATCATTTAAGTTGGTACACTTTGACTGCACAATAGTGCGTATGGCTTCGAGACCACCGATCGTCGCTACCGTCCACCGCCACCATCTGTTGCCATCACCGACTACCACCACCGTCCGCCGTCCAACCTTGAAAATATAATGTACAAAAACATTTGTATTGGGACCATTTTGCTCATTTTACGCGGATGCCAATATTAACCAGTGCTCACATTGGGCGGAATCCAATGTAGATCGAAAAACCCTAGTATGCGTGATGCGCAAGCGTACCATACACATAGGCTGTAAAAAGGCCATTCTTTATTGTCTATGAAATAATTTATAACGTTGATCTGATACGTCATATTTGCTTTCCGTTATAAGCAATCGCTAAGCTTTTGTTGATTCGAATTTTTTTCCACGAGTTTTTCGTGATTCTGAATTAAGTTACTGACACTTTGGTTATTTTTGAACTGTTTACGGATATTTTTAGTTTCAGTTTTAGTTTTTTTTTCTATAATTGTTAATAAAATGTTATTTGTTGCCTTGTTGGGTAAAAAAGCTTGATTTAATACAAGGATCCTATTATATTGGTTCACAGATAGATAAAAAATATTAAATATCCATTGTCGCAAATTTTTTATAAGTATTTAAAGTTCAAATATTGACAAAATATGTAAAATTCACTAAAATGTGCAAATTACTTTGAGTTAGAAATTCATAAAAAATTATATTTTTAAATCTAGGATTTTAATAGTAATACAAGATTTTTCATAAGTTTTTCTACCTTGATAAAAAAAAAAATGCCTACAAGCAAGTAAAATTAAATTTTTATAAGCGTTTGAAGTTCAAATGCTTACAACATTGGATATTATTCACTCGATTTCTCGTATGTGACTATTTTCTTATTTTGTTGTAATTAAAAAATGATTAACCATAAACACTTGAGGTTTATATCATGTTTATTTTACTTTATTTTACTATATTACTTGATAACATTCTCAAAATATTTTGGCTTGTTTGAGCTGTTTACGGACAATTTCAAAATTTAATTTTTTAGTTTTTTTCTCTATAAATATTAATAAAATTTTATTTGATGAGCAAAAAAGCGTCAAAACTTAATACAAGGCTCCAGTAGTTGAAAAATATTAAAAATACATGGGCACAATTTTTTTTTATAAGTATTTAAAGTTCGATTTTTGACAACATTTATCAAATTTAAGATTTAAAAACGATTTTGTAGTTAAATATGTACAAATTAATATTCAACTTTTATAGCTATATAAGGATTGAAAATTTAAAACAAGGTTGCAGGTTAATAGCTGGTTAATATATAAATTACTTTATTCACAATAATATCATCAAATATACTTAGTAATATACTAATATCATATTCTGACTGACCGTTTTCGCTCAGAATCGTTTTTTTTATACAATGATATTTTATCATTGAATTCAATTCCAACACCATCCATTACAGCGACAAACTTGTAACCTACTCTACAGCAGAGCTACTTTTATTATTATTTGAGATTGAAATAAAATAACTATTAGGTATGTAGGTATAATTTATCAAATTTAATATTTACTTGAACTATTATAAATTATAATACATTTTAAATCATTACATATTTTGTTATGCTATATTATATTATACATTTAGGGGTGATGGTTCATGCATTTTATGGAATAAAACAATATGGTACCCAGGTAAATTAATTAAGAATTTTTTAACTTTATGATTACGAATAGTACTGTATTTGAAATTAACTTAAGACTACGAAATTAACTTAACCTTACACACTTCATCAATACTCCTGGTTAGCAGGGTGTATATATAAATAGTAAATATATAAATATATAGTTCATTGGCTAAAACGAGCTTTGGGCTGCTAAGAAAAACTTATTTTGTGTAAAGATTATTTTGTGTTACCGGTGGCAATGTGCTAGATAAACTATTATGAAAATATAATAAATTTATACAGATATAAAAATTTAATATTTAAGCTACTTATAGGTTAAGTTATTAACCTATTGAATATTTATGGACCTACTTTTAGTAATTAGGTTTAGTCACACATGATTACATGAAATATTTAAAACCAAACATTTATATATTTAATTTAAATAATATCACATGACCATAGTTACCAATACTTAAGAGTTAAGACCAATTAAAAATAAATAATATTATTTTTGCTTGGAGCAAAAAAATTAGTCAGGCTAAAATGCAATTTTGATAAATTATAGGTATGCATATATTGCAATACCTCAAATGACGCCCCTGGGTAGCACCTACCTACCTATAAATTAGGTTTTGTGATATTTAATTTTATCCGAATTCCTAGATGTTTAAGAGATTATTTATAATATCTAATTACTATTCTAATTTTTTACTTGTCTATGGATTAAATGGCTTAAGAAACAAAAGGACTTGATGCCCGTGTGAGTTGTCTCCGCTTTACAATTAATGTAGTACCTACTTACTATATAGAACATAACACAATTGAGTTCAGCAGAATCAATTTTATGTTGTTAGTTGTCATTCTTAATATTACCGTAAATTAACCAAATTTGTAAATTTAAAGTTAAGAACATTATCTTTGTTCTCTCATAGGTTTTTTTTCGTATTTTAATTTTAAAGCGAGTGGTCTATCTTGATACGGTGCAGTGGCGGAGTGGGAACAAAATTCAAGCCGGGAGCAGGCCACTCACCATTGACCAAAAATGTTTTCTCCCTACGCTCCAATTATATATTTATATTTACCTATTGGCTATTTCAATAGAATTATATAAGTCCAGGTCACGATGTAGGTAAAACGGTGTAGTCACTCGAGTTTAAAAGTGAGTCCTAATCAGACGGCACTTTGGTTAGCGCGCCTTCCGCCAGGTAGAACTAAAAAAGCCGATCAACAGACTGCTGCCTATCGAGAAGGCCGCATTGTAATGCCGTTTTGCGTATTATCCGCGGTAAAGTTATACAATTTCTGACTTCAGTATTCATTCAAATTTATAATAAATATAATCAAATATACACTAGGTATATAATATTATAATACTATTTACAGATAAGTTCCCTATCTTTCAGTGGTATTTTATTATCCCATACAGATAGTAAGCCCTGCAAGTTAAATAATTTTAAAATGTTCATGTTTATACCAGAATACTTGTATTAGCTTTTATGTAGCTTTTTAAAATTATATTTTACTTTTAAGAACCTTTCAAATTTATGGATGATTTAATTATAAATTTAAAAATAAATAATTGCCAGAATACAACATAATTTGATTAATTAATTAATTTTATATTTTTGTTTTTATAGATATATTCTCTTTTTGTTATTTTTATTTTCTGTCTTTCTAGTTGTATTTTTGTTTATCCCTCTGTTATTAGTTTCATTTTGGCCAGTTATTATTCAATGTTTTTTTTCTTGTTAAAGGGCTTATGCCCATTGATTATTAATAAATAAAGAATTTAGACTACCTATTCAAACATTGTACTTGTTAGTCTTCTTAAAAATATAAAGTCTCTAAAAGTTAACTTAGAATGTAAGAACCCTGGAGAAAATTTTGATATAAATTACATTATGCAAACATTAAATTTGTATGAAAACAGTTTATTATTATTGGTGTGAAGGATAATTAATTGTATATTTAATTATTTTAGTATTCAGTTATGAACATATTATATGTATTGAATAGTTTTCTTTTGTCTTAAAAAATAATAGGAAAAAATATAAGGAACTGAACATTTGCATGCTCCAAACTTAGCCAATTATTAAGTTCCAGAATAAAGGATACTGCTATAACTGAACAAACTTCTACGAGAAATATTATTTCAAATTTGTTAGGCCAAACTTCTGTTCCGGTAATTGGACAATTACCAATCATAAAATCATTGTCAAAGATTATTCAACGTATTCGAGTAGGTAATAAAAGCAAATGCTCCTGTTAAACCAAGTAATATCAAAGACCTAATTATACCTGAACCATATAATTTAATTAACAAAAACGAAAATTATTGGCATACGATAGTGGTTATAGTGAAAGTAGAATTTTAATTTTTACTACTTAATACAATATAAAATTTATATTATATTTAATATGCTTCAAGAAACGGATGACTGGTTTGGTGACGGAACTTTTAAATCTATTCCCTCGATATTTTCCAAGTTATATACAATCCATTTTTATACAATATACATGAAACTTAGTTATTCCTTTTGTGTATATTGTATTAATGAACTAGTCGTACAAGAGAAACCTATCCTGAAGTTTAAAGGCAATTACTAAAATTAAAACCAGGCCTGAACCCTCGAAATCTATTAAAATAGATTTTGAGCAATCATTTATTTCGGCGTTCAAACAAATTTTTCATAATGCTCATATAAGTGAGCATAATATTCCTTCAATTTCCGGAATGCCTCCCAATCAATTTTTGACTAACGATATTTGGTCTCTTTGGCGTGAACTGTGCTCTGATCTTGGCTTAGTGTGGCGCGAACTGGCTGTACCGACCTTAAACGCCTAACACCCGCAACACGTCTTTTGTCTTCTTTGAAACCGGTAATTTCTGAATTACTGTCCGTTTTTCCGGTTCCCGGTCTATTCCTCCACCGTCCAAGATGTGTTCTAGAAATTTGATTTGTATACCACACCGAATGTACATTTTTTCGGTTGGCACGTCAAACCATAAGGCTGGAGTCACTCTAAGACTGAGTATACCACAATATCAACTAAGTAAACTAGCAAATTTACCAACCAACCCACGGAAGACTTCACTTACCAAGTATACAATGTACTAACAATATTTTTTTATAACCATTTAAAGTTTAATTTTTCATAACATTTATTAAATTGAATATTAAAAAACGTTTTTTAGTAAAAACATGTATAAAATGTTCAACTTTTACATCTAAGGATTGAAAATTTAAAACAAGGTTCCATATTAGTAGTTAATTCTGTAATCAACCAATCCAAAAATATACATAATTACATTTTTTTATAGTAATTTTAAGTTCAAATTTGGACGAAATTACATATTAATATTAAATAACCAAGAATAACAATTTTAGTTATTTTTTTGTAATTTTATAATATTGATTCAACTTACTGACTACCGTATTAATAATAAGTAATTACAATATAAATATAATATAAAATATTCTAGACTGACAAACTTTCTCCGCTCAGAACCGTTTTTCATATACAATGATATTATATCATCGAATTCAAATTGAATACCACCCATTGCAGTGACCCACTTTTAACCAACTGTACAGTAGAGAAACATCCACTTACTCACTTTTTTTTAGTTTCATTAAATACTTACACACATTTTGGTGCATAATTTGAATTATTTCCTTTGCATAAAAGCATGTATTTGCAGAGTTTGTAATAAATTTCAAATAATACGTAATCAAACATTTTATTTTCCGGTATAATATCTTTTTTTAATAGCATGAGTGTGTCTCATTATTGTGTGTAAGCCAGTTTTATCTATCCTGAAAATATTCGGAAAATATTTTGAACCACTAGTATTTGTATACATTTTTTTAGGAAAGGGTATACGATAGGAATGATTTTTTTTTTAATGATTTATAGTTGTTTTAAAATCACTACAAAATCTTACAGTGTCGTCTGCTCTTAATATTGGTTCAATTAGTTAATTTTTTGATTATTAATTAATATTGAGTTGCCCCACTTACTATGTCTGAGTAAATACTCTATATTATCATTTATCAGGTGCGCACATAAACTAAATAGTATTTTATAAATTTTTACTGTCCAAAGATAGTAATATACCTAAGTATGGTGCTCTTTTGAATTTAGTTTTCGATTAAATATTGAATTTTCGAAGAAAAAGCTTGTCAGTTTTGATTCAAAAATATTACTCTACCTATTTCGAACATGCCTGATGACCCCATAACTCGATTTTGAAGTTCATTTTTTAGTTTATCTTAAGAGTTGCTATTTTGTTTTAGCTTGAATAAAACACTCGTCATTCAAAACACCTAAAGCAATTATAACTTAGGTAGGTAACGAAAAATCACTTAATTTCCAAACACCAACTTTTATTTTTCTTGTCGTCAACTGTTTATGCATACTTAAGTATAAAGAACCTCAATTTCTTAATAGATAGTGGCCAACTGGTGTGGTAGCAGATTTATAGTTCAAAATATCCCTGTTTTTTTTTTAGATTGTGTGTGGAACGATGATTGTATTGATTTTACAATGATGTGTGTTTTTATATTTTTTTTTTATTTTTTTTTGTGTCTGTGTACACGATAAGTAGTCGAAATAATGCTTCGATTTTCGACTTCAGTATCTTGTTCGATTGGAAAGTGAATATCGTTGGTGCATTGGGGAGGTCAAATTTTAAAATTCCCAGTACTTTTCAAAAGCGCCAAGAAAAACAAAAGAAAAATTAAGGAAAAACGGGAATTTTTACGCAAAATCGATTTTTCAGAATATTGAATTTGGTTTTTGGTGTAACTTTAAAACAAATGACCGTAGATACATGACATTTTCACTGGTTGTTTATATTTGCATTTTTCATACACGATAACATTTTCAAAATATTTTGATTTATTTTGAACTGTTTAGGGACATTTTTATTTTTCATTTTCTTTTAGTTTTTTTTCTAGAAATATCAATCAAATTTTATTTGTTGGTTAAAAAGACTTGAAAATTTAATAGAAGGCTCCTAGTATATTGTTTCAAAGGCAGATAAAAAATATGAAAAATCGTTAGTCACAGTTTTTTTTTATAAGCATTTAAAGTTTAAAAATTGACAAAATATGGAAAAATCACGAAAATTAGCAAAATTATTTTGAGTTAAGAATTCGTAAAAATTTTTCTTTTTAAATCTAAGATTTGAAAATCTAATACAAGATTACTCATAAGAATGTCTACCTTTATCAATAAAAAAATCTCTACTGGAAAGTCAAATTAAATTTTTATGAGCGTTTGAAATTCAAATTTTTACAACATTGGATATTCACTTGATTTCTCATGTAACGATTTTCTTATTTTGTTGTAATTCAAAAACGAATAACTATAGATATATTAAAATTTCACTGAATGTTCAGATTAGCATTTTTTATACACTGTACAATTTTGAAAATATTTCGACTCTTTTTGAGCTGTTTACGGACATTTTCAGTTTTCAATTTTTTTAGTTTTTTTTCTATAAATATCAATAAAGTTTCATCTGTTTGGCCAAAAAGTGTAAAAATGTAATACAAGGTTCCTGATATTTTGTTACAGTAGCAATTGAAAAATATTAAAAATACATAGGCACAATTTTTTTTTATAAGCATTTAAACATCGAATTTTGACAACATTTATCAAAATCTCGAAAATTATCAATCATTGTAATTAATAAATTATAAAATGTTCAGTTTTTATAGCTAAAGATTGCAAATTTAAAACAAAGGTTCTCATAAATAGTTCATACTGTAACCAAAAAATCTAAAAAATATATGAACACAGTTATTTTTTACAGACATTTTAAATTCAAATTTGGACGAAATTACATATTAAAATCAATATTAACGATCTTTGTTTTTGTTGTAATTTAAAAATATTATTCGGGGATATATGAAACTGAAAAATCAAAATATTATGGCCTATCCATACAATCTACCATAGTATAAGGAATAAGAATTATGCTCATGATAAGACTGTGCATATTTTAAGAAATTTATTCATAAATTCCATATAATTTAATACCATAGAAAAGTATATAATATGTCTTATACCTAGACATACCGTCTCCGCTCAGAATCGTTTTTCATATACAATGATATTATATCATTGCATTCAAATTTAATACCATCCATTATACAGTGACCCACTTGTAACCTACAGTACAGCAGAGCGACATCCACTTACCCACCTTTTTTAAATTGAAAAAGCGTAGACCAGTTGTATATTATAATATAAATTTAACCAGAAAATTTATAAAAATATAAAAGTAATTTGGTATTATTGCATACCATTAACTAAGATATTTATATGCCATATGGGTGCCTATACAAACTATTGGTACTTGGTAGGTATATTTTAATTTTTTATACAAAACTGTAACATAAAATATGAATGAATACCTAGGTACTGATATTATAATAGTACTAAGTAGGTAGGTAGGTATATAACCATGTAAATAATAAATAATAATACATACCTAAGTTTATTTTCATAATTACATAATATAGTTAAAATTAAATTTGTCGTGTGAAATCAATTGATAATATTATTATTGTATGAACAATTGGTAAATATAAAAAATTGAAAGATTAATGGCGTCCATTATCAATGATAGCATCCAGCCAATATAAAAAGTTCACCGAATTTGCCACTCCCGTTTATAGGTATTTAGGGCCTTAATTTAAGGCCCTCTACATTAAGGTATAAGGTCTATAGACTTTAAAATATATTAAATCTAATACCTACCTATACACTATAGTAGGTACCTGACGTACCTATTAGTTGACCACGCATTTTATAGCCCCTGCTTTTATATGAAGTACAAAAGCCATAAAATGAAAAATAATGAAATACAATTTGGAAAAATCATGGAATAATAAACGACACAAATTTACATTCGATCATTATAAACTATTATCATAGTATTATAAGAGGCGCCCTCTACTAAACCTGTGGGGGAAGTTATCCGACCGGCGAGTTAACCTAACCTTTTCTTTTAAGAGCATGTGACCTACCACGATTAAAGATAAACAGGTTGCCCATCGGCATCTGATAAGGCGTAAATGAAATGACTACCAATAATTAACCTGTAGCGCTACAAGCGGCAGTATTACCATTAACCGATTATAGATATATAGGTGTAAAATTAGTTCTAAATGTCGACACATAATATGGTTGAGTGTTGACATCAAGCGCTAGTAGTTAATTATTAACAGCTGTTTTATATAGTCACTTTGTAAACAATCTAAAAGCCGTTTATTATAGGCTATGTGCAACTAGTTACTAGTATATCTTTAATCGTGGTACCTACATATCCCTCGTATCGCAAATTTAAGTTGTAACTAATTAATGTCTGATTGTATTTCTCAAATGTTGACCGTTTCTTTCAGTTTATACTCTCTTAGTATAATTGATTCATAGAAACTTTTCAAGAGTATATTATAAATATACGTTAATAATTATGTTCGCTCCAGATATGGATGATGAAATTACTTTAAACAATAATCGCAGAAACTTATCACCGTAAATATAAATTATTTGTTAATAATAAATTGTGGTAGGCATAGGCAAATAGGTACATTATAATATTATTATTTTTATTTTTTCAGTAAAGTTGTCCGTTTTGTTATGTGCCAACTACTAATGGCAATAGCATTTGAGACTATGGCAACTTTCCATGATCCCACAAGACTTTATATTAAATCTCATCCATATATCAGTGTCATCGCAAGTATTATAACTTTACGTATTTTAATAGGGCTCGCATGCAGTAAAAATGTACGCCACAAGAGGCTTTTTAACTTTATTTTCTTGTTTATGGTGACACTTGTATTATCATTTTTATTAGCAACATCTCTGTCTCGCTACTATCCCGAACTAGTACTTTTGGTTCCCACCTTTGCTTTATTGATATGTTTAGGTATCACAATGTTTGCTTTACAGACTACAATAAATTTAAAGTTGATGGGTGGTTTCTTAATGAAAGCTCTAATAGTTTTACTGGTTGCATCTATTATTACTTTATTTTTCCCTGAAATAATTATAACACTCATAATTGTATGTGTGGGTGTAATAATGTATTCTCTATATCTTATTTATGTCATCCAAAATGTGGTCAACGGTGACAATGAAAATATTATTTCTCTTCGCGATTATATATATTCAGTATTCAAAATTTTTATAAAGCAAACGTTCGCTTTATATATTATTACTCTATTATTATTAATGATGAAATTGATGATTAAACATTTTTTGTTCAATGTGTAAAGATTATAAATAAAATAATGAAACTTTTGAATGTTTACATAAAATACAAATTTTAGAATACATTTTGGGTTTTATTTTTATGAGTAAATTGTACCTAGTTTTTACAATATTTAATATATTTACACTTTTTCCAACTAAATATTTGTAGCAAATAATATGAAAGAAAATATTTGAAAACATCTGTTTAATAATTTATGAAATTATATATTTTAATAAGAATGATTCATTTTGTGGAAAAAGAAATATAATTTTTAAAGAATAATTGTATTTGATAAATGAGCATTCTTAAACATATTATATATTTTGTAATTTAAACTTTATACCTACTACTATTATAATACTACTTAATCATATAAAAAAGTTATAATTATTTTTGTAATTGTAATACTTTGTTGATATCGTGTAACAATTTGTGTCAATATACATTTTTAACTAATTTAAAATATTTTCTCAATAATATTTGATATGTTCATAACTTAGATTTAGGTAATAGACTAAAATTTATTTAATAAATATTTTGTGTTTACAATTTAAGATAATTGGTAATATACAATCATTATAAAAATTTACATTTTGTGAAGTATGTTTTGTATTAAATGATCTTGGAACATCCAAGTTAAAATAAATTTTGTTTTTAATATTTTACATTATTTATTCTTTTGCCTGATTGTTCCAATTTAAAAAAAGTACTTTATGGTTTATATTGTTTTAAAGGCAATAGTTATCTGTATTTGATAAGTAGGTATCTACAATTCTACATGGAAACTATATAACATTATATAATATGTATATTTGGGGTTTTTGTGAGATGTGAACCTCTTGGAATTGAAAACAACACATGTTTCAATGTAAATAGTAAATTATCTATTGGTACATTATACAGTGAAACTTCCATTTAACGAAATATTTTTGAGAACCAAACCAAATTAGAACCAAATTTATTCAATTCTATTTAGCGAAATTCTCTATAATACAAATTTGTTTTATGCCGCAAATGCCTTTTATAATATCATATATAGGAGTTTCACTGTATATTTTTTTGAACAAATAAATTTAAATAACTAAAGATTGGAATTTTAATTGCTATAATATAGTTAGTGTAAATAGTTACTTCACCTACCTACCAATTTAGTACCTACTTAAATGAGGAAGTTTAGATTTTCCAATTATTTAAAACATATCATTGCTTAATAGTAAAGCTCACCTATCTTTTGGATTATATCATCATTCACTGGTTTGGAATGATTCAACTCATAACAAAACTGAGAAATTTGGTCTTAAATTGTAGCCCTCTACGACCGGAACAAATTTGTTTTTATTTTGATTTAACTGCATATGTATATTTAGCTCACTGCCATAAATATTATGATAGGTACCTAATACTGTTTGGCTCAATTATAATTTGCATTAGGTATATAAATGTTTGTCTTTTGGTAAGCCAGTTAAGAATCATTAGCTGAATGTTGAATAATATGGGCATACTTATTTATTATTGATTTATTTTCCAATATGAGACGTACCCATTACATAAGATAGCAGAACAGTACACAATGAATACGTTACAGAATTTATAGGCTTAATACTGGGAAAAATTATGCTTGTGAGCTTTTCCGAGTGAGTTAAATCACTTATTTGTCCCATCACCATCATAGTCCTTGACAGATGCGCAGTATACAATATACATTATTAAATTGTTGGTTTATTTACTAACAAAAACACAATTGTTGAAACTTTGAAACTTAAATAAAATACTATCATATAATAAAAATAAAAATAATAAATTTATAATATTTAAAATTGAACATTTCTAAATTTCAGAATTCTAATTTCCGGTTCAAATACACGATTTAAGATAAAATTAATTAGATATATTCACAGATAGGCACTTATATACGATATTATAGTATGTAATATTACTATTATCCCGACTATTATTCATAAACTATAAAGTTAAAAGTTATATTGTATTTATATTTACATTTTAAGATATCTTAAATCGTGATAAAATATATTCAATTATCAGTACCTATACTCAATTTATCATAGATAATTATATTATCTATGCAATTTTTGCTTGATTACTCTTATCAGCCTAAACAACCTAAACAAACGACATAAATACGACTCCTATAGTCCTATCGCACCACCGGGCACCGATGTATAAGCAAGTATTATATTGGCAGATAGGTAGGTAGTAGGTACGTTAGGCAGGTATAGAATTTACACAGTCCAAAACTCTGAACACGGCTATGAATTAGGTTTTGTGGACTACGATGGAATTAGTGGACTATGTTATAGTACTTATATTCCACTTTACGGTAGACGGATCAAAATATAATAATATTTTAATTGTATCAGTCCTAAGATAATATACCTACTATGGTTGGAGCCCAGTTGTCCATTTTTCCTGCAAATAATTGACGCGCATAATATTATTATATGCGACCAGTCTCTCGATTAGACGCATCATCAACGCATGCGTGAGTACAACTTACTTACTACCTATATAAATAATAAATATAATAAATATTAAATAATGATTAATTATCAATAATATGATGATGATTTAAGATTGGGCCGAATCCGAAATCCTAATCCCATTCCAAATTCATTATCATGGTTGGACACTCGGACTCACGGTTATTTACTAGAGTAGACAACCGTGCTCGGACTGCAGCTGCTGATATGAAACACAATAATATTATGTTTTATATCTGTGGGTTAGTATCACAGTGTTATAATATATTGAATTGATAACCGTGAAGGCGTGAACCGGCCCCCGACAAGTGGTTACTGGTCAGTATCGTGGGAAGACTCTTGCTGTGCATACGTTGTTCGTCGCTGTTTCTCTTGTTTCGATATATTTTGTTATTTAAAATTCAAATTATGAGCGATAACGGTTTTAACGATACATACAGGATTTAAACAACATGGTATGATCGCAAAAGTCCCGATTTGGTCCAAGTCCACGCAATACGTCACTTGCTTACCCGTATTATCATCAAATTTTTATTACGCTATACCTACACTACTCTAGATCACGGCCTTACCGAAGGATCTGACAGATAAAAAGTTACGATCATACCTTGTTTTTATATCATGGATACACATATTCCGCTGGCCTTCGACGCTGGATCTCATTCAATACGTTTTGGGTTCTGCAATGACAGAACGCCAAGCTCAGATATACCAGCCGTGTTTGGTGACATGTTGAATGGCAAGGAGTCGGTCGAACATACGAATCGTATCGGGGAGAATTCAAAGTATAAAGTGGATACCAATACTTTGTGCGTCCCGCGTGAAGGTAAAACGATTTAATCGAATCCCTGACGAAAAGTTCGATTTGAAAACAGTCAGACGAAATGTCCTGAGTTATTTTTCTGATGCTGGGGCCGACCCAGGGAAGGTTTAGCTGACCCACTGTTGTTTTTTTCAGTTAAATGTGGCCCCTCAAAATGACAAACTACATAAAACATTTTTTATTTGGTTCGCTTGAAAAGTCTGTATGCACATTTTTTAAGTCGTTCTAAAAGTCTGAAAATACAAATTTGATTAAAAAAATTTTAATTTTAAAAATTAATTAAAATATAGGTAAATTTAATTTTCTTAATACTATCTATATTTGCTTATTATTCAATATGCTTACAATTTAAAATATACCTAATTGTTCCATAGAAACATTTTCAAATTATAGTCAATACAAAAGTCAAAATACTAAGTCTGAAATTATAGATTATTCAATTCTAAATTGTTTTTATGTGATTAATAAAATTGATTATCTACTTATATACCTATAGCCTGTAAGGCTGTACCTACAATTATAATATTGAAAAAAAATAAATATATTGGTGTTTTAATTACATATTTTTATATTTTGTACACAATGTGAAAATGAATATGGTTTTTTGTCTAACATTTTTCAAATCTGACTGATTATACGTTAAACAAATATTGCTTAAGTCATAAGAAAATAGATTTTTTTTGTATCTTTCAATTTATGTTTACTTTTTAGGGATGGAACTTATAAACATTATGGATAAAGGCTTAATCCAAGATTGGGATGCGTTTGAAAACCTTATGGAATATGCCTACTCATCATGCTTGTTCACCGATCCTAAATTTCATTCCATCATATTTACTGAATCGCCAATGAATACCGACAAAAATAGAGAAAAACTAATGGAGTTGTTGTTTGAAAAATTCAATGTGCCCGCAATGATGCTTTGTAAGAACTCTGCTGCAGCTGCTTTTTCTTGTGGCGTCCAAACAGGTATTGTTGTTGATAGTGGTGCTACACATACAACTGCCGTCCCAGTATATGAAGGATATGTGATGACTGGTGCTATTGTCAGTTCTCCCATGGGAGGAGATTTCATTCTCAATAAATGTGAACAATATTTGTCTGTAAGTAAAATCCTTGTAACCCACCTATTTGTGTAATATAATTTTCATTTAACAATTTTTATAGGAAAATAATATTGATGTGATTCCCCATTATCTTATTGCCAATAAAAAACCAGTAAATGCAAGAGAAATACCAATATGGTCAAGGAAAAATACAGTCCCTAATGTAACAAATTCTTGGCATAACTACATGTGCAAATCAGTTGTTGAAGACTTTAAGCATACCGTGTTAGAAGTAGCTGACCGTGATGCTATATTATCAAACCTTCCAACTTGTCATTACGAGTTTCCCAATGGCTACAATCAAGTAATTATTTGAATCAATAATTAATAGTTTTAAATGTATATATGTTACCATAAATGATCAATACACGACACATAACATTTAAGCTGCTTAAAAATTATAATTATATATTATTAAAACAAACTACTGACAGTTATTTAAATTCTTTATACAAAATAAAAATCATTTAAAAACAGAATCATTAAAAATTAATAAAAAATTTTTTTTTCTTCATAAAAATTAGTAAAATTGGTGGGTAGTTAGAAATAATTATTTAAAATTTTTATTTATTTGCACATGTTGTACTATTATGGCACCTGCTATTACATAATACATTTGACTGGCGGCATTTGCATTTTTTAGTTGTACATTTTTTCTGGCAATCACACCTCGAAAATCCTTGCCCGCCTGATAGTGAAAGTTGAGCAACAGCTTGGCGTATGCTTGTTGTTGTATTTGGGACATCGGATATTGAAATAAATTTTTCTTCGCATAAAGTAAATTGATTTCTAGTATCTAGTGAATAATTGATTTAATGTCCCAGCTTTAGATCCTAATCGATAAAATTCTTCGTCAATAATTTCAACAACTACCGCCAATAATGTGCGGGAATCAATTTTACATCGGTCGAAATCTGGAATTTTCACTCGCACTGTTTGACCAATTAATGCTGCAGCAAAATTTTTATTAGATATTGTTTTCAAATTTTTTGCTTGTTTTTCCAGACATTGAAGTGACTCTTCTCTTTGTCGTTTAATTTTAGTAGAACGTTCAAGTAATATTTTTTGTGACGAGCTTTGCCATGAACTATTTTAACTTGAGGCCACATTTCACATACACTGGTAACAATTTTATTTACAAATTCTCGCCCATTATCAGAATGTAGTATACTAGGAGCTCCAAAGAGAATGAAAATATATCTAGAAGTTGATATGCAATTTCTTCTGCACGTTTACACCGTAGAGGCCGTATAATCACAAATTTTGTCAGGTGATCTTGATACACCATAATGTATTTAAAACCATTATGAGGGTTTGATTGCATATCAATTAAATCGATTTGACATCGAGAATTCATTTCATTGTGCAATATCGGTTTAACAACGAGTCCTTTTTTGGCATACTATGCTTTTTCTGGCATGTTTCACACATTTTCAAGTACACATTTATAGCTTCCACATTAATATTTTTGAATTTTTTTTTTAGCATATGATTTATCCGATCCCTACCACCATGTCCTGTTTCAATATGAGCTGCGTATATAATATCAAAAAGTTTGTCATTACATAAGTAGTATCGAATATCTTCAGGTCCACTTTCCACTGGAAAAATAAGTTTGTCTTCATACCCAATACAAAGAACATCAAAACGTTTTAATCTCCGATAGTGAATTGATTTTTTGACAGCGATTGTTTTTGCTTTCTTCACTTTTTGTAAATACGTATTGTACATTTCACGTGTTAAATAAAAAGTATTACTAGAATCTTTTTTTTAATTATTGGATTTAAAACGTCATAAAACCTTACTATATTAGCCATATTAAAGTCAAATTAACAATGAAAATAAAATATATAATTAAAAATTACATTAATTAAACACAATTCAATATATTAAACACTACGCACACAATACATATTACACTGTTCTACAAATGGATCCGTCTATCACGTAAAACCCAAACAGACTGAACATGTACCTAATAAAACTATATCTAAGCGATAAAGTATCCATTAGTGCCACCAATCAATTGATATCAGTCAGCTATTACTAAGTTATATTATCATGATATAAGTTGTATAATATTAATCTTAAACCCGATAAAATGCAAGTCCCTGCAACACATTGAAGTCGTAAATTTATCTTCGCAAAATAACTGTTATTAATCGTTGTAAGCAAAAATGTTTGAGGTGTGATTACAACTTAAGATGCATTTTTATTTTGTATAAAGAATTTAAATAACTGTCAGTAGTTTGTTTTAATAATATATAATTATAATTTTTACGCAGCTTAAATGTTATGTGTCGTGTATTGATCAGATTTTACTAAGTCAATTTGTATATCCTAGGATGTACACAACGTGTTTAGTAAAAACCCGAATAAAATTTAGAATTTCAGCATTTACTGAGTACAAACAGTAAAACCTAGCATTAACTAGTAAAACCTAGGTTTACCTAGTGATCGGGCATTTACAGTAACATAAACATAAACAGTGAATGATTAAAAATATTACTATGAATATTTTTGTTTACTCAAACAAACTTAAAATGTAAAAATTCAGAAGATTATGTTATATTTTTATAAAACTCATATTAATTCTATATTAAAAGATAATTATTGTATTTAACAATGTATTACAATGTATGTATTATAAATGCAGATAACGGAGCTAATGTAAGAGTGTGTGTTTGTGGTAAACTTTATAGCTGAAAAATATAAAATAATTATTGTTTATATTTATGTATACTATAATATAGTAATATAATATAATATAATATAATATTTAATAATAATATAATATAACAGATTGTATACATTTTAGGAATTTGGCAGTGAAAGGTTCATAATACCGGAATTCTTATTCAATACTAATTTAAGTTATGACTTAACATCCCTGAGTAGAATTGTCCACCTTTGCGCAGAAATGTGTCATAGTAAAATAATAAATGAATTATATGCCAATATTATAGTTACTGGTGGAAATTCTTTAATAAAAGTAAGTTATTGACAATTATACAAAAAAAAGTTGTTCATGTACTAATATCTATTTATAGGGTTTTCCACGGAGATTGCATTCAGAAATTGCTGGTAATTTCAGAAATATTTCCAGAGTGAAATTGACTGCACCTATTGATTCATCTATTAGGAGATTTGGTGCATGGATTGGTGGTGCATTATTGGCCACTACTGCTAAACTTAATCATTTGTGGTACAGCAGCAATGATTATCATGAAAATGGGACTAATGAAATTAATCATAATTATCATGTTAATAAATTCAGATTAAACATACATAGATAGCCAACAACTGCGTAGAATTTAGAAACCATTTTCGATGTGACAATAATATCATAATATAGTACTCGAGAAAATTTAGTTTGTAATTGACTCATTAGCTTATTACTAGCGAGTCCCTATGATATTATTTAGGCACGTCTAGCTGCACCATCTATTGTCACCAAGAACATGGTTTCTAAATTCTCGTTGGCTAACTAAGTATGTTTAATCTGTGGTTTTACTTAATATTTAAGACAAAGTAGATTATAGTATTATATGCTGGATAAAAATTATTCAACTAACAGTGTATTAGTATATTTATAGTACAGTCGAAGGTGGTTAACTGTAACTTCTTTAACTCAAAATCGTCAATACCTCAAACGTTTTCCCTGGTCCATAGAATTTCCTATAATTGTATTATTCTTGGATAACTCGAATTCTGGAATAACTCTAACTCTCTGGATGGTCCTTTCAACTTCGAGTTAACCACATTTGACTGTATTATGAATATATTTTATATTTATTTATTTTCATCACACTATAATGTATGTTTATATTCATATTTGCTTTTGATATAACTTTTTTAAAAATATATTATTTTTATATTTTGTTTTATATAATTACCTGTATTTAAGTGAACATAATACATTTTTAAACTTTTAATGATAAAATATAGTTCACATTTAATGTTTATATATTCTATAAGTTTTCAATGATTTTAATTTTTAGTAGGTATAATTATTTTGTGTAATATGTATAGCACTATAGCATGCATATTGAAACTAAAAATTAAAATCTGTAAAATAAGGTATTTACAAGGATTTAATGATTGATTCAATTAAATATATTATATTATTAATTAGCTTAACAAATTTATTCGTTTTATTTTAATTCCTAGGTGGTAATTACCTGGGTAATACTTCAGATTATAGTCATTGTGCAGCTGTAAATTTGTTTTTGGAAAATAACTAAACATTTCGTTGATAATTCATCCTATAAATTATAATACTTATCTTAGTTGCATACTAGCTCTGGTAGTTTAGTCAATTGTATGTTTGTTTTAACTAAATTATTTAATCAGGGAATATTTTATTTGTTAATTTTTGTTTGAATTCATTGTATACAGTGTGATTCAACACAAAAAAAAATAATTTATTAGTCCAAACACTTAGACTACAGTTAAAGATAATTTGCTTGGACACAATTTTAAAAATATAATATATTATTGTTAAAATTAAAGTGAAAAAGTTAAGTTGTTATAATAGATATTTTAGTTACTTAAGTTATTAAAGTAGTTAGACATTAAACTTACCTACTGGTTAAATAATAACATTGAAAACAAATTAAATTTGTAACTAGTTAATGCTGAGCTATTTAATAATAACTAAAATATTGTTATATTTAGTCAGCCACAGAATAGAAAATTTTTAGCAAATTCATATAAAAAAAATAATAAATAATTTAACCAATGTCTTAATTTAAATTAATAATTTATTGTTAGATGAATACAGTTGAATACAGTGGCCATTCTGTTGGAGACATTATTTGATACTTATGGACTACAGCAGTCAGCTATCTAGTATTTTTATATATCTGATATATATTTTTATATATAAAAATACTAGATAGCTGAGTAGCTGTATTCCATACGTATAAAATAATGTCTCCAACAAAATGGCCGTCAATCGTCATCTAAGAGGTTATGGCGACGTACATAAAGCACCCTCACACAGCGCACTCTGGTCGTTCGCCTCAACAGTCTCTGGGTACTAACAACTAAACCGCGAAGTCTACCCAGTCACGACAACTGCATATCACTGTAATATAGAAACGAGACCCAAACACCAGACCAAATGTTCTCAGTCACACTTTTGTGCCTCTCGACTGTTCATAAATTAAACTGATATGGTAGGTGGTAAGCAAGGTGTATTGATAAGGTGTCGTCACTCTGGATCATCTCTGGATCCCTATACGTCTACACTCTTGATTGAAAATATTACCACAGTTTTATAGTCACTAAAGCGCGCTTCCTGTCCTACAAAGGCCTGTGTATTCATACTGTTAAATGCAAAATGTCTTATAACTCACAAATTAAAATGCAATTTTTTTTTTTTTAATTGAAGTTAATATTTACAAAAACATTGAATCATAATAAGTTTTTTTTTTAATCGAGTTGGCATAATAAATTGGAGCCTGTAATTATACATTACATTTGCATTTTAATCATTTGCAATATTTTTTATCAAGTAGACATCAATTATAAAATATGATGTATAATTTAGTCACTTCTTTGGATATTTGCATCTTTCTTAAAATCTTTAAATTAAATTAAAACTATTATGATTCTGCTCCTAATTTTAATAGTAGTCTGGTAGAGTGGAGTATTATTTTCTGTGCTCATAAAAAACTCTAAATACATGTTTAAAATATTTTATTATATGATAAGGTATATTATAATATTATTCAATAATAGTTATCTTATAAACTTCAAACTAATTTTGAAAAATTGTTTAGTTTTTTTGGTGTTTTCTTGTTTTTAACACCTTACTCATTTTTAACTCATTTTTTTTTCAAGTGAATATCATTCTTGTTCAAACATAATGCGTTATGATATATTTGGTTAATATTTGACTGTGTATTGAGCAACCAACCTTTGTAAAATATGTTGTTTATATATTTCTTCAATAACAATAAATTATGTTAGAAAAATGTATAGAAAGTTTATAAATTGAAATGCAACATTACAAACATGATCATTTACCGGGACAGCTAGTTATATATATTTAGATATTTTACAGTACAATCTAGTACAGTACTTCTCAATTTTTTTTGTCATGAGGCTCCCTAAATTTAATGTAAAGTTGTCAAGGCCTCCTTAGTCAAAATTATTAATTGTTTTTTATAATTTATGTATAGGTATACCAAAATTATATGTACTATTTCACACAGATAACTTATTAAAATGTATAGTAAATTAATGTTTTAATATACTTTTGAAAAATAATAATAATAGTATTAAAATTTAAGTATTTAAACTTTTTCCATAAACGCTTAAAGTCTAAAGAAAATAAGCACTGATCTACGATGACCATATAAATCTATCAGCCATTTAGCATATAGATATGTTTCTATCCCCAGGATCTCGGTTAATATATAATAATACTAGCTGATCCTGTGCACTTAGTTGCCCGTTAAATGTATCAACTCTATATGACTCAAACTTTGTTCAATTCGTTATTTAATATTCCGTGTATGGTGTTCAAAATGTATCTTTTATTCCTTTGCCCCAAATAAAAATTCTGATTAGCAGCAGTACATCAAGTAGGCAATCTGCCAGCGGTAGATAGCGGACTAATTACTGTTTGTACATGAGTGTATGATTTAACTCTAAAGCTTGTACCCGATTTGCCCGAATAACCAATGGCAACCAATAACAAATAAATACTAATTTCTACTGTAGACTGTCACCAATGGCAACTATTAATAAATAAAATTTCCAATTTCCATCGTGAAAATCAATGTCCCTGTTTGAGCACCTATTTACAATATGAATTTCGGCAAATCCTTTCATATGAAAATATGAGAACAACCTCTATTCCAAATTTCAAGTTCGTACGTTGCGTAGTTTTTGAGATACAGTGATAGGTGACTAAGTGGTTTTTGGTTTTTGGATAGGTAATAGCATTGATTTTATACTTTAAATACTATGAATATAATATTACCTAACTGAGAAATAATTGCTTATAAAAAAGTATTCAAAATATATGCATTTTGGTAACACATATAGGTAATATGAATAATAGTAGGTATTAAACTCAATATCAACATATTATGAATCGTATTTAAAATCAATATATTAGTTATTAATTATTATTTGTTAATTGTAACTCATATATTTTTTTTTGTAATAGGAAATTTCAAAAAGTCGCTCTGCTGTACAGTAGGTTACAAGTGGGTCACTGTATAATGGATGGTATTACATTTGAATTCAATGATATAATATCATTGCATAAGAAAAACGATTGAGCGGAAACGGCATGTCCTTCTAGGTATAAATTCAATTTTGTGAAAAATCGATTTTGCGTAAAAATTCCCGTTTTTCCTTAATTTTTCTTTTGTTAATCTTGTCGCTTGTGAAAACTGTGTTCATATATTTTTTAGATTTTTTGGTTACAGTATGAACTATTTATGAGAACCTTTGTTTTAAATTTGTAATCCTTAGCTATAAAAACTGAACATTTTATAATTTATCAATTACAATGATTGATAATTTTCAATTAATTTTGTCAACATTTGATCTTTAAATGTTTATAAACAAAAATTGTGTCTATGTATTTTTAATATTTTTCAACTGGTATTGTAACAATATATCAGGAGCCTTGTATTAAATTTTTACACTTTTTGGCTCAACAGATAAAACTTTATTTAATTTTGTGAAAAATCGATTTTGCGTGGAAATTCCCGTTTTTCCTTAATTTATCTTTTGTTAATCTTGTCGCTTGTGTAAATTATTGGGAATTTTAAATTTTGACCAATTTCATCCAAATTTGAATTTTAAATGACTATAAAAATAAACTGTGCTTGTGTATTTTTTAGATTTTTTGGTAACAGAATTAAATACTTACGTAGAATCTTGTTTTAAATTTTCAATCCTTAGATATAAAAGTTGAACATTTTATACATTTTTAACTAAAAAATAATAATTCAATTTTAAATTTGATACATTTTGTCAAAATTCGATCTTTAGATGCTTATAAAAAAAAATTGTGCCTATGTATTTTTAATATTTTTCAACGCATATAAAAATTTAATTTGACTTTCTTATTGACATTTTTAGATTCTGAGCGGAGCGATGAATGTATTGGTTTTACAATGATGTATGTTTTTATATTTTTATTTATATTTTTATTTATATTTTTATATTTTTGTGTCTGTCATCACGTTTTAGGACAGTAAAGGTGCTTGGATTTTCTTCATCAGTACCTTTTCTGATAGGAAAGTGAATCTAGTTGGTACTTTGGGGGGTCAAAAGTAAACATTTTCCAGTAGTTTTCACAAGCGCAGGAAAAACAACATAAAAATTAAGGAAAAACGGGAATTTTTACGCAAAATCGATTTTCCAAAAAATCGAATTTGGTTTTTGGTGTAACTTTAAAACAAATGACCGTAGATACATGAAATTTTCACTGGTTGTTTATATTTGCATTTTCTATACACGATAACATTTTCAAAATATTTTGATTTATTTTGAACTGTTTAGGGACATTTTCATTTTTCATTTTTTTTTAGTTTTTTTTCTAGAAATATCAATAAAATTTTATTTGTTGGTTGCGAAAGCTTGAAAATTTAATAGAAGGCTCCTAATATGTTGTTTCAAAGGCAGATGAAAAATATTAAAAATCCTTAGTCACAATTTTTTTTATAAGCATTTAAAGCTCAAAAATTTACAAAATATGGAAAAATCTAAAATTAGCAAATTATTTTGAGTTAAGAATTCGTAAAAATTTTTCTTTTTAAATCTAAGATTTGAAAATGAAACACAAGATTCCTTATAAGATTATCTACCTTTATCAATAAAAAAATCTCTACCGGACAGTCAAGTTAAATTTTTATGAGCGTTTGAAATTAAAATTTTTACAACATTGGATATTCACTCGATTTCTCATGTAGCGATTTCCTTATTTTGTTGTAATTCAAAAACCAACAACTGTAGATACATGAAAATTTCACTGAATGTTTAAATTAGCATTTTCTATACACCATACAATTTTGAAAATATTTTGACTCTTTTTGAGCTGTTTAGGGACATTTTCAGTTTTCAATTTTTTTAGTTTTTTTTTTTATAATTGTCAATAAAATTTTATTTGGTGGGCCAAAAAATCTGAAAATTGAATACAACCTTTCTTATATATTGTTACAATATCAGTTGAAAAATTTTAAAAATACATAAGCACGATTTTTTTTTATAAGCATTTAAAGTTGGAATTTTGACAAAATTTATCAAAATCTCGAAAATAATCAATCGTTGGAATTAAAAAATTATAAAATGTTCAGTTTTTATAACTAAGAGTTGAAAATTTAAAACAAAGATTCTCTTAAATAATTCATACTGTAACCAAAAAATCTAAAAAATATATAAACACACTTATTTTTTACAGACATTTTAATTTCAAATTTGGACGAAATTACATATTAAAAAACCTAGAATAACTATTTTAGTTATTTTGTTGTGATTGAATAATATTATTCGTGGGTACTTGAAACTTCTAAAGTGTACTATTATATATCTATGATAGTATCACGGTTTTTGTTGATGTATAACGCGTTATAAGTAGGTACTTAATGGATATTGTGATATGATTAATTTGGAATTCATTATTGGTCAATTTTTTAATACCATAGATAAGTATATAATAGGTATGTCTTATACATACGCACTGACATACCGTCACCGCTCAGAATCGTTTTTCTTATACAATGATATAATATCATTGAATTCCAATGTAATACCATCCATTATACAGTGACCCACTTGTAACCTACTGTACAGCAGAGCGACACCCACTTGCCCACCTTTTTAAGTAAAACATTTATATTTAGACTTAACTTTTGTATTAATAATAATAAATAGCACATTATCAATATCATATTATCTGCCTTCTGGGTACCTATCTGCGATATGCCTATATAAAATGTTTTCTAATTACCTACTGATATTAATTAATGTTCTAAAATATAGTAGGGTTGGCAGCATATCGATACTACCTACGGTCTATATTCTATATAACAAACTATATCAACAATAACAATCACCTATATCATTATAATTATAAATGATAATCTCACTGTATCAGTTGATAAAAAAGATATCTCTTTACAATTCAGACTAGGCGTTTTTGATTTCATTTAATTAGAGGGGCCACACAACATTTTTTTTGGTAAAAAAAGATGTGTAAAATTTACTTTAATTTTTTGTACCGGTAAAAATTTACCTGGTAAATTTTTATCAACATCTATAGCGTTATACATCAATAACAAACCGTGATACTATAAAATATATATATTATATAATAGTATATTTTAGAAGTTTCAAGTACCCACGAATAATATTAATTATTATACAATCACAACAAAATAACTAAAATAGTTTTTCTAGGTTTTTTAACATGTAATTTGGTCCAAATTTGAACTTAAAGTGACTATAAAAATAAACTGTGTTTATGTATTTTTTAGATTTTTTGGTAACAGAATTAACTATACTTACGCGGAATCTTGTTATAAATTTTCAATCCTTACATATAAAAGTTGAACATTTTATAAATTTTTAACTACAAAATAATTATTCAATTTTAAATTTGATACATTTTGTCAAAATTCGATCTTTTAATGCTTATAAAAAAAAATTGTGTCTATGTATTTTTAATATTTTTCAACTGCTATTGTAACAATATATCAGGAGCTTTGTATTAAATTTTTACACTTTTTGGCGCAACAGATAAAACTTTATTGATATTCATAGAAGAAAAAAAAAAGGTGTTCAAGTGGGTGTCGCTCTGCTGTACAGTAAGTTACAAGTGGGTCACTGTATAATGGATGGTATTACATTTGAATTCAATGATATTATATCATTGTATAAGAAAAACGATTCTGAGCGGAGACGGTATGTCCTTCTAGGTATAAATTCAATTTTGTGAAAAATTGATTTTGCGTAAAAAATCCCGTTTTTCCTTAATTTTCTTTTGTTAATCTTGTCGCTTGTGAAAACTATTGGGAATTTTAAATTTTGACCTCCCAAAAGTACCAACTCGATTCACTTTCCCATCGAAAAAGTTACTGAAGTTGAAGCATGATTTTGACTACTAATCTTGTACACAGACACAAAAATAGGCTCCTAGTAGGTATATTGTTTCAAAGGCAGATGAAATATATTAAAAATTCTTCGCCACAGTTTTTTTTTTATAAGCATTTAAAGTTCAAAAATTGACAAAATATGGAAAAATCATGAAAATTAGAAAATTATTTTGAGTTAAGAATTCGTAAAAATTTATCTTTTTAAATCTAAGGTTTTAAAATGTAATACAAGATTCCTTATAAGATTATTTACCTTTATCAAAAAAAAAATGTCTATAAGAAAGTCAAATTAAATTTTTATGAGCGTTTGAAATCCAAATTTTTACAACATTGGATATTCACTGGATTTCTCATGTAGCGATTTCCTTATTTTGTTGTAATTCAAAAACGAATAACTGTAGATACATGAAAATTTCACTCATTTTTTATATTTGCATTTCCTATACACCATACAGTTTTGAAAATATTTTGACTCTTTTGAGCTGTTTACGGACATTTACAGTTTTCAATTTTTTTAGTTTTTTTTTTCTATAAATATCAATAAAGTGTTATCTGTTGGGCCGAAAAATGTAAAAATTTAATACTAGGTTCCTGATATATTGTTACAATAGCAGTTGAAAAATATTAAAAATATATAGACACAATTTTTGTTTATAAACATTTAAAGATCAAATGTTGAACAATTTATCAAATTTAAAATTGAATAATTATTATCTAGTTAAAAATGTATAAAATGTTCAACTTTTATATCTAAGGATTTAAAATAATTTAAAATAAGATTCCATGTAAGTAGTTAATTCTGTTACTTACCAAAAAATCTAAAAAATACACAAGCACAGTTTATTTTTATAGTCATTTTAAATTCAAATTTGGACGAAATTACATATTAATAAAAACCTAGAATAACTATTTTAGTTATTTTGTTGTGATTGTATAATATTATTCGTGGGTACTTGAAACTTCTAAAGTGTAGGTACTATTATATATCTATGATAGTAATATAGTATCACTGTTTGTGGTTGATGTATAAAGCGTAAGTGCCTAATGGATATTGTGATATGATTAATTTGGAATTTATTGTAGGGGTACCTATTATAAGTCAATTTTTTTTTTTGAATACCATAGATATGTATATTGTATATAATATGTCTTACACCTAGACTGACAAAATATCGTCTCCGCTCAGAATCGTTTTTCATATACAATGATATGATATCATTGAATTGAAATTTAATATGCAATCAATAATCATAGACCTGATAATCAGGTCTTTGAATGCAATCCATTATACATTGGCCCACTTGTAACCTACTGTACACAGCAGAGCGACATCCACTCACCTGTTTTTTATATAATATAAAGATTAGGTATGTACGCTGTTATTATGGCGGTTATTAAACGGGAATCATATGAATCCTTTTTAAATATACGAAAAATATTTGTTTAATGTATGTAGGTACGTTAAAATTGAAGGATAAGAGTAAATAACATGAATATGCTCAATTAATGGTGCCTATAGTGCCTACAACTGGTATAAATAGGTACTTACGTATGTTACGTAATCATATAGATACATTGCAAGCCAAATATTTTTTGTAGTTTCATTTTTAAGTGTCTACAAGAATAGTACCTGTAATCTGGTATACGGTATAACTAACCAGGCTAATCGATTCATATCCGAGACAAATTGTCTAGACAAATATTAGTATATTCACTATATTATTCTAATAACCTTGATTCCAGTCAATATCACCATCACAAATCACAATCGTCAATCGTATACAAATTATTAGTTGGCCATTATGTACAGTTAATAGTTATTGAGTTTTTCATAAATTTAAAATGGCCAACTCAAAAGTTAAGAAACCAATTATTGGGGGGGGGGGGGGGTATTATGACCACCCCCCCCCGCTAGGTTCGCCCCTGGAGACAATGACGGATTTAAATGCACATACAATTAACGACCAACTGCTTTTACAATGCGCTCGGAACAAATTATTTTTCATTATAATTTTATTTCTGTCAAATACCTACCTAGCAGGGAATTAGTATTGTACCTATTACAGTAGCGTACCCACGGAGGGGGGAGGGGGGAAATGTTCACTGGTTTTTTATATTATCATTTTTTATACGCGATACAATTTATTATTAATATTATTTGGATTTATTTTGAACTGTTTACGGACATTTTCGGTTTCCAATTTTGATTGTTTTTTTTTCCATGAATGTCAATAAAAGTTTTATTTGTTTTGTAAAAAAGCTTGACAATTTAATACCTACAAGGCTCTTAATATATATTGTTACAAATTACAATGACATTTGAAAATATTAAAAATCCATAGGCACAATTTATCATATGTTTATTTTATCAATTCCTATACAGCTATACTTGATAACATTTTCAAAATATTTTGATTTGTTTTGAGTTGTTTACGGACAATTTGAAGAGTTAATTAACTTTATTGGCACTTTTTTTTCCTAAGCCACAGGTTTAAAATTAATTCAATTTTGTGAAAATTAATTTTATAAAAAAAGAATCCAAAATATATTAATTAGTAAATAATAATTTATAATAATAGTTATTATATTGCATATTCACAGAAAATATTGTAGGTATAACTATATTATAGACGGAAATGTTATAAGGGTTACTGTTAATATTACTTTCTTACAATATTGTATCGTACCTATTGTTTGAAATTTTGAATAAAAATATGGATAACTATTAACTATTAACTAGCTAACAGTGACGCATCTCATTCAAAATGGAGTCATTTAAATAAATATTTTAAAGAAGGCCATGTACAAATAAGTTTGTATTATAAGTATAACAAGTATACAAATCAAAAATGTACTGGTTAATACAAAAACAATTTTAAAAAGAAAAATATTTATTCTTGTTGGCAATGCACAATATCTTATAAATTAGTTACAGAAGTAGTTAGTAGTGTAAAACGGTAAAGAGAATGGACTGAAACTTGAAAGTATTGTGTTTTGAAATTTGTATTATGGTTAATTATTATTAAAGTATAAATGTTGAAAAGCTTAGTTTTTGGTTGCATTATTTTAATTTTGATATTCATAATATGATATACCAAGAACAGCTTAGTAGGTACTGTCTACTAAAATGGTAAAATATATAATAACACAAAATTTGTAAATATTATGACTACGAGGGATGTGGAGGGGGGCAAAGCCCCCCCACTATTGAATTCTATTACATTTTAAAAACCCACAACATAGAAAATTTATGAGAACGCCACTGACCTATTATAACAGTATTCGGAGACAATTACCCACATACTATATAATTAGTATAATATACCTAGTATTATTAAATTTTTATTTGTGTGTGGATATAAATCGTATTTACAATATAAATATAAAATATTTTATTCAACATAGGTATGCTACCATATCAATACACGGTATTTCGTATTATTTTATCGAACGGCGAATACTAATTATAAAATATAGAAAATTTACCTTCAGTAATATCAAAACTAGTTAAACGTTTTATTCTTCATAAATATTTTTAATTTTTTATTGTTTGCTTAAAATTTCAATATTTGACAGCCATTCTTCTTTGAAGAACACAACCAATTTGCCCCATACCACCATAATTCCATAGTCGCAATTTGTGAAGCATCACACCCGAACGATATTAGGTGGTCGGATTGTAATGTCTACATTATGTTAGGTGGTCGGATTGTAATGTCTACATTATGTCTAGTGGCCACTCACTAGCACAGGATAGATCCTGAATCTTTCAAACTCTGTGGGCAACAAATATTTTCTACTAAGTGCATGGTGACGAAATCCAAGTGAGAGTAATGGTAGAATCCGACCAAAAATATTTTCGCTCTATTTCTAGTTGTCATTTTGGATTTACACGTTGTTGCATACGCGCTGATAGTAACGCGACACATAGTTCTAGTCTCAGTAATCATATCGTTTTTAACGGCGAGAACTTGGATTGGGCGCACATAAGTCGCACGGTGTGTGGACCCGATTCATCCGTACTACGTAAATACAAACTCGTGCCTTAAGAAGCTTCCGCAAACCAAACATTTGGATATTTATATAATTTACTTTTACCAATAATCATACACAGAATTAATAGTGATTTGCCAATTTAATTCAAGATTTCTCATAAGTTTGTCTACCTTCAACAAAAAATAAATGTCTACCGGAAAGTCAAATTAAATTTTTATGAAGGTTTGAAGTTATTTTCTTATTTTGCTGTAATTCAATAAAAGAATAACTATAGATACTTGAAATTTACACCATATGTTTAGTTGATTAATTGATAAAATATTCAAAATATTTTGACACATTTCGAGTAGTTTAAGAATATTTTCAGTTTCCAAAATTTTTTAGTTTTTGTTTCTATAAATTTCAATTAAATTTTTTTCGTTGTGTCAAAAAGCTTGAACATTTAATACAAAGCTCCTAATATATTGTTACAAAGATAGTTGAAAAATATTAAAAATACATATAGAGACAATATTTTTTTATAAACATTTAAAGTTTGAATTTTGACAAAATGTATCAAATTTAAAATGTAAAAATGATTTTGTAGTTAAAATTGTATAGCTAAGGATTGAAAATTTAAAACCAGGTGCTACGTAAATAGGTAAATAAATTGCTTTATATAATATCATCAAATATTCATAGTAATATATAATAGACTGACTTACTCTTAGCTCACAATCGGCACAATCTTAACATGAATAGAGTATAGCGTTAGTGTTTAATGAGTGATTTGGAAATTTATTTAATTATCAATTTTAATTTAAAAATGTAACATTTATGTAATTCTGTTTAAAAATTAATTTAATTATATTCAATATTTCAAAGCTTTTTTTATAAAACTTACATTTTTATAGCTATAATTATAATTATAATTTCTTATGCAATTTTTAAGTATTTTGTGGTGCAATTATCCAATTTTAATTTACAGTTCTTGAGTGTTTTCAATGCAATTAAATCTGGCCTTTAGTTATAACTTATAATACATGTTACCAAAAGAAGGTTTTTTTATTAAGGTATTGGGTTCATCCTATATTTTACTCTTAACTTTTGGATTGTCCACATTATTTTTTTATATTATGTTGTTTTTTTACTGATACTAATAATTAGGTAATATCTAGTTAACTGAAATTTGGAGAATTGATCTATTTAATATTTTTATTTTTATTATTTATCAAATTAGAATACACATTTAATGATTTACTTGAAATTGAATTTATTATAATTGAAAAGTAATATAATTAACAACATAGTGTTCAGGAATAAGCACAATATACAAAATAAAATATTTCTAAATTAACAACAAACCCTAATATTAATATATTAACTTTAGATGTAAGTCGGATATAACAGTTGGTATACTAATATAGAGATAATAGTTTTAGTTTTAATTGTGAAATAAATAAGTATATACAATGCTTATTATTTGCTTATTTATTAAGAACTTTACTGAGTGATGGGGCAGACAGTTTAACCCCATTTGGTATGTTTCTAGCAATATCCTGTACGTTGACGCTCCTCATCAAGTTTTTTTCTCTGGTTGTTGACGTTTTGTCTTTTAAAAACAAATTCAAACATGTCTTTGATGCTTTACCTCTTTTTGTGTTTCCAGGTGTTAATTTTAACTTGTATCTAATAAAAAAAAACACAACTTTAGTTTAATTTCAAAACAGTTATATTCAAATTAATTACTTATAGTTTGTGAGAGCAGTGTAGGGTGCTACTACTGGAACAGCAAAAAGTAATTCATCTTCAGGGTATGGCACACCAGTTAATGAATCCAACATATGGGTCTCAGTTAAATCTGTTGGTTTATCTGTTTCATCATCTTCCGAGTTTTCATTATCCTCAGATTTTTTCAATGGTTCCTTTTGTACTTCAAATTGAATTGTATCATTAGGTGCTTCAAGAAGCATAGGCAAAGGTTTGATGATAATTTTTTTATTTCCAGCAGCCTTATTTTTGTCTGTAGACTTTTTATTCTTTTTGTCTTTCTTTTTAGCACGTTTCAGTTTTTTGTCTTCATTCATTGATGACTAGAATAAAATAAATGTAAAATATTTTATAGGTTATTATTTTATTAATAAAAAGAAAAAAGCTCTATACGAGATAGATGCGTAACTTCAAAGTCAGATTAATAGGCTAATCAATAACAATTGTCAATTGAAATAAAATTAGGCTTGGACATAATTAATTGCTTTATTTACTATTAAAAAGTGACTAGTTAGTTGAAGTTCACATGAAGTATGTTAAATAGTGCAATGCATTTAAAGCAGTCATATATAAACCAGTTTTTTTAAGTTGAACCATGCAAACACACAAAATTGTTTTAATAATTCATAAAACAGAAATAAAAAAAAATTATTATAAAGCCACATTAATGAACAGTCGAATTTCAAATTTTGACAACATTGGATATCACACATAAAATAATAATTTCTCTTTAAACGATTTTGGTCTTTCTAAAAATATTAATAGTAGACATTCCACTATTATTTAAGTTATAACTTTCTATACAGAATAACATTTTGAGAATATTTATACTAATTTTAAACAATTTATAGACGTTTTAAATTGTCCTTATGTTTATTTTAAAAATATTGTACTTTGTTCAAAAAGCTTGAAAATTCAATATAACATCCCACATCATGGTCATTCTTTAATAATTTAAATTACTAAATATACAGGTACAATTATTTTTATGGCTTTGAAGTTAAATTTTAGACCAAAATGGTAGTTAAAAATGTATACAATTTTCAATTTTGAATAGAATTTAACATTGAATACAAGGTTTCTTGTAAGTTTTTATTAAATACAAAGCAAAAATTTCTTTTTTATACATTTTTAATTAAAATGTTGATAATAATGTAGGTTTAAACAAAAAATTAAGATTTTGTCATTTCATAATAATTGAAAAAATATTATTCATTTGCATTTTACACTTTTCTGTAGCTGTGTGTTGTGTGTACAAAACTATTTGCTATATACAATGAAACTTTCAAAATATTTAATATATGAAATAATATTATAATAATTATTATTGGGATTTGTCGTTATAAAAAATTATTTCAATCAACTACATTTATGAGACTTTTACTAGTAAAATATATATATACAATTAAATATTTGTAGAAATATAGGCTCGAAATCATATACAGTTTATCATATCATTCAAATTTAATATACTAATTACAATTAACCTACTCTATGACAAGGTACGCAGAACGAGTTGCCTAATTTGTTTTCATTTATTATAACTAGCATCTATAAAACTATACATTTACATTATTGCAAATTGTCTGAATAAAGATGAGTATGAATTGTAATTTTGATGTATTTAATCATAAATAAAATAAAAATGAAACACTATAGTGTGACTTCACTAATGCTTGCTTGAGAATTAGAGTATAACGAATATAGAAACACACTATACTCACTCTAACATTGGGTTTTAGTTTAATCAATATTCTCCTTCTTTACTGTCATGTGACACTGAGTGCTTTCACTGTACCCAACAAAGCCCAATCCTGAGTGTTTCACTTATTGTTATGCTTCTATTTCCCAATATATCAAATACTATACCATCCTACGAAATATTTTTCGTTTCAAAAATTGTTAAATTAAAAAATAAAATATTATTTAAAATCTAAAAATTGATTAGTATTACTAATTTATTTTAGTTGAATTTCTTTTAAGATATAAACTATTTATTTGTTTTCTAAATTTATGGCTAAAAATAAGATCCTATAAAATGTAGTTAAAGGCTAATAAACAAGGAAATAAACAAGTATTTTGATTAAAAACAATTGTACAACACTTGTCTATTAGTAAAAATAAATCCTTCTAACATGGATTGACATTTTTTCATAGCTTAGGTGTATATATTTAGTAAACTCATAGTTTATAATATTTATTACTTGTAGTAATTTAATTCTCATTTCTCTTTCATCTTCATCTTGGTCTTTGTATTTTTCTTTGATTCTCTTTAATTTTCCTCGTTGGCCACGTTTCAAAATTTGAGGTTTATTGGATTCATTTTTTTTATCTGTGAATTAATTATATATTGTATTCAGTTTTTATAAAATTATTATAAAAATCAAAATTGTTTAGATCAACATATTTAACAGTAGATTGTCAGTTATTCACTCTAATTCAAATAAAGTGGGTGCTAATAATTAAAAATAAAACTAATGCATGTAAGTATAAATGTATATTAAAATAAAAAATAATATTGAATAAAATCGGTGATTTTTGTATTTAAATTTTTTATTTTTTTTGGGCAAATCTAAAGCGAGCTGTAGTAGATAATAAAATAATATTGACCTTTATAAAACAAATTGGAATATCTACATTTTGTTAATTCACTGATAATGGGCGTATTGATAATCAATACTCTACTATTATTGACTAAGTAGATCAAGTTTTTTTTTATACTTTTCACAAAGTCTTACCTAAATCATTGACATCATCCAGTTCGATATCATCATCATCACTATCTGAAGATACAGCATCAGATTGTTTGACAGATTTACATGTATCATTACAGTTTGGAATACTTGTTACACCTATAACACTGATATAATAATAATAATAAGAAAAAAAATGTATTTTATTAACGACCCTATATTTTTATTTATTTTATTCCATATTTATTTATTTGGTTTTCTTTATATTATAAATTCTTTCAACAACCATCAATTTCAATGTTTCACATCTGCCAAGCGTCCTATGATGGACTACCTTTTTTTTTTTAATGCAGTGTTATCATTGGGTTTAAATTAATGCAACAATTCAGCTCTATTTTATATTTATGTGACTAAAGCAAGACAAGGGACTAATACTAAGTTTCTGTATTCTGTGAGGTATATTTAATAAGATCTTAGAGCAACATTTATTTTCTCTTTGATTCATGCTCAATATTGCAAATTTGCATTCAGCAAAACCATTCTTATGTTTTGACATGTATTGTAGACAGTCATCAGCATAATATTATTTAATATAATATATGTAATATAGATGAGAATATTTTAAACTGTAAATTAGTGACATATGTCAAGATATATGACAGATATGCTGAGGCAGCAATAATATTTTGCTTTATAAAGGCATATAGCCGTATGCAACAGGCACGAGCAGTCCCGATGTTGCTGAGTGATTCGGAGAGGACGTGGGTACAACGATTGTACGTGTGAAGCAACAATCATAGTACGGGCTAAGTGTTCCAAGTAACTGAATAGTGCCAAGGTAAACTTAATCTTTGTGTTATTCCAACTTAGAAGGAATGGACAAAGAATCGGCAAGTGCATACCATCATACCTCGCAAGTTAACAGTGCCATTTTAATTAAGTTTAGAGAACCATTAACTAGAGAGTATGAGGGTAAGGTTTGCCGCTTATCACACTATACGGGTGGTACCACAGTTGTAATATTCAACATAATATGTATATTAGAGTGAATTGACTTATTATCAAACTTAAAGTAAAGAATATTATCTATGCTAGTACTTTAAATTTTTTAATTATATTTTAAAAATTAAATATTTACATACTCATAATTTTCTCAAAAATAGAAATATTGTAAAAATCATATAGAACCAATCATAAAAGATAATATTCTCATACATTATTTTGTTTGATAGTAATTAGGTCAATTCCCTATAATTTTAAACCTAACAAGTAACAACACAAGATTGGTTTTTCTGAAAACAAATTTTGTATGTTGTATATGGGCCAGAGAATACAAATAGTACACTGACATAGTTATATGAGTAAGTTGTTAGCAATATAAATAGATTGGTAAGTTTTAAATAAATATGTCATTACTTTTTTGACGTTTCATTATTGGATCTTAATTCTTCTTCTTTTCTTCTTCTTTCTTCTTCTTCTTCTTCATCTTCTGAATGTTTATTATTTGTTTTAACTTCTAAACTTTCACCATCATCATTGACTGCACATGGGGTTTCTTTGTTTTGAGTTTCTATATTTTTCTCTAGATCTACATAATAATGAAATAAGTTATTTTTATAAATATAATCAAATCACATAATTTGATAAATAGATAATTCATCCAATTTCATATTATAAACGTTTTAATAGGTACTACCTTCATCACTATCATTTTCACTCGGTATATTTTCAAATTCATCATTGTTTTCTTCAATGTTATCTAATCCTTCATATTCGATACCTTTAACTTTACGTTCATTTGCATGCCTAAACACAATTATAATTGTAATTTTATTTTTGTCATGTAAATATTTTTTTAGTACTTACCTAGATATAGAACTATCTTCTAGTTTAAACAGAAAGCTTAAACCTAATATAAGATGAGTTGCTGGTAAATAGTTTTTTTTACCACGTATCATAAAGCTGCCAGTAGTCAAATATTCTCCAGTGGGGGCAGTTTTAGATACTTGTTCAGGTTTCACCCAAAATGCATTTTGTAAATTAATTTTCATAGTCCAAGAAACACTGAATTAATTACTATTAATTAATCATAAATTGTATTGTTTTTTTAATTTAAATAATATACAATATTTTAGGTTCCTAAACATAAGCTTAGAAAAAATTATATTCCCGTTGTGTTCGTACGTCCGTTAGAAATCAGTACATAGTTATGATTGTTGATATTAATATATTTATTAATTCAACTATTGTTCATAGTTACTTTACTTAGGTATGATTGTTTGTATTAAAATATTTAATTATGATTGTTGATATTAAGTCTATTAAGGTAATTATTTATTGTATAAGTACTTAATATAGATTCATACAATAAAAAATATTAATGTTAGCAAATTCTTTTTAAATGGTTTTGGAATTGCAGTTTCTTGCTTAGAAACCGTTTATTTACCACACTCGCAGTGTGAGCTGTCCTAACTTGTATTAGATAAACAAGGGTTTAAATGATCATAATGATATCAAATAAAAACAAGCAATATTAATTTAATAAATTATTAATTTTAACATCACATTTTAATAGATTGCTATTAAAATTAAGTTTTAAAAAATTAAAATATATATGTGTATAAAAACAAAACATTTATAAAATATAAATAATTTATAATAACATTGACATGACACAAAGTCACTAATGGAAAATAGTGAAATGTTGGGAAACCACATTTAAGGCTGTTTAAAGGCCTTTTTTAAGGGGTTGGATTTTGGCAATATTCTATAGCCTATATGACTACGTTAAAGATAAACTAAGATTTTTAGAAGCCTGTGGCTTATATACTCTAGTCACACCCCACTATATTTTACGATCAAAAGAGTTTCAACTCCAGTGGTTATGAAAGCCACAGAAAGTAAAAGAAAAATTCAAGCAGTACGGAAAGCACAATTTTAATTTTGAAACATATTTAAATTCCTTATTCTATTTTCTAGGTGTTGTAGGAAATGGATTAAGGATTTATTGTATTGTTTAATTAATATAGTAAAAAAAAATAATTTTCTTTTTTAAAATTAACTTTTTTATATTAAAATTGTACTCTCGCAAGCAAATTTTTTTCTTTTGAATATTAGTCTAAACGCATGAAAAAAACAATCAACTTCAACAGCCTTAAAGTTATCTATTTACTAAAATTCTTCTGTGAATCTTCCTATCAAATCAATAATTAATATGTATCTGTTATTTTTTTTTTGGATTGACAATGCTATTCTATTACTTGCATCTATTAGAGATAATATTAAGTAGCTTTTTAACTATAATAATGGTATTATGAAATTGCCATAGTCACAAATATTACCATTAATTGGTTATCAAAATAATATTTTGTGTATATTTCAAAATATTTTATTTATTTTTGTAATCATTTAAGGGTATCTGTAACGGTTTTCCAGTTTTCAAAATTCTATAAAATTTGAATATCATATTTTATATTTTAGTTACTACTTATCAAATTATTTAGTAATTAAAAGTGTATAAAATGTTCAATTTCGATAGGCAAGAATTGAAAATTTAAAACAAGGTTCCATGTAAGTTAAGTTTAAATTTGGACAAAATTACATATTAAAACCAAGAATTACAATTTTAGTAATTATTTTGCAATAGAAAAATATTATTCGAGAGTACTTAAAACTTGTAGAGCAGGGGTCTCCAAACTACGGCCCGTGGGCCGGATACAGCCCGCAAACAAGTTATAACCGGCCCGTGGCCCGCATAGGACGCATAGGTAAATATAGATAAAAAAAATATTTCAAAAATGTATTTATATCATATTATATTTATACCTATTTATTTTTATTTAAGTATATTGTAAAGTAAACAATATTTTATATAAAAATATAAAGTAAACATATTATTTATATAGGTACCTATATTATCATAAAATTAAAAATTGTGTGTTAATAAACTTTTGGCCCGCTAAGAGCATTTGATTTTTTTTGTGGCCCTTGAATAAAAAAGTTTGGAGACCCCTGTTGTAGAGTATAAAATATACACACAATGAAATTTTCAAATGCCATTTTTTTTTGAAAATGAATTCAACCTACTGATTTACTAATGCTTAATAGTCAAATAAATTATTTTAATCACAATAATATGATAAAATATAAATACTTTGTAATATTATAGGCTGACAGACCTTCTTCGCTCAGAATCTTTTTTCATATACAATAATTTTAAATCACTGAATTCAAATTGAACACGTCCATTACAGAGACTCTCTAGACACTTACTGTACAGCTAAGTATTATCCACTTACCCACTTTATTAGTATTTGATAAAACACATCATAATATGTTAGGTGACTTTGTTTTTATTTTTTATTTGTGATATTTATTATTCCATTGGTGACATAATAAAACATGCATTTTTTTACTAGTCTTAACTTTAGTTTATCTTTAGTTTAGTTATCTTTCTTTAGAAAGAGAATATGTTTTTACACAGCATGGTGATGCTAACTCTAAATTATAAAATTGCCATTAGTGGCTTTTCCACTTTGCCGACAAAATTGTGACTTTTATATTCTATTCAGAATAAAATTATACACTTTAGGGCAGGGATTCCCAACCACCGTGCCGCGGCGCATAAGTGTGCAGCGAAATTATTTGGGTGTGCCGTGTAATTTGTGTCTTACATTGTAATTGTGTACTACATAATATAAGCAAAAATATTATTTATAAAAAGTTTTAACTAGAAATCTCCTAAAAATAAAAATTGATAAAATGTCCACAAGACACAGCTATTATTATAAATTCGATAAATACCCGATACGGGTATACGAGCGTCATTGAGCAACTGTTCTTCAGTATAGTGACAATCGTGCGAGTGTTATTATATAACTGTTCGTAACGTGTTAATTTTGATCGAGATATATTGTACTTAAATTTAAAAATGGATGGATTTGTAAAAAAGCGTAAATTAACGAATGACGATGATGGTAATGTAAATGACAACAATTTAAATTTAGAAATTAATATTAAACAATCCACTTCAATAAGTGATGAAAGTTTAAATTTAAAAGTTAAACGTAAATATACTGATGGTTATTTATGTTTTGGATTTACGTGGAATGGCGATACTGACTGTCCTTTACCTGTTTGTATCGTTTGTAGTGAAAAGTTAAGCAATGAAGCAATGGTACCCAGTAAATTGAAAAGGCATTTAACAACAAAACATCCGGGTGAGTCATTAAAAACACGACTACATTTTGAACGCCTCCTGAATTCAAATAAAAGAGCTGCATCTTGTATGATAAAAAGAGTGACTATATCTGATAAAGCTCTTGAAGCATCAATTAAAGTCGCAGAACTGGTTGCTAAAAATAGGAACTCTCATGTTATTGGCGAAAAATTAATAGGACCTGCCTGCTTAGCTATGGTTGAAACAATGTTAGGTAAAGAATCTAAAGATGTTATATCCAAAGTCCCACTTTCCAACAATACTATTAGCCGCCGAATAAATGAAATGGCTGATGATATTAATGACATTGTTTTAGAAAAAATTAAAAATCAAAAATTATTTTCATTACAAATAGACGAGAGTACTGACAGAACTTCTAAAGCTCAATTACTAGGTTTTGGCAGATTTGTTGATAATTCTAATATTGTTGAGCAGTTTTTATTTTGTAAAGAATTAAAGTCAACAACAACAGGGAAGGACATATTTGACGTAGTAAATAATTTTTTTGAAAAATCTGAATTATCATGGATTTATTGTTGTGGTGTGTGCACTGTCTATGACCGGGAAATATAAAGGTTTTGTTACTCTAGCTAAAATTCAAAATCCAGCTATGATTATAATTTATAACACACTGTTTTATTCATCGAGAAGCTCTGGTTGCAAAAACACTAGGAGAAAAAATGTTAAAAGTCTTAAATGATGTTATTAAAATTGTAAATTACATTAAATCTCGGCCATTGAAAACAAGGATTTTTGAAACTATTTGTAAGGAAATGGGTTCGGATCATATACATTTATTGCTACATACAGAAGTAAGGTGGCTATCACCACCTCAAGTGTCAAGTATTTAATCAAGTTATTTAATTGAAAGAAGAATTAGAATTATTTTTTGAAAAAGAAAATCTCCCAGTATACCAACATTTATTTCGAAATGAAAACTGGTGTTATATTTTGTCATACTGGCTGATATATTCAAAAAACTAAACGATCTAAATGCGTCAATGCAAGGACGTCAGGAAACAATAATTCTTCGGCAAATAAAATCAGAGGGTTCAAAAACAAAATTATATTTTGGAAATCTTCAATAATTAAAGGGGATTTTTCAAATTTTCCGACATTTTCAAAATTAACGATAGGGAAATCCAATATTAAAGAACTACAACAACTTATAATTGAACATCTTATATTACTCGAAGAAAAAATTGAACATTATTTTCCATCATTGACAACATCTGTAGATTGGGTCGTGTTGCCATTTGAGAATGAACTTGATCTTACAAATGACGAAAAGAATGAATTCATTGATATGTGTTTTAGTTCTACTATTCGAATATTATTTAATAGTCAAAAAAATAACAAGGATTCCTTTTGGTTAAATTTAGCTTCAGAATATCCAGCTATTTCTCAGAAAGCGATACTATTGTTATTGCCATTTTCCACATCATATCTTTGTGAACAGGCATTTTCTGCTCTGAACAATATAAAAACAAGTAGTAGAAACCGTTTGAAAAATGTTGAACCTGATTTGTGTCTTGCTGTTTCAACTGTTTCACCCCGAATAGAGGAATTATGTAAAAAATACCAGTCTCAAATATCACATTAAATTTGTATCATTAAAATATGAAATAAAAACAATTTATTATATACCAATATGCCATTATGTATATTCATTATTTTTTATTTGTGTGCCGTGGAAATGTTTAAAATGATCAAGTGCGGCGTTAGGTAAAAAAGGTTGGGAATCCCTGCTTTAGGGCATGCATAATGAGCCACCAGAACAGTTGTACAGTTTCAAGCAGTGCCAGGTGCTCTGTAAATAGGCACCAATTGTCGGCAACCAACTTTACTCCTCGCCTCCGTGTAAATGGGAGGGGCAGCATGGCATGGACTAGTTTTTGCCAGTCGAGTGGGCATTCTTATCCTGAATAGAGTACAGTAATTTTGAAAAATATTTATCTACCTGTATGAAATTGCCATAACAGCTGCTTCATTGAGTGTAGCAGGTGGGACAGGTTGATTTATTGGATTTTTAATTATAACAGTAGTTGCACCACTAAATCCAGCATGTACATAAACATCTGATGACTTCATATATCGTTTAACAATAACTTCATTTTGATGAGCGTCACGTCCAGCAATAACTAAATATGAGAAATAAAAAGTAGATAAGTATTACAAAAAACAAATAATTTTAAATGTATTTTTATGAAATTCTATAGTAAGTTGCTATTTATAATATGCATTCACAAATCATGTATCTTAACGGTGATTGTACACATTGAAAACATAAAGAAAATCTAAAAGATAAGTTACTTTACTGAAGTTTTAAAAGTACTGTGTTATTCAGAATATATTATGGCTGTTTACATGATACTTTATAATTTACTGTATGCAGCCTACATTTTTGTTCCTAAATTCTATACTATATTTAAATATAGTGTAAATTATATCGAAAATATATTACTAGTAATAATCTTAATAGTTGTAACCTTGAAATAATCTGATGCACATCAGACATTAGTTGTTACAAGTGCGTCACAATATAGTTAAGTTAGTAATAGTTAAATATAATTATATTGGACTGGGACGAACAGTGACACAATTTTGAAAAAAAAAAAGGAATAAAATCTTGAAAATATAACAAATACACGATATATAAACTGTTGTAGTTGAGAAGTAAAATGCAACAGACAAATAGATTGCAGGAACAGATAAAAACAAGTACTAAGGTTTAGGAAAAAATATAAAAATATTTTATTCATTAAATTATATTTATGTTCATAGATCACGTACTGTAATGAAAAAATATTACCATAGATCACAATACTTATGTAGTTTCATATAGGCAATGGTAGATTATATATATATATGATATATAGCATGTTCTACAAATGCATATTATATAATGAATAAAATATTTAAATAACATTATATCAATAGCATCAGTTTAAAATATAACAGATACAAATTAATATAAATAAATAATAAAATTGTAGTATACAATTTCAATGTCATAAAGAAGATTGCCTAAGATCTACCAGACAATAATCTACTTATAGAACTAAAAATTTAAAACTTAATATATGTTAATAGATAAAATATATTAGGTAGTTGATAAAATGTTGAATAAACAATAACAACTAATAAGCATGAAAAGTATGTTAAATAATTGTTTGTATTTTTATATTAAGACAATGTTAGCAAACTATTTGTTTTTTCTCTCTGACCCAAGCGCATCATAGCAAATTTCAGATTCACAGTCTTCTTTGCAGCTTCAGTCGTTTGACTGGTTTGCTGCAGTTATCCATGCTTCCCTATTGTAACTTAATTCCTTTAGTCCCTTGTAGCTATCCTTTCCCATGTCAATCATGACTTGTTTCATATATTCCATCCTTGGCCTTCTTCCAATATAACCTTCTGTCACCTTCTATTACATTCTTTGTTAAACTATCATGGTGTAGTACGTGTCTTATCATTTTGTCTCTTCTAACCTTAATTCTACGCCACAATTGTCGTTTTTCCTTTACTCTAGTTAATACTGCTTCATTTTTCACGATTTTAGTCAATTTAATCTTAAAAAATGTTCAATAACACCACATTTCTAAGACCTCAAGTTTGTTTCTCTCTACTTTATTGATTGTCCAAGTTTCACACCCATATAGGGCAATACTCCACACATATATTTTTAAGAGCTTTATTCTTGTCTGTAAGGACACATTATTAGTGGTCAATAAGTATTTTTTGTGATTCACAGTAATAATTATAATCATAATAATTTCTAAAATTAGAGTGAAATTATCATAAGAGGTAACATTTAAACTACCACTCCCCCTCTGAAATAATAAATATTACACATTTAAAAGAGAGATTATTATCTAGGGCATTTCATAGGCGTTTTATTATATTTTAATTTTAAATCGAGTTATGAGTATTTTAAAATTGGAAATTGTTTATAGACCATAACTCGCTTTAAAATTAAAATATAAGCCTATGAGATGCCCTAGATTGACCTTACCTTTAAAATTTATAAAAGGTCATTTCACCTTAATTTTAAAAATTATTACGATTACAACCATTATTGTGAACGTACAATTTTCTATGTTGCGCAAGGTCAGAGGGAGAAAACAAATAGTGCACTGATATCCTCTTAAATATCAACTAACTTCTATGTACTTGTATAAAGTATAAAAAATAAAAAATAAAAAAATATATCCAAAATAAAAAAGTTAACTATTTCTATAATAAATTTAAAATCTGTGTAAAACAATCTTTGAAACGTGAAAACACAATATATTTAATACATTAACACTGCATTATATATTAAAATTTCATGGAATTACTGATCAATGTTTTTATTTAACATTTTTAATTATAATTATTTCATAATAATATTGTACTCTGGTAATCAAAACTAAAACTAAAAATAATGACCTAGTTACACACTTACACTAATGATTTATTTAGAAAATAAAATAGCCCGAGAAATATAATAAAATTCACTTACATTATGGTAAGTTATAATAAGTGTTATTGAATCTAACAATTATCTTGCTAGCCAATGTATGAAACAGCAAGATGTGTAATGCCAATATAAAATATCTTAATATATTATAAAAGGAACTAATAATGGAAGTCAAATTAAAAACATTCAGTGATTTAAGCCGAGAGATTAGCACATAAAATAGGTTTCAATTGTTTTTATTAAACCAGTTAGTTTCATATTTCAAATGGAAAAGTATTTATATTTTTATATTTATTAGTGCAGAGGGAGAGTGGTGGATTAAATGTTGTTAAATAAAAATAAATTTGTGAGTAATATAAAAATATTAAAGCCTCAAAAACATGTATTTTTTAAAAATTAAAATTAAAAATGCAAACTAAAGTTTTAATTAGATTTGGTTATTTATTTTTTATCTAAAAAGGTTTAGGAATTTTTCTTGTAAAATGTGTGTTATAATAATATCTAGAAAATTAGACTAAACTGTAATACAGGTTTGACATGGGCAATGGCATCCTAATACACCAAGACAGGAAAGAGAAAAATAAATTATATTTATACATAGCATGGAAGACATTGGTCATATTAAAATAATAAGTCACATAAAACTATATTGTTCGGTGAACGGAATGAGAGGAAAAAACCATCTAGTTAACAGTTTGGTACAGTACGACAGTTACCATGTCACGGAAACCTATACAGGTATAAGTAAGCACACGGAGTACAAAGTTTGTGGAGAAACTAATAAGAATATAGAAATTGGTCAATGAACCAAGAGGTAGGAAAAAACTACCATCTAGAATTTATAAGTAATTTTATAATGTGAATGTCTCCACAATTAAAAGAAGTGACCTAAGTGAGAAAAAAAATGATTTCCATACTTGGTACTGTTTACACATCATTCAACATTAGATGATTATGATTCATATTATTATTAATAACGGAATATTTATAGTGTGAAAAGAAACAAATATTCTACTTCTATATTTAAGTAAATTAGTGGTGTTGCCAATTATATTATTTTGAATTATCGATACCGACGTTGATGTTCAATAGGTGGGCGAAACACAAAAAAAAAAATTAGTTACATAGTACATATTGGGTGTACATTAAATATTAATTAATTATTAGGTGTCTAAGTTTATACTATTATTATTATATATTTTAAATCATAAATATAAATTATTTATTTTAATTATTCTTTGAAATATAACGCCACGTGCCAGAATTTATTATGTAAATTATTAGATACTTGTATTATTCTCTACTTTATCTTTACTGTTATTGTTACATAGTCTACAAACGTCCGGTAACTTCATTGTTCTAATTCACAATCAATTACCCTGATATTGCGATATTTTTGGATATTGATATTTAAAATAGTAAGAAATATCATTGGCCAACACTATAAATTAATATTTGATTTACAACTCTAGGCTATTTTATCAAACAACTAAATCGCTAGTGTAGGCTTGGCTTAAAATTGAACACAAAATTTTACCTAAATAATTTTCCGAAGATATAAACCAATAAAACTTTTCAAACCAATACGTTTTGCGAACTTTATTTATAGAAGCAACAACTTGCATATCTTTCAAAGTTTGTTTAGTTTTTTTTTCAGCCATTTTTAAAACTGTACTTGAGGAGTCAATGGTTTTTTTCTCTTTGATAGCTGATTGTTTTTTAGACCCATAGTATCTATAATATGAAACAATAAATATCAATACATATTTATTATTAAATTAAAATGTAATTCTCTATTTACCTTTCAGCATTTCCAAAAGCAGACTGACCTAAATCTATATCAATCAATTGACTGTTCTCTTCATTTTGGTTTTCTTCATTATAAGGATCACTTAATAATAATAATAACATCAACAATTACTATGATAAAATAAAACTAATAATTTATGTAAATTATTTAAAAAAAAACTTACAACAGTTGAAGTGTTATGTGGTTCACACTCAATTTCAAATTTTTAACTATGGCATATGTACATCCATCATCTTCAAAATTTAATTGTCTTATCATATCCCAAATTTCATCCCAATGCAGTTGTTTAGCTACTGCTTGCCTTACAAACTGTATAGTATTGTCAACAAGATCCAAATTATTGGTTATTAATTCAGCTTTAAATTTGTGTTCATCTTGTGTATCTTGAAGTTTTTTAAGTCGTTCTTCGTGGTCTTTAACAATATTTTGTAGTTTTCTAACAGCTCCTTTTTCCTTTGAAAAAAATATTATTTAAAATTTTAATTAATTGGTATGTTATTTTTAAATGTGAAGTGAGAATTTTGTATCACTTTGGTTTGATATAAAACACTTTAATAATATTATAATAGAATAGAATTTGGAATAATATACTGGATAATCTCTTAAAATGAGAGGTATTTGAAAAAAGATATCAGTTGAAATGTATATTTTTATAAATACATTTTAAATTGACAAATTAGAAATTAAAAATGTTTAAATTTTATTTATTGATAAATAATAAATAACTTGTTGTATAATATATAATAAATTATTATATTATTGGATTTATATTTTATATTTTTAAAATATAATACCGCTGTTTTTCTGTACCACAATATCTTGTATTAATTTACTAACTTGTTGCATGCACTTGACATCATATTTCTGGCTTTCTAAATTTGAATAAAATTCATCTACCGCTTCGTTAAAACTTTCATACGTTTTTGAAGGTAATTTCTGATGTTGAGCAAACAAAAAAGGATGATACTCTTGATTGGTACACAGTTCTTTTATAATACCATCAGGTAACAATTGTTGATCAATTTTTTGAATTATAAAACCCTAAAACATAATTTGTTAAAGCTATTAATAAAACAAAATTCATATTTCTATATGTCTGACAACATTGTTGTCCAAATAACATATTTTGTAATTATTAATCTGCAATATTTGCAGAGGATTGAAAACATTATACCTTAATTTCATCAACAGAAGATTGCAATATATTACATTATGATCCAAATAGTAAACAGTAATAATAATTAATATATCATAATATAAAATGAATATTCTAAAATTATGTCATTTGTTAATTGTATCATTTAAATTGTAAAACTCTAAAACGTTACTCTTATTTTTGCTTTTACTATGATGATGTTCATCTGCTGTACAGAAGGTTACAAGTTTAGAATTTTATTAAATTTTCAATTTATGGATGAATAACCAATGTATAACTACAAACAATCGTAAAAATTTAATTTGACTTTCCTGTAGTCGTTTTTCATGTTAAATCTAGGAAAACTTAAAGGGAATTTAGTATTATATTTTCAGAGCTTAGATATGAACAGAAAAATGTTTATGAATTTCTAATTTGAAATCATTTGCCAATTTCGGTGATTTTAATGAATTTTATCAACATTTTAACTTATACACTTATAAAAATTTATAAAAAAATTATTGAAAATTTCCGAGCAACTCTTTTTTTAGTTTTCACTAATAACAACTTATGTTATGTATTACATTTTCAATTGACCGAGCATAAATTATTTTACTGGTAATAATTTACAAAAAACCAATAAAACTAAAAAATTTCTTATAAATAGTTCAAAAAGAGTCACAACATTTCGAAAATTGTATGGTGCATAGAAGTTGCTAATATAATAACTAGGGCAGAGGACTTGTAGCATTTGCATATTTTTTTTGCACAGGCACAAAAATAATAGAGTGCGAAACAAATACGTTTCTTGCTTCCACAAAGCTAGTTTTGAAATTTTATTGTGCATATAAATGCATATTTTGCGTTTTTTTGGTTTTTAGTGCATATTTCTTCCATTTTATACTTTTAGATGCATATTTTAAATAATTTATCATTTTATCAATATTTTTTCGTCGACCTTTTTATTTGTTTATTTTTACAACCAAAATAACATTGAATTTAAAATTATTTAAAATTTTGATCATATAATATTTCTCGGGATTTGCCGATTAGATTGACTGTTGGGTTATTAATTTTATTTGTAGACAGATAAGATAATATTGTTTAACGCACAAAATATTATCGATACGGGCCACGAGGACGCCTGTCGCATACATCGGAATTGTTCATATTTCAGTAATCGCTGTGTTTCTAAAAATAATTGAAGACGTATTTTTAAAATTGAATCAGGTACCCGGTACAGTGAGGAAAATAATTCAAGAGAAGATGAATGATGTTTTAGAGAAAAATAATGGGTACCAAACATTAGCTCAAATTTCAAAAATTTTATCTGGAGAAAAAACTTCAATGGTCAGAATACCTGTAAACTTGAGCCTTGGCAATTTAGCATACATTAAATATGCTCCTATAAATTCCGTTGATGTTGAACGTTCTTTTTCAATGTTTAAACTTTAAAGTGCTGTTGGCTGACAAAAGAAAAAGTTTTCAGTTTGAAAATTTGAAAAAACATCTTATTGTTCAATACAACTTCCAAGGTAAAAATTTGTGTTGATCTTAAATATTTGGAACTAAAATATTTTGTCAATTGTTTTTTAGTAATCGAAGAAGTTGAAAGTTAAAATTTGAAAGTTTTGAAGAAGTATCCATCATCTAATTAATTGTAAGTTGTTAATAAATTGTAAATTAATTATTCATTAAAATAATAAGTACCTACACAAAAATTCTAATTTTTTAATCAAAAATATTAATTTTAAAAAGCATATTTCAAACGTCTCTAAATAGCTCAACAACTATCGGAATACTTCAACATTTTTTACTTGTATTAAAAACTCAAATATAAACATTTGGTGCAAATTCAAAGGTATCTAAGTTCAATAATTTTCGAGTTACACCAAAAAACAAAATTAATTTTGTCAAATATATATGACCTTGTTTTGTGTAAAAATTTGTATTTTTCTTTAAGAGGACCTCAGACCTTCATGTGTTGTCCCGTCTTACAAATGTACAATATAACAAAAACGGTTTCGCACGGGACAACTTTTATCTTTCTGTGTTTGTAGTAGTGACTCCAAAATTTCTGAACATATAGGGTAGAAAATGATCTATGCAACAGGGTGCTTATATTTTAGATAACATAAATACAATAAAAGTTATTTGCGTCTAAACATTTCGGTTTTTTGTTCATTTCATTTTGCTTATAAAAAATGATTGGATAATGCTATTAAAAAAAAGCAAGTTGTTGCACAGATAAAGTTGTTCTTTACGTGTTGTGAAAATTTGGTATTTCTATAACAAATATGGTGCGAGAGCAGTTGTCCTGAGCAAAACAGTTTTTGCTATGTAGTACATTGGTAAGGCGGAGAAAACAAATGCGGATGTGACGTCCTCTTAATTATTTTAGATCCTCAATGTTGAAGATCAAAGCATTTTTATTGTCCCAAAAGGTGACAAAATACAAAAAAAAACAAACATTGTTGTGAAGTAAATACATTCGTTACTCAGTTAAAAAACGAAAAATTATGTGTGTTAAAACCAATAACTAATTCATAATAAATTTAAAATTAAAAATGTTTAGTAGAATATTAGAAGAATATTTTGGATTTTTAAGGAGATATAACATCATCTGGCTTATTTCAAACAAAATAAAAACATTATATTTTAAAGATTTCTAATGATATAAATCCAACCTTTATTCATCACTATGTAGTAAGTACATTTAATTTACATCTGTACTTAGTAAGTGCCCACATTCACATATAAAACCAAAACTAAATGTATAAGAGGTATTTTCTTTGAAATAATTATTCAATTATTACTAAAAGAAAATGGTGTCACCAGTAGAATGATTACTACTGTTATTATTTTTAAAATGGTTTTTAGTAAGCATTTTGATAGGAAAGCTTACACAAAAAATATTTTGAAATAAATTAAAATTACATCTTACTTCTTTTAATGTAGTTATATTGTCTAAGAACTTTTCAGCAATACAAAAACAATTCATAAGCTTTTGGATATCTGTATCAATATTAAATTCAATACCAATTCTGGTATTTGTTGGAAAACCACCACTTATTAACATATGTTCCAATAAACAATTTCCATAATCTATAAAATTGAAAACATAAAATAATTAGGTATAACAGACAGTTAAATAAAAACTAATAGTAAAATAGTAATTATCTAGTGATTCCTAACCTAAGCAATTTGGAAAATTTGAAAAAATAAATTTTTTTAAGTTTGTTGAAGGTTTAGCTGTTTTCAGAATTTGAATTAAAGAATCTTCCGTTGGTGGATTAAGTCGATTTTTTGGTCTGCTATTTGGGTACACTTCTTTAACAAAAAACCTAAAATTTAAAATTATAAATAAATAATATAAGAAAAAAATTCATTAAAAAAATTTAAATTATTTTAACACATTGAATAAATATTTTACTTCTGTTTTTCATCCTCGGTGTGCGGACGTAAAATATTTATCATAATATAATCTTTATCAGCTAAAATAATATTGCCTTTATCGTATAATTCTAGTATAACATGATATGCTGCTTCTCCAACACCAAACTGCAGATCAATAATTCGATCAAATCCCATTTGTGTTAATTTTTCCAACCGTTTGTTTGATAAGTGTTTTCTTAACTAATTATAACAAATAATTCATCATTTTTTAAATAGATGTTAAAGAAAACTTAATCTTAAATCAATCAAAATATATAAGTACAGTATATATAGTTATATATACATAGGTACCTATGATATATAATATTTATAGTTTAATTAGTTTTCATCATTAGAGATAAGTCAACGTTTATATAAAACTCAATACTGTGAAATCTAAACATTAAGATTATCTATATAATAGTATGTTACTATAGGTTAATAACAATTAATATTATGATTGTTTAATGATTAAGAATAAGATTATTATACTATGAACAATAATGCTCAGGCCTAAAACTATATTTTAATTGATAAATTATTTTTAAAAATATATTCTTAACTTGTTTATTAAATTGCAAGTGATAATAAATTTAAAAAAAATATTCATAAGCTGCTAATTTAATATAGTTTAAATATTATACCTTCATACTAAAACTACTAGGTGCTTCATTCTTAGTCCATTCATAATTAGTAACATGTAATCGAACACCAGATTCCAATAACAATACACACTTTTCATTGTTAAGTTGAAATTTGAACAAATATGTTTTATGATCAATGTCATAAACTCTTTGTAATCTCATGCCTTTGTATCTATAAAAAAAAAAAAACAACAAAACCATTCATGTATAAAATATAATTAATTACCAATGATAGCAGTTACAATCATACATTTAATGGCAATTGGTTTAATAAATAATTATAATATTGTATCAACAAAACTTAACTTGTAATTTACAATGGTAAAAATATACAACTCTGTAGGTAATACTTAATATTTTTGGTTTATAAATGTATATTTTGAAGTTATTTCTAACAGGGACTACTTTCATATTAGTTTTTAAAATAATAATAATAAAGGGGGACAGACTGGCCGAGCAGTCTAAGCTCCGAGCTATGCCCCACACGGGCATGGCAGATACCTAAGAGTGCCCACTAAAAAATCTGCCAAACACACATGTGTTCCATCCCCTTACAGGCTAATAACCACAGTAGTTGAAGCATGAATCCTCCCAAAAAAAAAAAAAATAATAATAATAATAAATAAATTATAGTGATCTACCTACCTAATTGAAAACTGGCTTTTATTATGATTATATGCCTAGCATGTCCAAATATATGTCGCAATAGTTTTAACATAGATACATTGAGTGCCACGTATAAGGTTCAGTCGTTTATAAGACACAAAATCGCTTGGAAAGGAGCGGTCTGGACTTATCCAAATACATTAAAATATAGTTGGTTATTAGACGTTAAAAAGTTTGTAAAAATTTGTATTTGAAAATACAAAGACATTTTTGATTTAATTTTGAAATAAATTAGTTTTGAAAAGTCATTCATATCGTAGTGATTTCAATTCATCTTATTGCAATTTAAATTATTTTAGAGTAGGTACAATCAGTTGTCAATTTACTATTTAGAGGCTGAAGTCATAGTTAAACCACCTTCAAAAATGTGGTTCTAGAGAGTCTAGAAGTGTTGACAAGAACTGCACACCAAAGAAGCACTTATTAACTTTAATATACAATATGAGAACGAGCAGCATATTAATGAAATAGTCAAATGTAACAAAACAAAAATAACAATTTTTTTAACAAATACCTATGTAATATGTAGGGATAAGTAAAATATTTTACATTTTTTAATAAATAATAATTTATTTCTAGGTAGGTAATATGTCAAATTCAATAAAGTAATAACTAAAAATAAAGTTAAAATAAATTAATTTTTAAAGCGAGTCTTATTATTGACGTCCAATATACCGTGTGTTCACCAATTTAGGGAACACTGAATTTCTCGGCTGGATTATGTTGGAATAAATCAAATTTTTTTTTACAAGCTTGTGGTATATAAATACACATTTTCAGATAAATTTCAAATTTTTAAACCCTTCGGTACGCGCATGCGCAATGCAACTAACTTTTTTTTTAATAGCAACAGGTAGTTTTGATACCAAATTCGGATAGAATGAATTTTTTTAAGTCATTTTGACTAGTTGACTATGGCTCTACAACCAAAATTTACTGAATGAGAGCCATTCAAATTTCAATAAATAATACATTTTTAAAATTCACTATAAAATGCATAAAACCATTTATAATTATTTATTATTGGTTACTTTTTGGTAAATGGTATTAAACATCTAATAATAGTGAATATTCATGTGCAATAAATGCATATTATTAATAACTTATGATTATCTAGTATTAAATTATCTGAATAATTATGTCAATTAAGATTATCTTATTATTTAAAACCTCGATAACTTCATATTTTATAAAATAATTGTTGTCATCAATTTTGATTAAATAATTTTATATCCATATTATGTTAATCTTATTTATAAGACGTATAAAAAAAAAATACGTAAAGATATTCAAAAAGTAACCAATAATAAATAAATATAAATGGTTTTATGCATTTTATAGTGAATTGTAAAAAGATATTATTTATTGAAATTTGAATGGCTCTCATTCAGTCAATTTTGGTTGTAGAGCCATGGTCAACTGGTTAAAATGACTTAAAAAAATTCATTCTATCCGAATTTGGTATCAAAACTACCTGTTGCTATTAAAAAAAAAGTAAGTTGCATTGCGCATGCGCGTACCGAAGGGTTTAAAAATTTGAAATTTATTTAAAAATGTGTATTTATATACCACAAGCTTGAAAAAAAAATTTGATTTATTCCAACATAATCCAGCCGAGAAATTCAGTGTTCCCTAAATTGGTGAACACACGGTATATAATTAAGACTATGAGTATACAACATAGTATTTTCATTATTTGGTAAAGTTGATTGTTTTATTTTATTTTAGTTCATAAATACAGAAAAAAATTTTAACAAATGAATGTATTTTTTACAGAATCACAAAGTTAAATTTTACATAGTACCTAAAATATGTCCTAAAAATGTTTAGTGTAAAAGGTTCTTTGCTAGTTTTTAGGTCTGCTATAATTTGAAAGTATAACATAGCAAAATATGTTACCGAACCCTACTAATGAATTAAGACTACCTAATCTCAATATGGAACACTCAAATACGCTCAAATATAAATAGGTACCTGCATTTTAAGCATTAAAATATATAATATTACTATGTAATATTAAAAAAAAAATATTTATTTTCCTAATAGAATATGGTGAGCATAAAAAACATATAACAAACACTTACTTTTGAATTTCGTTGACGACACACATTATGTCCAACGTCGAGAATCGCGTTTTCATTTTTGTGTTGTTTTCGTTCAACCATTAAAAAAGAATATTTATAAATTTCCGAGTCGCCAAGGCTCTTGTTTTAGAAAAAAAAAGCAACGCTAAAACCGTGCACCACCTACCGATATCGATGCACTTAAGAAACACATGAATTATTATTATTACGTCGTGATAAACAGTAACATCATTGAAAATGTGGTTATCTTGATTATATGTTGTGTCCGTTATCATTAAATAGATAACTCGTCACTGTTTACGATTCACCCAATAAGCGGACGCGTCGACCAAAGTGCAATTGGTAGATCGGACGTATCGATCGCCGATCAGTGGAGGCATGGCTAAATATATTATATATTTAGCCATGAGTGGAGGTATTGTATTCAAATTTCAAATTCAATATAATAATATATAGGTATTAGGAAGATACCATAGCCATATTAATGTATTATGTATTACCTAGGTAAAATCGTAAATATGGAGTGTTGTACTGTTCTACCTTCCTAATAACTTGGAGATTGGCTTACCTCACCTCGAGTACTTGACCTCTATTGAAAATTGAAATACATAGTAGGTACTTGTCCTGAAAGTAAATCTATTACCTACAACAGTTATTATGATAAAATAGATAATTGATTTACATTTCACAATTCACGCAAAATATTAAGTTTAAAAAAAATGTGTACATTGGTGATACTTATGAACTAGGTATCTATAAACTCATATTATAGTTACAACACATTTTTAGTTATATTTAATATTTATTAAATTTCAAGTTCCCAGAAGTACCTATTTGTTCATAATATATTAGTAAACATTTTAATCTAAAATACTACGAAGTATGAACCTTAATATTTCCATAATTGAAATATAACAATTATATTGATTATATTATAATGTATGTATAATCCAGTGGCGTAATTACGGGGGGGATTTGGGTGTCGTATCCCACCCCCCATGACCGTTATTTATTATTTTTTTTTAATCGTCAAACACATGTATGTACTAATTTTATTAATGTATACTTTATAGATAATACAAAAATCACCCGAATTTCAAAATTCAAATATATTCAATATTTTTCATAATATACTTTCTGTGGTAGGGATTTAATTTTCGTGTAATGCTTTACTTTTTTGCTCCACAGAATCAATTAAATGATCTTTCTATGCTGGCTGTTCATAAAAATGTCAAAATCGACCCTGAAGAAGCGCTTAATGAATTAGCATTAAGACCACGTAGATTGGATCTTTTATTTTGATTTGTGATGTAACTGTATCTAGTATCTAGGACCTAGGTATCAATAAAGTTAATGTTTAAATGTAGCTAAATGTGAATATCTAAATATCATGTCATTATTTATTTTAATAGTGTATACAATATTACATACAGATCATAATGGTTGTATACTTGTATTGAGGGGTGCTTATTGCTTATATGATTAAAAAAAAATGTTAAGGGGGGGGGGGGTAATTGGTGAAATGTACATACATTTCATCCCTAACCCACAACCATCACCAAATTAAGCCACTGGTATAATCCAAACGCATTCAAAAACTAATTTTGTTTATTCTTATATGATAACTTATAACTTATAAGGATTAACATTTCCATTTAAAATATGGGTAATAATGTAATATATAATATAGAGTATCTTTAATTCGTAGGTACCTATAATTAATTACTTTATGCCTATGGGCTATGGCTATCCCAATAATGTATACTTCCACAAATAGCATTGTTTTTAATAATATAATGGCTACAAATTCGTCAGATTATTATTTATTTATATACCTAATGATTAGGTATATAATGTATTTAATAATATTTAAGACCATTGTAATTTAGGTTCAATTTAAAATATTGTTAATTTTTACCTAATCGGGTGCTGTCATAACTGTATAATTATTTTAACCTATCATTTTGTAATAGAAAATATTGACATGCATGATAAGAAATAAAATAAAAAGTATATTAAAAAAAATAAAACGATGTTAACGACAACCACTTAATTTAATTTTACTATTTTTGTAATGCGTAACAGGTAACAACCAACAACTAAGACTATCGACCACCCATAGAGCATTGGTACCTCTGCATTAATGTAGTCTAGAACAATAAACAGAATACAGATACCTACTAACTATTACCTATACTTTTGTATTCGTTTTGATTATTATTATTGACGCTGTTCTCCTAATTATTTATAAAGAAAGTAAACACAGTAGATAGTAGGTAACTAGTAGGTACCACGAGTATTTTAAGTTAAATCATTGCCGATTGAATAATTTTATAGAACAAATTCCAACAACCGGAACATTATTAAACAATTTTTTTCTTTTTTAATTAAATTGAAGTGTGAACAACGATCACAAAATATTTGTTGTAGTTTATCTCTATAATTGCCAATATTTATATATACATAGGATTTATCATCGTAATAATATTTTTGCACGGACAAGTTTTACCAGCTGCGTTCTTGTTGTTACGAACTTACTCCCTACTAATTAAAAATCAAAAATAATAATAGTTTTTATAAATAACTATTTAATTTAATTAGATAAAAATATTTAGTATTTATTTTATATTTTATATATGTGAGATTTAATAAATGAAATATAATCACCATATCATGATAATATTTTATTCAATAGTTAGGGGTGCAAAGGAGCTACGTGAGGTAAATAAGCTCATGACAAAATGTTTATTGTTTACAAGCCCTCCCAAAGAACTAAATTCTAGAAAAATAAAAGAGCAAAATTAAAGATCATTATTATATTTTTTTAATTTCATTATATTGACCGTAATTATATTAAGTACCAAGTCAAGTCTTGTTTATAAAATGGTTACAAACTAGATGTTAAGATGACTGGCTGGCATGTTTTAAGTCGAATAAATTATTTTTTCACCGAAAACAATATTAATACATCTCACTAGTTTTTTAGGAAATCCCTTAGTGACCAGTAACAATATAAGATAATATCTTAATATCATACAAAAACGTATTTTGTTTTTGATCAAACTCTAAAAATATATTAGATACTTGAAAATTCCACTGAATGTTTATATTAGCATTTTCTATACACCATACAATTTTGAAAATAATTTGACTCTTTTTGAGCTGTTTACGGACATTGTCAGTTTTCAATAGTTTTAGTTTTTTTTCCTATGAATGTCAATAAAATTTTATTTGTTGGTTAAATAAGCTTGAAAATTGAATACAAGACTCCTAATAAGTTTGTCTACCTTTATCAAAAAAAAAAAAAAAATGTTTACAAGCAAATCAAATTAAATGTTTCGAGTGTTCGAAGTTATTCATATTTTTACAAGATTTACAAGATTGTGAATATTCGAAATGATTTGAAAACACTTAAGTATTGCGCCAAAGTGGCACTCGCCCTCAACATACTTACGCAAGATATAAAAATATTTCAGTCTTCAAAACTGTAAATAGTTAACAAAGAACTGTTAAATATAGATTTTGTCTTCGATATGTATTAATGACGAGACTAAAATACATTTCAAACAGTGTTTATAAACTTAAAACGTGTAGTCCCTTTTATATACCAGATACCTACTGGGCAGGATGTAAAAATATACTTACAACTAATTAATCATAATATTATATTATATTGTGTACCTACTATACCTATTACCTATACCTACTCTGATTTATATGAATACATATTAAATTTAACAATTTTAATATTTATTTTAGTTGGAAAGTGAACAATTATTTCAAAACTATTAATATTTTCATGAATATACTGAATTTAATAATATATAATATAATAAATAGATACCATAATTTTTATAATTTAAATAACCTATATATTATAGTCGAGTGTAAAAAAGTTAAAATATTAAAAAAAAAGTTATATTTAATTATACGTTTATACATATAGGTAAAATTAAGTTTGTTAATGATTGTCATTTGTCAGTTTGTCACAGTTACATTAGCATGCTTTAAACTTTTAGTTTTCTTAAAAAATTCCAATACAAGAACCATATAAAACATTGTTATTACCTACTTTTACTATACAAAAACATAATATTAGTTTTCAACGAAAACAATTTAATTTTTAATGATGTCAATTTTTTGTGTAAAATAATAAATTCAAATTATTAAAACTATCTTTATGGTATTTTAACACAAGTATTTAAATTTTGTTAAAAATACATTTAAAAAGTATTCAAAATACTTAAAAAATACATTAAAAAATTATATTTAGAATACCATATATATAAATACTTCAAAAAGTATTTAAATACAAGTATTCAAATATTTGTGTTTGAATATTTTACAAGACTAATATACCTACAGAAGTACATGTAGAATATGCAGAAGTAAACCACAGTGTATTTGTATAAATTAATATTTAATATGTAAAAAATTAAGTAATTCGTGTTGGTACAACGTACAACGTATTAATAAATTATGTTAGATTCATAGTTTCCACTAACCTCCACAACAAACGTATTAATTAATTTATATAAAAGCGTACTGCTATTAACTTATATATAAAATATGTATTAGGAAAGAGTTGTTAAAAAGCTAAATTTTTTTAACTTTTTAACTTAACTACCTATAGTTAATTATTTTTGTTAATTATCTTATTTATTTACTTTTATTTATTCTTCAAGAATGTAATGGTCCCCACTGAACATGTTCGGGATTTAACTTATTCAGTTAAAATTGTTATGGTTGAAACTTAACTTTTAGATTCTGAGTGGAACGATGAATGTATTGATTTTACAATGATATATGTTCTTTTTGTTTTTTTTTTAATTTTTTAATTTTTTTTGTGTCTGTGTACACGATAAGTAGTCGAAATATGATGCTTCGATTTTCCACTTCAGTATCTTGTTCGATTGGAAAGTGAATATCGTTAGTGCATCAGTTAGATCAAAATTTAAAATTCCCATTTTTCTTTTTGAATCTAAGATTTTAAAATGTAATACAAAATTTATTATGAGATTATCTACCTGTATCCAAAAAAAAAATGTCTATAAGAAAGTCAAATTAAATTTTTATGAGCGTTTGAAATCCAAATTTTTACAATATTGGATATTCACTCGATTTCTCATATAGCGATTACCTTATTTTGTTGTAATTCAATTAAAAATTTAATTACTATAGATACGTGAAAATTTCACTGAATGTTTATATTAGCATTTCCTATACACCATACAATTATGAAAATATTTTGACTCTTTTTGAGCTGTTTATGGACATTTACAGTTTTCAATTTTTTTAGTTTTTTGTTTTATAAATATCAATGAAGTTCTATCTATTGGGCCAAAAAGTGTAAAAATGTAATACAAGGCTCCTGATATATTGTTACAATATTAGTTGAAAAATATTAAAAATACATATTCACAATATTTTTTTTATAAGCATTTCAAGATCAAATGTTGACAAAATGTATCAAATTTAAAATTGAATAATTATTTTCTAGTTAAAAATTTATAAAATGTTCAACTTTTATATCTATGGATTTAAAATAATTTAAAACAAGATTCCATGTAAGTAGTTAATTCTGCTACCAAAAAATCTAAAAATTACATAAGCACAGTTTATTTTTATAGCCATTTTAAGTTCAAATTTGGATGAAATTACATAAAAAAAACCTAGAATAACTATTTTAGTTATTTTGTTGTGATTGTATAATAATTAATATTATTCGTGGGTCCTTGAAACTTCTAAAGTACACTATTATATATCTATGAAAGTATCAGGGTTTGTTGTTGATGTATAAAGCATTATAAGTACCTAATGGATATTGTGATATGATTAATTTGGAATTCATTATAGGTCAATCTTTTGTAATACCATAAATAAGTATATTATAATATGTCTTATGCCTGGACTGGCATACCGTCTCCGCTCAGAATCATTTTTCTTATACAATGATATTATATCATTGAATTCAAATTTAATGCCATCAATTATACAGTGACCCACTTGTAACCTACTGTACAGCAGAGCACCTTTTTATAGTTAATTATCATTGTCGTGCAGTTAAGTTAATTTTCTTTTCGTGTCATGAGTAATCAACTAGACAATACTGATTCGATGACTCTTTTTCGATTTATATATTATAATAATCTAATTTTTTACACATTGTTAAACTTTTAAATATATGTTTATAACCAAATACTAAGGCAGTTTATGACTTAAAAATTAACTTTTTTTAACTGAGTTAAGTTAATTTTATTTTCTTAAATAATCTTAACTTTAAACTTATATAGCTATTTTTTTTGTCAACTTTTAACTTAACTAAATTCAATTTAATTGCATTAACTTAACTTGTCACAATTAATTATTTTCATTAACTTGTCCACCTTTTTATTAGGTAATATTAACTTGTGTATACCAAAGTATAGGTAGGTATCAAGTATATCTGTTAACTTACTCATCATGTAAATCACTTCCGGATCCATGTTAAGATAAACCTAAAATAATATTAAAAATTCAGCAACGCTGGTATTTGTTGTTTAACTACTGTATACACTACGCATAAATCCATAGACCATAATATTATAATATGCATTAGTAAGTAAACCAACGTGATGTTTTTTATTACTATTTTGAAACATAAATAAATATTTGGATAGTACTACAACAGAAACGATATAAAATGCTGCTGCAGCACTATGTGTATCTATAAGACTGTATAACATGTTTTTTTAGATCCTGGAGTTCAACAGAGCAACAGACTATTGTGCCAATTATTTTAATAATGATATATTTAAGTTTTAACTTTCAGTTGTAAAACGTTTATTTCTTAAGGACCTCAATATTAGAAATAAATATCTACTTACACAGTTATACTACTTTCTTTATTTATACACATATACAATATACATATTATTATTATACTCCTTTCTTCTAGATTTGTGCACGTCTAATTTAAAAATAATATATACCTATATTTGTTTTTATAGATCGCCAGATAATAGCAAAATACGTTCTCGTGAAATGAAATTCTCACTAAGAACGTGTAATTATATGGTTTGGGTTATGTGACGAGTTAGATATTTTGGAGACCAAGTTATTCAACCAATTTATTTAAGCCAAGAAAGTAGTAATGATCATACACGCATTGTCGGGTGAAAAAAATGTGGCAGCTGACCACTAACTCTCTCGATTTTCAACTGACACATAGACAATAATATAATACAATACGTCTACATCTAGTCAATACATTCAAATTTTAAATATATAATAAGTAGGTAATAAGTATAGATGTACCGATAGTGAAAACTAATAAAAAAATATTAAGAACGTATATGATCACTTGGCCACAAGCTGATATATAATCATGGTAAAAATGTATGAATTACAAAACAAAAACAGTAGGTATAGTCGGTTCATAAAAAAATTTAGGTATCTTCTATATACACCTATACTTACATATTGTATTGTAATTTGAATTATTATAATGAAATTTAAAAACTGCTTTCAACCACCGGTACGGTGGAATGTTTTATAATGACTTTGGTTCGGCTGGCATGATGTTATTATAATTAAAAAGTAGATCTAAATATTATGTGTCCTAGTAATACTGATATACATTTCACTGCATTTGTGGTGACACTATATAGACACAGGCGTCAGGCACATAGCAGACGAATTACATTAGACTCACCCACGACTGATAGTTATCTAGTCATAATAATAATGGTCCCACTCCTCGAAATATACAACGTTTCTTTATTTAACATTATTTATCATTATAAAACATCATGGTTTTTTTACTCTGGATTCCATGAGAAATACCTGTTTGTGCTTTTTTTTAGAAAACTTATAGTTTAATCATCTAAATCTTTTGTAATTTTATTATTTTACGAATTAGAATAAATTATAATTAGTAGAAAACTGTTTTTGAACTATACATTTCATAAATATTTTATTTGAGAAATTTTTAAAATGTGAAGTTATTTACTTATAAGCTCTTGATTACTATTGTTATAGCTAGGTAGGCATTAATATATTTTACAAAGTTAAATTTATTAATAATGCTAATTTTGAATTATTTTAAAATTAACCACTTCATGAATTTCATGTATGGCAAAGAAGTAGAGTATTGTAATACTAAATTTTTATATGGCTTATGGTTGAAAATTATTATTAGTACCTATACCTAAATAGTGAATAGTTATCTAAAAATGTGTATAGGTGCAATTGGGAAAATAAAATAATTAATTTTTTGATTAATAACAAAATCGTTATTATAGGTATATGTTTGAATATCCGCAATACTATCAAAATTTGAACTTCAGTAGCACACAACAATTGTATGTGGCTTTACGAAAAATCGATATTATTAATCTTAGAAACTTGAGACATTTCACTGCTACTTAAATTATTATTTTCTATACTGAAAATGTTTAGGCCCTGGGATAAAAGCTTGAAAAATCCTATATAAATAGTTACATAAAAATATTAAAAATACATAGATAAGATTTTTTTTTTTTAAGTATTATTAAGTTCAAATTTTGACAAAATTATAGATATTTTAACAAAGAATAATTTTTGTTACTTTGTTGAAATTCAAAAATATTATTTTTGGGGATTTTAAACTTATAAGTTTAATTTTATAATTTATGTACACAATGACATTTTCAAAATATTTAGATTACTATTAAGGGGCCTGCGAGACTTGTTTTTTCCCTCAAAAACATGACTTATTGGAAAACTTCTCACACCTCGTATATTGGTCCAATTATTGTAATTTTTTTTTTTGTTGGATAGAAGAAGACTTCTTTTAGGGTGCATTGTACTTGGATTTTCAAAATTATTTATTGTAAATCTTATGTCACAAGTTTGAATTTAATCTATTTTTACGACTTTTTAATTTTTGTACTTTTTTTTGTTTTTAGCAACGTAATCAAAAATCGAAGTCCAATGCGCCCGGTAGCAAATTTTCCTCTATTTAAGAAAAAAAAATTAACGAAAATCGGACCAATCTACAAGGTAAGAAAGTTTTTTTCTGTAAAGTGTGTTTTGATTAATATAATATACACCCTATAATAGGGTGTACCCCCCCCTAAATAGATATCAGGTAGTAGATTAGTGGAAAATTATTATAGGTAATTGAGGTGGCAAATAAAATATTAAATTAAATTTTCAAATTTTTCGCAATTCTATAAAATTTGAAAAATTGCCACCAGGACCCTTAAGCTATATTGCTTATTTATACCACACCGTTGTATACGGTACGTCAGTATTGAGTCAAAACTCAAAAGTCAATAACAATAATACATTAGGTAGGTTTATAATACTTTTATAATTTATAATAATTATATAATATACATTCATAATATAATAAATGTATTGATTTCAACACTTATTAATTCAACACTAATAGGTAGTACTAATTTGTTATTTATACTTAATTTACTAATAGTAAAATAAATTACTAAAATAGCAGTATAAATTATATCATAAATTATACTTAGTATTTAGTAATATAGGCTGACCGTTCAAAATCAGTTTTCGCTCAAAATCGTTTTTCACATGCAGTGATTTACTATCATTGAATTCAAATTTAACATATACATATAGGTACTTACGACTTGTGACTTACCCAATGACGACGAGGTACACTAAACATTTACTGTACAACAGAGCAGTTATACCTACTTTCCTGGTATCATTTTTGATACTGTATAATATAATATATTTGTTTATTTCATAGTGCGTCGTTAAAATTGGATTTAACCAAAACAATTAAAAGGCATAAAATTTAATTTAAGGTCATGTGCATACAAAATTATTTGAATTGTATTCGTTGAATAACTATACACGATATAAATATATAAGTATATATTAGTAAGTACTAATGATAAATAATGTGTTTATATATTTTGTAAATCTAAATTTTGGGATTTTAAATTAAATTGATGTGTCCTCTAATACTTACCTATATAATACAACAATAATTATAAATTTGGTGAAGGCATTAAATATTTAAATGTATTGTATACAAGTTGTATGATATAGGTACCGAAAAAAGATATTCTTGTTATTTTATTTAAAAAAAAATAAAGAGTTCTTAAGAGTACCTACCTATCAATTACCTAACCTGATAACAAGAGATTATATCAATTTTTGGTTTTTTTTTACCAATGAATAAAGCAGTTATATTTTTCAAAATAATGTCAGTATAATGTTAAATGTGTTTTGTGATCGTCCTTAGGCATTGTGTATATAAATTACATACGTTCCTATTGAAATCAATTTCATTCGTTAAAAACATATAGGTATATTGAGGGGTAGGTACATTTTTCTTGTGCGATAGTTGTGAATTTTGATTAAAAAAAAATAATTAGACTTGAATTTATAGTTGAAAAACCTCACTCAATGAAGCATAAACAATATTTTTTAAGCTGAGAACAAACTATGAAGAAAACACATACCACAACATTAAATTTGTTTTTGGCATAATTAATTTACAATATTGCCCCACTATATTTTATATAGTACAAAATCCGTGACCGAATTCATCTTCGTGGTATCGATCGTGTCAATGACGGAAGACCGACCGGCTCGGTATAACTATATAATATAATACGGGTAAGCCCTAAGCCGTTTCAAAAACGTGTTACACGACGTCGAGAGAATACGTGGTAACCGAATTCGGTAGACCGAAGGTCGTTGGTATAGCAGGTATACCGGCGTCGTCCAGCGACCGGTTGCGCGGTCAAGCCGTCCCGAAACGTGTTCAAGAGGCAACCGAGTATCACCGCAAGTGTCAAGTCCTGACTAGATGTATAAAAGGATAAAAGCTATTAGCTATAGGCACACATTTCACACTAAAAGCCTACTAAGTGCATTTTCAATCTATTTTAAAATATAATTACGTATTCGTTTAAATGTTATAGTATGACCTAAATAATATTCTAACTGTTGTACTTTGTACAGACCCAATAAAATCTTTAACGAACTATTTTATAACTTACGTATATAACAAACAAAAACCATAATACAATTTAAATATTAGAACGATTTTTAAAACTATTAACTATATTAATTACCAGTGGGCTATTACCTACAACATTTGCTTTCGTAAATATGTTTCGGTTTATTTTTCATGAATGGAATCTGTGTGTGACCATAGTCGTTAACCAAAAAATAATTAATTAATTCGTTTTGACTACAGTTATAGATATTATCATTGAGTATAATATAAACGAATTGAGTAAAAAATATGAAATATTAAAATTTATTTTTTGAGGATTTTTCTGTGTTTAGATGGTAATTGAGAAATCGATCAATACTTGGAAGTGATGATATTCAAATAAGTATAAAAATAATAAAGGTATTTTGGAAATGGTTTTTTATAGTGGGAAAGGGAGCTCAATTCACACACTTGTTTATAACATAACTTATAAATATTAGTATATTTAATACAAATATAAATATATATAGCTACCTACCTACATTTTATAAATCATTTTTTAGTCAAGTTTTGGAATTTAAATAGGTATTCCCACATTGCCAACTATCAACATACATCTTTGTAAACATGACAGGTATAATTTCCTTAAGTGTTTTTGCCATTATTTCGGTTACCTAGCTAAAATATTAAGGTAAAATAGAAATTGAACAGTATATTCCCAACGAATACTCACAAACGTACTTGTACAAACAAAAAAATAATTGTTTTAGTTGCATGTTTTATTGTTGTATGTTCAACGGATTGTGCCACGACCGTGATTTTGACCCGGATAGTTAAATTGTTGGTAGGTACAAATTCATAAAACATTGCCCAAAACAACCTAACATAAATTAACCAATTAGATGAATCAGCCAAAAGGCATTTGATACTTTGATAGTGCATTTACAAAATATTATAAAAGGGATGTAAAGATTGTGGAATGTTCAATTGTTGGCACTACAATAATATGTTTAGTTCCTTGTAAATACGAGTAGTCATAATATATCATATAACTATATAAGTATATCCACCTAATTATATCAATGTAGGTATTTAAGGATCTAACTTATAAATTATACAAAATATATATTTAAGTAATATTACAAGTTACAAGTATCTAATATTAAAATTGGCATTTTTGACAAAGTTTCTGTAATACTGTATACTAGTTTTTTGCCATCAAACACATTTTATAATTAGTTTAGCCCGGGCTTGCAAACGTTATAATAACTTTATATTTGACAAAAACGATTGAAATTTGTAAATGTAATTACAACGGAAAGTGGTAATTAAAAATAATTAAATACCTCAAAACAAAACATAATGATTAACAAAATAATATGTTATTATATCATTAAACAAAACATAAGGCAAAACGTAATTTATAGAATTTCATTGAACAAAAAATAAAGCAAGACGAAATAATTTAAAGTCCATTTATTTAAAAGTTAAATTGGTTTCGAAGAAATATTTATTTCGTGTATATTTCATGCATTGTAAATAATGATAAACGCAAAAATTGTGTAACGTTTTAATTATAATAAATATTAATAATAACATAAAACGGATTTTTTTTTCAAATGCAAGCCCTGAACTAAACGCTTATTATGTGTTGAGTGTTTTGCCAAAACATTATGATGAGCAGGTACATTTTTAAATTGTATCCAAAAAAATCATAGTACCTACCTGTACCTAGTGTTGTTCATCATTATTTATTACCTACTAACTAATAAATTTAAGAAAGCAAAAATAATATAATTGGTTGGAGGTTAAAACGTATGTTTCATTTTAATTTGTAAATTTTACTTATTCCTGTTTTGTTCATCATACATTCATACGTTTTAATGTCTTATTGTCAGCCGTTATTTAAGTAAGAAAATGTGTGTGCTTATATCAATTTATCGTATTCATTACCAGGTGATACTGATCGACAATACTTGCAATTTGAGAATATGTGTCACGAGTTAAATGTTTAATTTTAGTATAATAGAAGTGTATGATATATCCGAAACAAATACAGATTTCTATATGATGTTATAGATAATTTGGTGTTTAAATGACGTTTAGATACCCTTTTCCATACTCGTCAGTTCTTGATGATATTATTCTGTTTTTTATTTTTGTAGCAGAATTCCAAAAGTCGCAGGACATGAAAGTAATATTTATATTATTTATTTATTCAATACCTATATAGGTACTGTGTTTAAAATATCGGTTTATCTATCAAAATAATATTTTGGTTTTCCATATCCAACTCATAATGAGGTATATTTTAATTGAACAAAACATTTTCTAATTTTAATTATATTCATTTATAATATTTATTATTATCGTGATCTTACACGAGAGATTTTGTGTCGCCCTATTTCCCATCTTGTCACTTTCTGTGCATTATAATATTATGCATTATTACCTATTTTAAACACAAGATTTTATTTCATACATCAGTACATAACAAAAACAAACTAGCCTGAAATTGTATGATTAAAAGTTCATCTTCTATCAAATAAAATAGTTAGAACGAAATATACCTACATAATATTCCTTGAAAATAATATGTTATAATTTTAAAAGCGTCTTATAATATAGTATACGTACATATTAAAAATGTTATAAATAGGTACTTATAAAATACTATATAAAATGCTATATAAATATAGCAAATGAAACAATGTTAGCATTAACCAATAAAAGAAGTATTTAAAAAAATAATAATAATATTTGATTGCGTAATGCGTAAATATAAAACTAGTCATAGGATAATAATATGGTCATTTAAATAAGTTTTATGAATGTTATTCGATTATACTCTAAAATATTTAACAACTAAAAATTAAAAAATTAGACATACAATTATGCCACCTTAGCATAAGTTCAACAATTGTCCGTGTACCATGTATAGCCGTATATCATATACGGTATATGTATTAGGTATTATTAAGTTTAAGAATTTCTTACAATTATTTGGCATATATTTTACGTGAATTGTAAATTTGTACTACTGTAGTGTATGCCAAGTGCCAACACATAATGTATGTACTATAGCTACTAGCTTACTTTACCACTTTACCATCTATACTATTAACTTAGGGATTTGTTTAGATAAATTTATACCAGATCGGATTTGTATGTATTTATTGTATTTAAATATTTTATATTCTAAGCGGAGCGACGAATGTGTTGATTTTACAATGATATGTTTCTTTTAAAAATATCAATTTTTCTGTTTATCATCACATTTTGGATTAGCAAAAATACTTAGATTTTCAACTTTGAGAGTGGTTTCTGGTACACAATTTAATCTTAATGGTAGCATAGGGGATTAAAGTAAAATTTCCCAGTAATTACTTTTCAAATTAACAGAAAAAAAAAATTAAGGAAAAATTGGAATTTTTACAAAATTCCGTTTTCGTCAACATAAATTTTATTCTTTTGTTGTAAGTTTTAACCAGGGCCTTGTACCCAAATTAACACAAACCCCTAACACCCCTTAACACCCTTAAAAAAAAATCAAACACCCGTATTAAAAAATAACCTAATAATCCCGAAATTTTAATATAAGCTTTCAAACTTTAAACTTTTTCGAAATTCATCAAAATCACCAAAATGAAGCAAGTTAATTGTAGTAAAAAATGTATGAATTGTTATATTTATACTTAATTATTCCTAAGATTTAAAAATGTTATATAAGTTTTCAAGTTTTTCTACAAGAATATAGAAAATAAATTGAGCACGATTCCACAAATATTTTTTAATTAAAGTTATATTAAAGTTATATTAGTATTATACATTATACGCTATAAGTTGGTATTGATTCGAGTGTTTGTAACAATAATAATATTATATTATATTATACTCTACCTATATTAATAAATAATAATTAAATACCAATTACCAATAATATAATAAATATAATATTTTCTGAAAAAATGAATTTAACCTACGGGCTATTAGTTATTGGTTATACCTATTATGTTTTATATAAAATGTGATGATTTTGTAAAAAATTAATTCTTCAACTTTCCAATTACCACCATAATATTACTAATACCTATAAAATACATATATTTATATAAATGTATTATAAAATATCCTTAGAAATAGAGGTGAGTACCTACATCGTCTCCTCTCAAATTCACTTTTCGTATACAATTAATTTTAAATAACCTAATAGTAACCTACCTACTCAATGACGAGGTACACTTGAAACCTAGGTATTACATAACAGAGTAACTATATCCTGATTATTTCATATTTCATATTGTGGAATTTTTTTGATTTCAAGCAAATAGTCGGTACGCTTTATAATCACTGTAGCAACTTGCAATATATAAAATGTTACATTATAATATAATAAAATATGAATGTGAAAAATAAAAAATACATTTTAAGAAATAAAAATCATAATAATATAATATAACAAATAAATGTAAAAAAATTATTTTTCAGAAATAAACTTCAAACCCCTGCTATATCTCCTACCTCAATATCCATTTGGTTAATGCTACGAAATGTTCAGTGTATTTATTTAGTCGGTCGTGCTCGACCCGTACTATATAATATAGTAAATGCCTACCGAATAGTCAACACATTAAAACAGTCGTTAAATATAGTATAGATATGTGCAATCAAACAGGTAGTTCCCGTTATGGAGTTTGTGTTTGTTTTTAATGGGTGTGCAAGTGTACTTGTCCCGCGTGTTCATATACAGGGCGATCGAAATAAGAGATCGCCTTAGCTAAAAACGGTATGAGTTCCTATTACAATAAACCAGCTAGAACCCGAAATCCAACCAGAGAAGTTATCTACACGAGTACTACAGAGCCCAATCACCGTGACTCGTCGACAAAATTCCCGTAGGTAATAATCATAAGATTTTAAGTTGTTCATATACAATTTTAAACCAATTTATTTTCACCACTAGGAGATACCATTATACGACGGTATTATATTATATTTTGTATGCCAATCCCATCCATTTCGATTTGTATTATTTTTCTCACACCAATATATTATTATAGGTTTACCATATAATATATTATATATAAATTATAAACCTACCTATATAAAATACCAGTTGTTTTATAGCTGAATCCGCATACCGTATTTTTATAGATGAAAATGTAGAATATGTCTATTATACATCTATTTATAATGTACTTATATTGTATATAATAATAATTGAAAACCACTGCAGTATCTGTACGTAGTCCGATAAAATTTACAGAACGTCCTGGACACTAAGTCCGTATTTATACTACAAAGTATAGAAACTGGTTGCAGTGAACATATATATATACGAAAAATATACATATATTAAACGAATAGATAGAACATCAGCTGTATGTTTAAGAGGACGCTACACCCGCATGTGTTGTCTCCGTCTTACAAATGTACAACATAGCAAAAACTCTTTTGCGCGGGAAATAACCGAGAAGGCTACAGTCATAACTAAGAAACGAAATTTTCACCACACAAAAAGGAGAACTTTGGCTGTGCAACGTCGTTTTTATTTTTTTGATGTCATTTATATGAAAAAAGTTCTTACTGTTTCAAAAACCATTATTGTTTGTGTTTTTCAAACTTAAAAAACTTTTTTCATATAAATGATATCAAAAAAATAAAAACGACGTTGCACAGCCAAAGTTCTCCTTTTTGTGTGGTGAAAATGTTGTTTCTTAGTTATGACTGTAGCCTTCTCGGTTCTTTCCCGCGCAAAACAGTTTTTGCTATGTTGTACATTTGTAAGACGGAGACAACACATGCGGGTGTAGCGTCCTCTTAATACTAAATTATAAGAAGCTGAGGTGAGATATTAAAGCATGGTATCATGGTAACCACGGAAGTTAGATTGATAATCGCCTCGTTTGGCCGTCATTCCGATCACAGACCCTTGTTAACATTTAGATTAGCCACTAGCCAATTTAGGCATGTCCTATATTATATACATTATACATACACACTATATTAGTGAATTGTAAGGGACCAAGCAGAATGTTTGTTATAACCGATATTTCACTAAAGCAGAACTTTGTTTATCTTATCACAGAAACTTATAAAATATTGTCATTAAAATCAGCTGCCAAATTAATTAAATGTTTCATAAGTCATATTCATAAACAAACCACCTGTATACATATAATTTTCCTGAATGGCGGAATACCGAATAACCAGCCCCCATACCACTCCTCGGTATTGGTAATATATTAAAACTCAGATGTATAGAAATGACAACTTATATTTTTTTTTTTACAATAAGCAGTTTTCGGTGTAATCCGGATTTCAATGCAAAGTACATTTTTTTGGATGTTCTAGATTTCTAGAACAATACAATTCCAAGTATTTAATTCGATCCATGTAACAAATAGTTACTCCGAAAGTGAAACTTTTATTTGCTTTTTTAGGTCATTTTATTAATTTGTAGAGCATATATTTATCAAGTTTTTAGTGTAAATTAAATAATTAAAATTCTATCTCAGGGAATGCTATTAGTCAAAATGCAATATTCATAGTTTCACAAGTTTACAAAATAGTTAGAATTAAACAAAATTTAACATAATTATTTATTATAGTTTTAAATTTGTGTGTGTCAAGAATGAATAATATAGCTCCAAGATTCATATTGTTTTCCGATAAAAGCCATCGCCTATATATTAAAGTAAGTTTCCAATAAAAAACACTGTGTAATATTTGAATGGTAGGTATGTATTTAAAAATAATTTTTAGTGCATTTTTTTAAAAATTACTTTTAGAGAATTTAGAGTCCAAAACTATTATAAGTATATATAATATAAACCCATACAAGGAATATGGATAATCAATATCGAATTTGTATCGTGCATAATTAGAAATTCATCCCGAAGTGATGAATCAACTTTAAATTATACACTGCAGCTGGAGTATATAATACGCATGACTAACTCTACAAATGTAAGCGAAAACATTTCGTGATCTTACTTACATTCGATATGTGTATAATATGCACGTAGTCAAATTTGCATATTACAATTCCGGTCTCTGTATTGTGATACCTATATAGACATAATATACCAACGGCTCTGTCGTAATACACATCGGCGGGAAAATAAAATGAAAACCATTTTCGAAATACACTTTCCTAGTCGCCCTTCATGCGGGAGAGTGCAGCCGATATCTATAAGTATCAATAAATATATTATAAATAATAATAATATTATTATTTTACGCGTGCGCGAGCGGGAGAAAACGCCGCCACAGTCATCCTCCGTCCGACCGATCGAGCGAAAAAAATTCTTCCGCGCGCCGACCGGTACCCCCACCACCCGGCACGGGTTCCCCTCCCCGCGGCGGCGCGACGGACCGCAGCCGCTGCCGCGTCGTGCATTCCGTTCGGATTTCGTCGGACTGAGTCAGTAGGGCAATCGCGCGCGCAGACCGGTTACACTCGGCGGCGCGGTTCAGTTCAAGGTTTCCCATTTCGGAGAGTTCAACGAATATATAATAATATAAAAATAATAATATAATATACATGTTGTACGCGTGCCTCGTAAAACGCCCGCCCTACTGCCTCAATACCTGATAATATAATATCACGGTGGTCGGCCCCTCCCCCCGGAAAAATCGACATCGCCCGTCGACGGGATTTTTATTCTCTCGTCACTAGCCGGCCGGCCGCTGTACGATCCGCGCTCCGCTCCGGACGTGTAAACAATAATAATAATAATAATATAATATAACTTATACAATATTACGTCTATAATACACTGAGAGCGCGAGTTATCGGCCGATCTTTCGAATCTTGCGTTTCGGTTGACTCTGGAAATCCATCGTCGAGTCGATTAATTTCGAATAAATTTTTTTTTTTTTTTTAAATTGTTTTCCAAAGTTTTTCCCTACCGGCCGGCCCACCCCTTCCGCCGCCGGAAGATCCACGCCGATCGATCGGCTGCCCGAAACTACTACAGTGGTGACAGTCGGAGCGAACCGCCCCGCATCGTCGCTCGGAAACAAAAGAAAATCGTCTGTGAACGACGGGAAAACATGAACAAAATCACGTGAGATCACCCGACGCACTGCAATTAGATCGCGGATCCTCGTGCAGTCGATTCCTTCCGATCGCATACAAATTGGAGCACGGTGACTGGTAAGAAACCAAAATCAAAAAAAAATTAAAACAAAACATTCATTACTACACCTACTTATTGTTTTTTATTTATTTCAATTTTTGTATAGTATAAATAGAATTTGTATTTTTAAATATTCTTCTTCCTTCTCAGTGCGACAGTACAAGATTGTAGGGTCACGCTAAACGGTAACTAGACGTGTGGGTATACCTATAATGAAATATATTATTATGGTATAATATAATAATGTTTATGAATAAAATGTCGATCGCACTGCATAACGTCATCTCATCATTTCTGTTAGTGGTATAATATTTAAAATTGGTAAAATTATTGCGGCTCAACAATGTACTTATACTTTTTTGTATCTAGTTGGTGGACTAACAAGTCAATTATTATTTATTAAAAGTTTAAAAAGGATATAAAACATATTAATAATCGATTAAATCGTGTAATTTGCCAAAATCAAATCCGTCATGTATAATGGGATTATACAGCATTCGGCTAGCGTAAAAGTAATATAATATAATATTAGGTATTACTTATTGCGGGAAAATATCATCTTCGTTTAATAAGTTAAATGTTAATCAACAATTTGATTACAGCTTAATATGAATTCAAATAAAATTAATAACAGTTATAAATTATAATAACAAATACATTGACACATTCGTCATTTTGTACACGTACATGAGAATAGTAAATTAATTGAAAAAAATAGTTTCTTTTGGTTCCTAAGTATTTAATTCAAATACAATTTCCTACCAAAAATCTTTCTAAAATATTAAAGTTTTTTTTAAATTCAGAGAAACTTGTTTTGTTATGTTACTAATTCACAATGATGTAGTAGTACTATCTACTTAGTGGATACCTACCTACAATATGATGTTAACGTGATTTTTCCACCTGCAATATTTAATGAAATATATTAATACAAATTTCCTAAATATTTTTTTTTTAGATATTCATACCTAAAAACCTAGAAACCCAACATTGTTAAACTTAATTAGTAGGTGTCTACCACAGTCTAAAATTATCATATTTCAATCGTCTATAAGTATAAATAACTAATATTAATTTAAATGTTAGAAGATTAATTTAAACGCATGAGTTGTTAATGTTTTATATTATATAGGTACCTATACTTAATACAATAATCGTAATTTTACTGTTGGCAATGTTCTATTATTTTACGAAATATCAATGTTCAAAACACTAACTAAACTATTAACTAGAATCAACCACTGAGCTATTTTATTTTAAATTATAGGTACAATTATAGGGTACACGAATACCACATTAAAATTGCCCTTTAATTTATAATAATTGCACTGTATAGTATAGATAAAAATTTAAACTAAAAAACTTAGAACAGCTGAAATACTTTTTGTAAGATATTATTAGTGTGCGAGAAGTTTGATACTACCACCTACCATTATATAATTAATATTGCTCTACTTTTTATTTTTGGCAGAAAGGTTCTTTTTCAATTATAGGTCTAATTTATATTTCTCAAATTGTAAGATGACTTATATATTTTAATAGGGTCTTTATTTTCAAAAATATACATTTAAAATAATTTAATTTATACCTATTATAAGTAAATATAATTTTTTTTGGTTTATTGTTATATTTCAATTATATAAATATTGTAAATGGTAAAGGTAGGTGGTAAGTAACTACTTAACAATTAATCTTTACCTGTTAAATAATATTAAATAATTAACTACATATTTATTTTCAAATTAATTATTATTTTCAATTCAAATGTAAGATAATATATAGTTTTTATGTATCATGCGTACATACAAAAATATAGTCTTAAATTACGATTAATAAGATATAATTAAAATTGTCAACAGCTTAGAGACTAGGTATATAATAAATAATAGTATTGAGTCTTATATATATCTACAAGTTATCACTTTTCAATTTCCATACATTTTGCTAGTAAAAATGAAGTGTATTATTTAAAAAATTAGGATATTAAAGGTAATATGTAATAAATATAACTAATAAAATGTTAACATAATATACTCAATATCTAATATAGGTAGACGTAATATTTTTAAATGTATTTTTATATTTTTTGAATATAAATATTTTAGCCGTTTATTTCAAACATAAAATCGTTATTCGTAGACGGTGGTTGAAGAAATAAATTTAAATCTATATAGTTCAATTGTATAATAATAATTTACGTCCGTCCTATACAAGAATCTTTAGGTCTGGCTAAATTGACACGCCAAAATAATAATAACTGTACATACATTTTCCTTCTATTCATATTTTCAATGAAATCACATTGGTACCTATATACCGTAAAAATTGGAATACTTATGAAGGCCTTTTGCCAATATAATATTTTGTTTAATATTAGGTAGTTAAATTATATATTTGATAATAATAGATTCATTAAAAATGACGAATTTCAAATGAGCATTGTTAAAAAAAATGTAATAGGTACCTAATTTACTAGTATAATATGATTTTTGAATACCATAAAAGTATTCTATATACAATAAATCATGTTTTCGTGTATGTACATTCTTTATTTTTTCTTATTTAAATATTTAAGCATTACATTTTTAAATACATTTTGTAAAATCTTGATTAGTGATTTCGTTAAGTAAATTAAACATTTATACCTTAGTTAACTATTGTCATCTTAAGTCATCTATGCTCCATACATAAATGTATTTAACAAATAGTTGAGGAATTTAGATTGTAGATAGTGATATAATTGAAAACTAAAAATATTATTCTTAAATTATAATAGTAGAAATGTTTTCTTCGAATCGTTTAACATAACAAATAGGTACGTATAAATTGTTCTTATATTCTTCGATAAACGTTTAGGTATCTTATATCCTTTTTAATATTTCAATGGGTGTCATTACTCATTCGAAACATATTTTTATAGCTGAGCCTTTCATTTTATAACTTTTCAAGTAATAACTGTAATTGTAAAAAAAAATCAAGAATTTCATATGAATCTTTTTTTTTTTTTTACAAATATTTACGTTTTGAAAGACAGTAAATATTTGTTTGTAAAAGGAAATCGAATGAGACCAATTTTATGTTTCTTCTCCTGATAGTCCCACATACGGAATTCGATATGATACATGTTTTATATTGGTACGTTATACCTATACAGCCCATACCTACCTTAAATTAAGAAATAACAGTACATACTAATAACTGTTCCGTGTTAGTTATATATGACGACATCATTGTTCAAAATTTAAGTTGTTTGAATTTGGTAATTATTGTTAACGTATTTAATAACATTTGCTTTTGAAAATGATAGACCCTAAAAAGTAAAAGGTAAATATTTATGCAACATTTTTTTATATTACTATATCATTATTGCAATGTACTGCAGGATTATTTCGAAGAAATATATAAAAATATAACTCTTTTAACCTAGGTAGTAGGTACCCATTGTAGTAAGCGAGTATATTACACCATTATCCGGCAGTATCCTGCAGTATTTAACGACAATAATAATATATAGTTTCAAATTGTTATCAAAGATAATTCTACATCTAATGTTTGGGTGGGTGGATGGATGGGGGAGGAGGTAGGTCGAGCGTCGTAGGACGCATACTCGACAAAATCGGAAGACAGCTACGTGAAAGGATCCGAGATGGATATTCGAGATGCCGTTAGACATATAATATAATATAGGTATGTTATAGTTATACATACTTACATACGTATTATTATACATTTAGGAGGAGTCTGTGTGGAAGGTGCGAATAAGGTGGGTATCGCCCACGTCTTTTATTTTGTATATTCGCCTCTAATCAGATAACGCTGGATCCGACAGTCCAACGATTGATGCTAAATGTTCCTATCCAGCGTGCAGTGATATACATAATCGTGTATATGGGTCCCTGCTTTCTTATGTTAACCGAGTGACTTAGATATCGCCTTAACTACAGTAGATATACTTATGTACTACGACATACCTATACATAATAATACATATATTATAAGCGTGTGCGAGTACGTATGGAAAAAAAATAAAAACATTCAAACGACATGTCATGACTATTATCATTACAATCATTATAATATTAATATGTTATATACACAGTGTCCCATATATCAGAAAATGTATTTGTGTGACTTTGCGGTCGACGTCCGCACGTTACCCGTTTATGTGCATGCGTGTGAGCGTCTGTGTTTGTTTGTGCGTGTGGGTATACTCGTAGTTCTCTCGGCATTATTATCATGTGCGTGTGTGATGAACGACAACGAGGACGGCGATGACGACGATGATAAAGGTGGTGTCCGTTCCGTACACTGTTTGGAAACTTATTATCTATGCGTGTAAACGTGTGTAAATGTGTTGCAATACGGCATATTAGACGAAACTTAGGTCAACTTTCTAGGGGTTCTAGACTATAGTCGTCCTGACAAAAAGTTAATGCAGGCAATTAAATAATAAATTATTGTATATTTTATAAAAAAAAAAAAAACAATTACCTATCAAGCTTTTAGAACTGCAAAGAAATGTGTTGTAGTTGGGGGGGGGGGGTTGCTAAATCTTTGTTCTGGCAGACGAAGTTACCTAATTGTGCCAGTATAGTGTATACGGTCATCATCCTGTCATTTACCGCACGTGCGTTCTCAGTTTCTCACCAAGTAGTCACCCATCCGGTCCTTGATCCGTTCCGACGAGTGACGAGTGACACGACTATCGGTGGATCCCGTTTCATTTTTTTCTGACGCCAGAAAATCATATATTATGAATGGATAGGTCGGGTAGTCGGATCCCAAACATATTACTTACGCGTATTTCTGTCATTGTATTATATTTATCGGCGTTAGTCGACGTCTTCGCTGGGAAAATAGAAACGCTAACGGCTGTTTTGTTTGTTATACAATATGATGCGACCTGCAAGAACGTCCTAATTACGATTGTCTCGTATTGAAAAAATGATTCGATCAAAACTAAAACTCATAATATCATTGTATATTACGTTTTTGTCGGAGACTCAGACCTCGAAATGAACGGAAAGTTCCGATGTAGATACCTAATCATTCAATCGCGTCCAAAATAAAAAAAAATGTATGTATGCAAATTATACTGTTACAATTTTGACGAACTTGAACTTAATATGGGAAGTTTGATTTGATTCTTTAACATCAGTTTAAATATAAATATTGAATTAAAAAAATTAATTGATTGCAAAATAAATAGTTAAAATAGTTGATGTATAATAAAAAGAAAGAAATCAAAATTAGTTATTTTCAAAGGTAATTATAATGTATAATAATTAAATGTGTCAACATTTTGACACTAATTCGTTATTTTTGTGCGGGTACCATTTTTATTCTATTTATAAAAGTTCATTCAGAGAAAACAAACGAGTTCATGAACTTCATATTTCAAACAAACTTTCCAAGGTTCCCATGCATAGTACGTCATCTACCTACAACTCAAATATCATAATAATATAGTATGCACAACAGTAGGTGTATTGCGGGGTCGGAGAACTGCACGGATTTGTGGATGTGACATAATTATTATTATTTTTTTATATCGTTATTTCTTCGCGTGGCGCGTGCCGGGCGATAGTGTTATTATTATGTTTACTAAGCGCACGCATCATTTATTATTGAAACATTATCTACCTGCGTTCAATTCTCCACACAAGACCGTACTGGCACGACTATAATAAAATATAGTTAAATTCTTCGTAATAAATTGTGATTATATACGGCACAGTAATCCGATAGGTATATGCATGATTTAAATCAGATACTCAATATAGCTTGGCACCTGTATAATATTATAATATTATGCATATTGTAGGTACATAACGTAAAAGTACACAGGTATACTTCTGGTTGTTGCACAAATCGAGTTATTTAAAATTAGGCAAAATGTTTTATTTAAATGGTAGTATTGTATATATTATAATATACGAGTATTCCGTGTAATCTCAACGAGGAAAAAAATACCGATTCGTAATAATCATGTTTGTGTATAGAACGATTTGGATTTTTTTTCGTTTATGTTATTAATATGTTACTTGCTTATATATTATTATATTGCCATCATAAACAGATAAACGTGCGACAGTCGAGTTGACTGAACTTTCGACAAATCGTCGAAAAAAAAAAACACTCAAACTGCAATTATGAGTACCTATACATGTGCATGTGTGTTTCTGTGCAGATATTTTTTGATTTTATAACGGAGTACAGTTAGCATTACCTATTATTATGATTAATTACTACGAGCACGAGATACATATGCCGGGCAAACCGGTATTAAAATGATTGACTGTATGGCTCATATGTGATGGGCACTGTAGCAGTGCAGTAGAGCATGTATGGTGTAGGTATCTATAATATAATACTACTCGAGTGTTGTGCGAGTGTTGTGGTACAGAGAGATGATGGATGCGGTGCGATTAATGATATTATAACACAAGTGAAAATGGGTATACCCATAATAGTATTATACATTGTCGGTTCATCTAATACAAAACATTATTTTTCTTATTTATTTTTTTTTTTTGTAAAATCTGGGGAAAACGAATAGAACTGCAGGTTGCAATACTAAACGTTCTGGATATAAAAGAGAAATTACAGCAGTAAACAAATCAACCAAAACGATATTAATAATAGTGATAAACATTGTACACACCGCTACACCAGAGGCGGAGCAAACAAATGCAGATCACATAATTATAAAGAATATTCTCTTAATGCACATTATTTATAAACGATTACATTTTTTTTTTAATTGTAAAGCGTATTATCTATATTAATTAATATAGGTAATTACTTAAGTGTATTTTTGTTACTTTCAAGCAAAATATCACGGTTACAAAATGATTTAATTATTGATGTAGGTACCTATAATATCGGTTAAATTAGTGCAGTAATAGAGACGGCACACAGTAGTAAATGACAGGTAGGCACACAATAATAATTGAACTAACGAAGATGTTCTGATACCTATTGTATTTTAATTAACTTCCAAATATCACTATAGGTACAAGTATTTTAGTCTGTACCGACTTGTGAGTGTTTGATTTACAAAGAGTAGTGAACGATTTAAATGCTTTACTTATATTATAGGTACAACAGTGAACAGTGCGAACAATACATTGTCGGTTGTTAGTGTATGATGTATATGAACGATACCTAGGCGCATAGTGATAATTACAATTGTAGAAACATTTTAAGAAATCGAACTTGTAATTGGTTCTTTACTAGTTAACGAGTAATTTCTTCCAACATTTCATTGTATTATCTGCGTACCAATGTGCTATATATTTTGTACATAGTCATCGAATATTATGATGTCTGCTTTTATAAGCACAAATCTATTGTTATAGATCTCGATCGTATTCATATAACGAATATTAAATTGCATTGTAGGAATACATGAATTCAAGTACTGATCGTCATTTAGTAGTTATTAATTTACAAGTCGTGGTTCATGATTGTTCTTTTTAATTTAATTTAATTATAACACAAACAACAAAAGTAATATAATTATCGATCATGAATTTGAAAATAATTATTAATTAGCTTAACTGCTTAAGAATACTGTGTTTGAATAAGAACTTGTGTATAAACCATGTAAATAGAAGATGTAATAATTAGTTGCTTTATTGAATAAAGAGAAAACGCATAATATTTTAAATTAAATTATCTTTGTATAAAACAATATTATTACTGTGCAAAAATCTTATTTTTATTGTTCGATAACAATGATAATATAGCTTTTCTAACAGCTGTTAGAATTTTATTCTGTTAGTAACCGAATGAATACGATTTTTGAAAATGTTAACTATTTTTGTATTCTTGAACCATATTATAGCGATATAAAAACTCAAATTCAAGTCCAAGGTTATATAATATGCGAAATTATGGAATTCAATATTTAAAGTTCAGTAATTTTACGTTTATTATAATTTAAAAAACTGTATCTACCTAATTGATAATTGTTTTAGTGAAACTTTAATAAATGGCCACACTCTCATATTTGTGTTGTCTGTCTCACACACGCGTAACACAGCAAATTCTTACTACAGTTTGTTCATAGTGTTCATACATAGTTAATATTAGAGTAAATTGATATATAATCGAAATTCGAATTCGTATAAGAGAATATAAACCGGGCCCGAGAAATTTCTATTCATATTTTTTTTGTTTTTTTTTTTTTTATGAGTTAAAATAACTTAAATAATTTATTTTTTCAAATTAATAAAATTCGTTCTTAAATAGAAATTTGTCAGCTGTCTGTTGATGCGTACATACGAGTACATATACCTATAAAAATAGTTGTAAAAAAAAATATTGTCCTTTATTTCTATTTCATGAAATCGTACGACGCAAATCCACGTAAACTCGCGCATACACACACACACACACATACGACAGAAATTTAACGGAAATCTCTATTATTAATAATATATAATATAATGTCGGAATTGATTTTTCTTTTAATTATTGTGAATGTTGGAAATCGTACGCGGGTAAAGTAAAAGCGAGTAACGCACCGTGATAAATTGATCGGTATTGTCTTTCCAATTCCATCAAAACCGTTGTGTCTAATTATTATTATTATTTCGTCGCCGTCGTCGATATAATTTATTCAGTCACATATAATACTGTACTGCTGTCTGCTGATAGCAAACGAAAAAAAAATCGAAGAAAAAATTACCAAGCTGGTTTTATAATGACAATAACGAAAAAATGCGTACCATATTATCATCGGTCAAGCCGGCATAATAATAATAATAATATGTACAATGCGGATAATTGCGTGCCTATTGAAAACAAAACCGCCAAAAAGTCAAAACATTGTTACTAACAATCTAGCAAAAATCACAATGTTTTAAAATGCGGTTTATATGAATGATTGTTATCTCTTTTTCTTTTCTTTTTTTTTACTATTGATCTGTTTCACTTTCGCTCATTTAAAAACCATATCTATAATACATAATAATAATAGTAATAATAATAATATATACATGGATATAGTTATACATTTATCATACACACATATATATTAGTTTAACCGCAGACATGTGCGCATTTGCCAATGTCGACCAATACGTTCGTATTTTAGAGAAGAAAAAAAATCATAAATTATGAATAATATGTGCATCTGATAATATTATACCTATATTATGTCTTACTTTCACGGTTTTCATTCCATGTGAACATTATTATAATGTACATCTATGAATACCTATACATAATATTTTATACACACACTAATGTATAATATATATAATACACACATACACCTCGCAATGTATTTACTCGTTGTCAATCGGTTACGGTTTATTCTCGAAAACCCGTTCGATTAATAAAAATAAAATTACTAATTTTCCTATTCTTCGTATACCTGCGCGTTTTCAAGATTGAAAACATAATGGAATATTGAATTTTTTATTATTTTTTTATTTTTATTTATGTATAATATATCATTGTACGTTTTGAAGTAGGTTACGCGTTCTACGATGGCCGGAAACATTTATGATTTTATGATTGTGATGTTACCTTTCTATTTTCTCTTCAGTTAATATGGCGTTAACTTGATAATAATAACACACAATATGGGAAATATGTGTGTTCGGGTACTCACCTGAGAGGTTATATAGTCATGAAAAAAAAAAAAATAATAATAATAAAACCACTTAAATTCGACTAACATCATTGCAACTCACAATGCTATAATAATATCAAATTAATATCATAGCTCATAAGGCATCAAATTATCATTAAATGATACAAAAATGATTACAGTTAGTTGCAGAAGGTTCCCTAAATTTATAATAAGTAATATATCATTTATGTAGGTACAGTTGGTATAATCAAAAACCTTATTTTATTTTTCACAGTTATTATTTTTTTTAAATGCCGATCAATTTTTTCTTATACCTACTTACTTACAAATAGGATTTTTAAATTTGATAAACTTATCGAATGAAAAACACTAAACATCTATTAATAGATCAGTTTACTTTTATGGTTATTAGTATTGACCGCAGATTATACGCAGTAAAAAATTCCTTGGATGCATTAAGTAAATGTATTTAGAAATAAGCATAGATAATGCATTAATCCCATATCGATATCTTACTTATAACTTATCAACTAAAAGTCATTGGTTGTCGGTTGACATCCGGAAAAAGGGGTTAGGGTGGTGGTTTCTAGGAACTAAGGGCCCTAGAAATTATACAATTTAGGTACCTTTGAACCATGTAAATAGTAATCATCGGGCCATCGGGGTGTGGAACATTTTGCTTTGGATAATTTAACCAAGTACCTATCCACCTAAGTCTAAGATTATCTTTTGAGGTATATATAGACATATTCTATTATATATCATACATTTTGCACACTTCGCTAATTATGTATTTCCTAGCTTTATTTTTTAAGAAATTAGTTAATTAATTTCTAAATTTTATCCAAATCTATTAACTATTAAAAAATATCAGTTGGAGGATCTAATTTTACTAAAATGTTGATAAAAATATCAAATTTTGAAAAAAAAAATTATTAGGTACTTCATATTATATTCTTTATAGGTATGCAATTTTTGGCTTTATATAACGAGTCATTATGATTTATAATAATAGCGTTGAGATTAGTCATTAGTATTTAAATAAAGTGAAAAGTTTTTTTTTTTTTTTAAATATTTTGATTCATAAAAAAAGTTACAAATTGTTCTTAATAAACTTAAAGCTCAAGTGAAACTGTGGTAGTATCGGATTCTGATATAGCCATATAGGTATTCAATCAATATTCCTATAAAATGTTGTACTCGTCTGATAATTTTTCAATCGATGAATTTTGCATCTACCTCTTTGTAATACGATCCCACGAAAAAGCATTTTTACATAATAATTATATGTACCTTAAGGTAATAACTACAATTAAAATAAAAACCTTTCCCTAATTGATTTAATAATATACAATTTTATGTAAGTATACTCTAATCTTTGAATTTCCTCGTTCATATCTTAAGACGTACATATAATAAACGGTATATAGTTGTGATTTACGATTTTTTTATACAATAAAACAAATAAGGTGTAGGTACATTATATTATAATCTATATTAAGTTATTTAAGGGATCCCAGTTGGAAAAGGATAGCATAATATTATGTATGGCTACAGCCTACAACCCTTCAATAACACACTTATTATAACTTAAAAAAAATTGCCTAAGTGATAATACGTATATAAATCTATCTTATTAATATTTTAAGGACTTATTTTTCATTATTATTATAAATTGTCCTTCTTTCATGATATTTCAATAAATGGGGTGAATCCTTTTTATTATTATTACTATTTATATTTTTACTGTTTAAAAGATCCACCATATATTACGAAATTTCGTTACATTTTTTTCTGTTAAAAATAGATAATTTTATTGTACAATCAAATAATTGTGAAACCTGTCAATAAAACTCAGCAGTAATGAAAACGGATCATGTTAGGGTTAATAAACATTAATAAAACACGAATAACACTGAAGCTACACAATAGTGTATACTGAATAATAAACTTAAAAAAATAAAAAATAAATTTTTATTAATATATTTTAACGTATAGTTTTAGAGTTCCTACTTTTTATGTGATGTCAACACTAGCCCCGAATTTGAAAGTATCTAATCAAATTTGTCACATATGAAAACGATTTTCCCTTTTCTGTGTACAATGAAATAGAATCGTTTGAAATGAAATCAGTGCAGTACAAAAAGAAATACATATTTCCATTATTAAATCGGCGTAGGTATGTGTCATCACTCATCTTCACCATACCATACAAATTGCAGAAGACTAAAATTTCTCAATGTACCATTGAACTGAATTTCGTGTATAATCAAAGACGTTAAATAATATCGAATTAGTTTATTTTTAAGATATTACAACTATATATTTAAAAGTAATCATGTAAAACATTGCGTTAAACTTGTGTATTTACAAATTTACAATATATTTGGATGGTTATAGGTTTTAATTACCTACTGTAATTTTCTTTGACTAACAGAATAAATACGAAAACCGGTAAAGAAGAATATAGAGTAAAATTAATTACTACTTGATAGTAGATAGAGTCACTAGTTTTATCTTTAGTTAATCGTTTATATGACATAACGTTTATGTGCATTGGTACACGACTCGTACAAAATTTGACGACAAACCATGGTAATTTGAACATTTTTAGTTTATGAGAGTTAAATTGTTTTATGACTTAAATGCGATTTCATACCAATCAACCAAAAATATAACCCTCAAACTCTCGTATTCCAGCCGGCTAGGGATGCAATTTATGAAACCATAATAAGCGAATAGTATACCTATATTTATATTATGCTTATTGCAGGATTCGTAAATCATACTACGCAAATAGTAACTGATTGATAGCTATCAAGATTGAAATTCTAATAAAACTTAATAAAATGTTTAGATCAGTAAAAATGATTTAAATGTTATATCTAGTTATTTGGTTACAAATGTAAATTAACGGTTTTTTCTTAATTATATCCTTAAGATTTTCATGAGTTTTAGAACTTTTGTTTTATATTAGGTATTTGAGTTTTTTTCTAAAAAAAAGTTATAATGTTTATATTTGTACTTATATTAAATTATGTACTTAATGAGGTTTTTAAATACTAGATAATAATAATAAAAAAAAAATAATAGGTATCTAATTAAATTCATATTTAAAATATGATAATTTTATACAGGTAATTGCCAATACATAAATAATTAATAAATTATAAACACATTTTTTAGGATTCTAATGTATTATCGTAATACTTATAAGGAATAAGTTATTAAGCTTATGCAACTGTAATTACTTAATGATTGTTACGTTTTGAGGTCATTGTGTTATATTTTTTGACAAATTACCAAAATTGGTAGGCAATTATATTATTGAATTTTCTATATACACTTATAATAGACATGTCCCTATATACTGACTACCATTCTTCTATTATTTTGTGATTTACTTACTGACCAGTAATTTTTGACACTGATTCGTATTCCACGAAATAATTTTTTTTTTACTCAATAAAATAAATCGTATCTATTCACTATCGTCGAATAATAGGTGGAAAAGAATAAGAATAATAATTAAAAACTGTAACTCATTTTTAATTTATTAATTATTTACTAAAAAGAGGTTTAATTTATTTACAGATGATCATTCTTTTTTTAGAATATTGGCAATATTATTTTTTCTTTATGTTGATACCAATAAAATGTAGGTGGGCAAAATTTGATCTAAAATTTGCAATTCAACTACGTCGGCTTCCATAGTATCAACAGTTTCAACAAAAATGTATATTCATTTTTAACTTCTATAGAATTAATCATAGCTGGTACGTAATTCACAACTTCACACTTATTAATATTACTACCTAAAATAAAAATAAACGATATTTTAACGATGTGTACTTTTGTACCATGACTTATTTTATGAGTTAATTGAAAGCATCCTTGCACAGTATGGATCATATCAAACCTGATCACATGCTGCTTTATTGTTTATTAATATTTGATACTTAATAAACAATACACAAGTTGTACATAAACACAATACCTATTAATAATTAATATATTATTTAAGTGTGAAATAAATTATCACATATTGAATGTCGGTACTCCGGTTAAACGTTATTAGGTAGTTAGTTACTAACTGCAATATGTCTGCTAACATACTTTAGATATATCTGATATCAACTACTTACCTAGTTGTAATAATTTATGATTTTTTGAAATCAGGTGAAAATATTGAAATGATTTTTTTATAGTATATTTTCCATATAGAAATTAAACGTATATTGTTGAACAATAGTGGAATCGATTGTTGGATTCAAAATATGTTGAAACATAAGTGTATAAAAAATTATAAATATATTCTCCCACTAAAATTAATGATAGATTTATGATATTAAAAAAAACGTAAATATTCCATTCTTAAACGTAAAACAATACAATATTCTGTTGTAAAAACTAACGAGAGAGCGAGAAATATATGATATTATTATTGTGGGAATCTAACATAAATTAATAAAAACTTGGACGAAGTACAAGTAGGTAAACGAAAGTAATTTTAATAATATAGTACGAATGAAGTCCTTTTTACTACCATTAGGTATGTCAATACTCATTTTTAGAAATTATTTATAAAAACAAATAAGTACTGGTGAAAATATATAAAATTACTTAAAATAGTTACGTTTAGGAATGCTTTACGACTTACGTTGAACTTGAACATCACGATTTAACTCGTAAGTATTGAGGGAATTATATAATATCGAAATAAATAACCTTAGTACTTTGAGATTCGTTTAAAAATTACATTTCCAATAAATTATGTTTTATTGATTTAAAAATTAAAATACCTATCTCACTATTATAGCAGACATTTCAAGTACCTATCGTTTTAAGTCAATTATTGTTTTATTTCATAATCGTAAGACCGTGAATTGGTTTGGGCACAATTTATATTACCTTCTATTGTTAAAAATGGCCAATTATTTTTTCCCGAATAATAGAACATCCGCAATTGAGAAACTATATTCACTATACATTCCTACTATGATAATTAAAGTTTTCTGGTCTTTACCTGTAATAATAATTTTATACATTTTTATTCAAACCACCGACCTTCAAAAAAGTTGTACAATATAAAGTTTCAAAGTATAGAATATTTCATAAACATGTCCATAGTACATTCGATACAACTGAATACAAATTGTTATGTCACGTTTCGGTAATAGCAGTGTCGTCGACGGCGGAAATGTCGTAAATCTCGGAAATGTGCAGCGATCAAAACATTCGAGAAAGAGTACACTATATATGAGCTTATATTATAATATTATATAGTTACATCGGTAGGAAGTAAAAGTTGTTCCAAATTTAAAGGAACAAAAACGATTGAATGTTCATGATAATATTTCCGTAGGGTATCCTAAAGTGTCCGCAGGTATTGGAATTATTGGACACGTTGGTACATATACAATATACCTATTATTATTATTATTATTATTATTATTTATAACTATTATAACTTTATAGACGAAGAGTGTGTTAAATTTAAAATCAAATTAATAATAATTGTTATAGTGTTGATAAAAAATAAAATAATAATACGTGTTTACATACGGTACGGCGGCGGTTCGTCCACCGCCGCGGAACAGACCGTAGGCCGCAACAAGACGTCTAGGTCGTTGGTCCCGAAGCCCTTGAACCAGAATTTCGAGACTTCCGGTTTCACGATATAATATACGTCGATATGACGGTAGAAAAATTTTGAATAAAAAAAACTCGTTTTCAGACGAACACTATATTATTATATCTAATGGACAGAACCTGCATGAATTAATTAATATTTGCCCGTATAATAGTATGAGTGTATGACACACTACGCTGTTCTTATGCGCTTGTATCATATATTATAGTGGTTACTCTCGTCCTTACGACATCATAATGAAAAAACGATTTTTACGAATCCGATGAACGTCAATATTATTCTTTATGTTATACGTCTTATACCTATTACGGTAATACAATATTATACAAAAAAGTCAAAGGCTCACCTAAATAATATACCTACGCAATATGTCGATGTATATTATATAGTAATACCGATCGACGCAAATGATTTAAATTTCCTCGAAACACGTCGAGACATGATGATCCGGAGGGGGAAGAAGACGACGAGCACTAAGAGGTGGGGGTGTAAATGAGTAGGACGAGTAGTAAAAGGTATATGTAGTAGGAGTTCGGTGGAGATGGAGAAGAATCGTAGGTAGTCGTCGTAGTCGTTGTCGTCGTCACCATCGACCGCCTAAAACACATTCACTGCCGGAACTATACTGACCTGGATGAACGTTCATTTGCATTGTGCATGTAGGCTAAACGGTCCAATGAATAATAATTACCAACAAAGTGAAACTCCACAATAATATCGCGTGTTGAGGTCAACAAGGGAAACCACCGCTTGGATTCTAAATTCTAATCGAATAGAAAGTAAGTAGGTAGGTACTTCTGTCGTTGGAAGTCACGAAATTAATTTACAGTACCTATGGTATATTCGCGGATTAGATATATGCGCATAATTAATATTTTAAAGCCAGGAAAAGAATAATAACAATTTATTAAATGAATCCACCGGGACGAGGGAATACGTTAACATGTTTTTATTATTATTGTTATTATATCATAATATACCTTCTTCTATAGATGACTTCCTCCCACCTGCTGAGTGCAACTACCTGTAGAGTGCTAGATAATAAAATATACTATAAATACTGCACGAGTCACTCGACTGCACACGGACTTGTGCGAGTAACGATGAGGCGGTGACGCTCATAAAGTTAGGTCTAATAAAATATACACGTGACGAGTCTATTAAATTTCCGATTTACGGTCGGGCGTTCCGTCGTAGGCCACTGCTTCCGGTTCCGCGTAATAATACGATACAGATAATAATTATATGTTATATAATATTTATTGTTTTCACGGCAAGATCACAGCGCGACGAACTTCGTTGCGTTTGCGGCCGGTCGTCGTCAGGATCGTATTGCTATTACTACACATATAGTATACGACATAATTTAATAAAGTGTGTCCGAAACCGATCGGAATATTCGCATCGTCGTCTGCCGATGACGTCGCTGAGTGTTACGTATTTTTGTTTCTCCGTGAGCGTGACTTGTTGTCCGGTGAACACGTCTTGAACGATTTGAACAGATTGTCTTCATATCAATATGTGCGAGCCGCTGTATGATCATATTACTACTATAGAGTGCTTTAATTTGTCAAATTGTTGCTTTTATGATATTATATATTCATAAGGGTTGAACGGATGAATGAAAAGGCTCAATTTTGAATTATAAAAGTAGGTATACAGGTATTTTCGAATTTCAATGGATACAAAATAATATTAACTCTTAAAATATGCCCCTGGGTTAAAGTGGACACCATAACAATATTCGTTATAATTAAAAATATTATTACGATTTGATGTCCTGTTATTCAACAAATTAAAAACGATGTATTACAAAATATACTAGAGGGTAGTATACCCACGTCTGAAGTTCAAACGAGTGGCTATTTGCATGTTTGCATCTATAAAATGTTTCAAAAAAGGTGGCAATCCCTGATAATAAATACTAGGTAGCGAATAAGTATCACCTAAATAGGTACCAAGATGTATCACTCGCGCGTTTGTCTTACACACCCACCCATAGACGTAAATTAGGGGGGGCTTGGGGGCTAAGCCCCCAAACTTAGCCATAGTCCCCATAAAAATCTAGGACATACAATTTTAAAATGCTATATTGCAATGCTCTTCTTGCCTTTAATATATTCAGACCCCCAAGTTAAAAGTTAAAATTGCGCCTAACCTATTAAGTAAAGTCCTCTACCAGCCTTCTAATTTGTACATACAAAAATTTAACCTATAAATAAGTTGTCACTAATTGTATTAAAAACTAAAAGTTAAATCATACTTTTTTTATTTTGAGCTCAGCTGGTGTAGTCTAAAAAAATATATACCTTCATTTCAATAGTATTAGGGATTAACCATTAAGTTATATATTTTCTAAATTGTATAAATACCAAAAATAATAAATAAAAAAACCTATTTTTCCGGAGACGATCACTACACTCTGTATTACCTATTTATTTTATGATTCGTAGAACCAGTCGCTACATCATTCTGCAATAATAATATTATTATCATCATCATTTGAATCTTTTCGTATCATTTCACATTTGTAGGCAGGTACGTGCCGGCCCGTACGAGTTTCATCCGAATACATTATATTATTATAATGTCGTATTTTTAATATGTCAGTGTGCCAAACACCGCGATCGCCATCGGAATAAGTAATAACATAACGTCTGCGTCTGTGTAGTAGGTACCTATATACGTCGGCATATTATATTATATATACATCGTAAAATAAAATAGTACGAATGTATACCTATATAACATTGTAGGCTGCCATAGTCGGTCTCGCCACGGTGATTCTCGACGTAACGACTACCTATATGGCGTCAGGCACGTCACTGCAGTTCGATAACTGCAACAACGATATTAATAAATATTGAATATAAAATGAACGAATATTAGTCGAGTGAATAATGATAACAATTAGTTTGAACTAAGTGTTTTACACGATTTTCCAAAAAAAGTGTTAAGAATTTATAAATATTTTTTTTAAAAAATTATTTCAAGTTTGTATATTATTTTGTATTTGTAGATACTTGAATACTTTTAAAAAATAAAAAATATCTTTAATGAAGGTATATCGACCAATTCGCCAGCACCGCGTATACATAAATAATTATGAAAAAATATTATTGCCGTACAATTACCTATTCGATTATCTGGCCGTGTCTCCCAGCTGTTGTGTATTTTATAATATCTTGTAAATCATTACGATGCTGTGTTTTTTTCCATTTAGTCACCAGTTGTTGGTGTGTTACATATTATATTATTATGCACGCGTAATATCTATGACCAGCTATACCTATATATTATAATATATATAGGCGTATTTATAGGGCATGCATACATATTATATTATATTATATTGTACGCACATTTAGGTAAACACCAGTGGCGTAACTTCAAAATTTGGGCCCGGGAGCGAAATTTTCAACGGGCCCCCCCATCGTCCAGGTACCTATATATATTAAGAAGATCCGAGGGAGTGTATTCACCTTACTAAAATAATTAAAAAAATTTTTTTTAAATAATAGATATTAATTTAATACTTCATATTATATACATACAAAAAAAATTAGTAAACAGTTATAGCAGTTGTAATAAATAACAATTAACTCAAAACTTAAAACATTCTTCTGGACTTCTTATTTGCCAAAGTAGAAATAATATCTGATGTATTAATTTCTTTCGCAATTTTCTTTTCTATTGATATTATTGCCAAACTTGACAGACGAATTTGAGACATCGTACTTCGAAGATAGTTTTTAATTATTTTGAGTTTAGAAAAACTTCTTTCTGCGGTGGCCACCGTCACTGGTATTGTCAAAAAAAGAAAACAAGCTGTACATAAATCTGGAAAACTTGCTGCTATTAAATAATTGTCTACAATTATAAATTTTGCCAAGTCATGTACAGAATTTAATTTTGAAATTTGATTTTCAAACGAACGTTTAAATTGAATAATTTGGTTGACCAAATCTATTGTTAAATCATGTTCATAATTGTTTACCAAAGAGGTAGTTAAATGTTTAAGTTCATTTTCATTCATTGAACATATATTAATTGGTAATATTGAAGAAAAAAGTTTTATTACTTGGTTCATACCATTAAAACGGTGTTCGAGTTGTTTGATAATTATGTCCAGAGTACGATAATAAATTTGTGTTTTAAAATATTGTTCAGCATCATGGAGACGTTCATCGTTACTTAATTCATCAAAAAATTTAGTTGTTTTTGTTTTTCTTATTTTAGTGAACGTTGGCTCAACTCCCCACGAAATTGCTATTTGTTTAGCTTCCTCAAACACTTCTTCAAATTTATTACGCATTTCTTTTATTTTATTTAAGGCTGTTTGAAGCAGTTCAAAAGCTTTAAGTAAGTCTATATCCGATTTTTGTAGCAATAGTGATACAATTTGTAATGAGTTGAGAATTTTGGATTCGATGACAATTATTAAAATTACATCAAACTTTTGAAAATAGTTTTGAAGACCTGAGGCTTTACTTTTTTCATCTTTATTTCTACCCATAAGTGAAATATATGCTAAAAGTTTTAAAATATCTACGTAAAGCAAACTAAGCGCTTTTAAACAATCATTTCGTGAAGACCATCGAGTAGTACATAGTCTTTTGAGTGAAACAGACACAGAACTCACTGATTTTAAGTGTGCCCACCTTTTAATACTATTTGCAAAATATGAATAAAGGCATTCAAGTTTTTCATAAAAATTTTGAATTTCAGTAATATTTTTAACCGAGTCATTAATTACAAGATTTAAATTGTGAGCGGCGCAATGCACGTATAATGCAAGTGGCTGAGTGTGTTTGATACGTGCTTGTAATCCACTATAAACACCACTCATGTTAGCAGCTCCATCAAATCCAATCCCTCTTAACTTTTTAATATCAATTTTATTTTTTTCAAAATTATTGTATAGTTGCTGTTCCATTTCACTACTCGTTTGGCCCTCCATAATTTCAAATCCAATGAAACTTTCATGTATAACTATGTCAACTGGTTTATTTTCTTTATCATACATCACATTTACATAACGAAATATATGGCTTTGTTGATCAATTTTGGATATGTCTTGTGTTGAGTCAGTAATATAGCTGAAAAATGGAGCTTTTCTTATTTCTAGTAAAATATCATATTTAACTTTATCTCCTAGTGCTGTAATTATTTCATTCTGAATTGCCGGACTTAAATATTTTATGGTTCCTTTAGGTCTTTGGAGTAATTCTGTAAGTACCGGGTCGTATTTACCTAACAATTCGATTATCGCTAAAAATTTACCTTTGCTTTCTGTCTCATTATTTTCTCGGTGGCCACGAAATGGAATATCTTCAGTTGCGAGTGTTAACGTTGTAGCTATAATTCTATCCAATACCAGTTTCCAATAATTTGCTTCATCTCTGATTTGCTTTTCTTGATTTTCGTTTACTGTGTTATGATTTTGAAATGAATAAAAAGCCATGCATGCCATTTTATGAGGTATAGATTTTTCATGTCTTTCAATTCCTCGTGATGTATGGGCCCAATCGTTAAATCCTCGTATCCATTCTTGGTGCTTAATATTATTGTCTCCAAAAAGCCAACAAGGTTGACAGTAACATTTATGGAGCTCCGGTGAATAACAAAGCCACGATCGTGAAATACGCAGTCCAGCTTTTGATACGGTGTAATAAAATGATTCGTCAAAACATCGTCCAACCGCATTACGACTGAAAGGACCACTTGGTCTACAAGGACCATGTTCAACAATAAATTGTTTATCTTCTACACTCAGATGTCTCAGAACTGAATTTTGTATATAATTAGCTATATCAGTAGGATACTGTTTTGTGCAAATGATCGTCATATTTTTACTTAACAATATATCACAATCATCAGTATTGTTCATATTTTGACAAATATCGATAACGTTATTTTTTTCGGAGTTTTCATGTGGTATTTCAAAAACAGATGTAGTTATAGTAGGATTTTCCGAAGTAGATTCAACTGTATTTTTTAAAAAACTGTCTAATTTGGGCAGTTTAGCATCTTTCAATTTTTGTTCTATTTTTTTTTTGCGCTTTTGTGCTCCACTCATAGGTTTACTCATTTTAAAATATAAATTTTAAAAAAATAGAACAAATGAATACGCGTAAACGAACGATAACGAACAATAACGGCTACACGAAAATAAAATCGAAATATACGCGATTGTCATCGACTGACCGACCGACTACTACAAACTTTACGAACAAACTAACAAATAAAGATTTCAAATAATATCAAAACGATAAACGGATAACGTAATCGTAATGATTAATGACAGACGGTCGATTGATAGCCGGTCTATTAATAAATATATGTTAGGAATAAAACCCAACTTTTAACAGTAATGATAATGACTCATGAACATGACGTAAAACGTTAATATAATAATGTTCATACCCATACCGCAGCGAAAAAGGTCGTATACTCGTATCTAACAATTTTGAATTAATAAAAAAAAATGATTTGTTCAATACTATATTAATATATTATAATAGAAAAATATAGGTAGTTTTAAATTTTTATTAATAATTAATAGAAAATTTTTTTTTATTTCTTTGGGCCCCTATACGAACGGGCCCGGGTGCGACTGCGCCCTCTGATCCCTCTTAGTTACGCCACTGGTAAACACGATGACGTTTGCAGTTAAGCTTCTGGTAGTCAAACGTTTATACCGGATACCTATCGATTTGCATCGGAAACTTATTACATAATCACACCGCTTGCACCGTGATTCGTGGTCGTCTGTACCCACTCTATAGCCTGCCTACTGGTTTTAATTTTTTTTTTTCAAAAATATCTTATGCTTACGATACACAAATATAAAAACACATACATTTTCAAAGCTCTGAATTCATTTGCAACACCTGCATACATGCTTAATAGTTTATCAGACAAAAATACTTTAATAAACCTGGGTATAATATATAGCTAAGTGCATGTACACTAATAAAAAAATATTATTCTATTTTTCTAGTTTTCATTCCTGCCTATACAACCACGTATTGTGAAAATCGATAGTTGGACATACGTTCAAATGTATCGAACTATTAATTTATAATACGGGTATAATATTATTATGGAAAGCAATTCGAGTAAAAAAAATCTTCCTACTTATAGATTTGGGAGGCTGTTCTCATATGCATCACGTTTAGACGAGTTAATCCCGTACGACCACGTTACCGTGGAATTTACATTTTCTACGTGGAAAGCGGTATAATAATAATCGATAATTTTTTTTTCAAACCGTCATGCTGTCATGGTACATATTATATTATTATCGGTGAGTGTGAAATAATGTAAAATCATAAAATGAAACATTATGTAAATCCATTGCATGCACTAGCTATGACTCTATAATTTTAAATTAACACGTGTTTCGACAAATAATGCTGTGGCGTACAAGGATAAGGATTTTTCTTTTTAATGTTATATTATACATGTTTTAAACGAACCTCATCCAAATGCTATTCAAAACGTACGTATACGAAAATAATATCAAACGCTAATTTTATTTTATTCTTATAATTCGCAAGTCGATCCCGAGCTAATAATATTATATACTTGAAATATAATATAATATAATATATGCCCTCGGAGGCATACTCATCAGTGGTTTATTATGAATAATGGAAAGATGCGTTTTAGGACGTGCTGGTACTGTATAAGAACTGAAGGAGATTAATAATATTATCATGGTGCATCGTGGAATTCGGAAAGAACGCTTTAATAATAATATTATAATCAATTTTTTCTTACATAAAACAATTTTTATAACGATATAGCTTTGGGTTTACTTCCAATATTTTTCTTATAGGTATGATTTGGGTATTTATCTATACACAGACACCTATTATCCATACGATATTTTTAATGCTGTAATCGCAGTCTTATCGATTTTTCACCTGGCTGGGTTAAAACCAAAGCGGATATCCGATCCATACCGTCCACAGATATACCTGCAGTAAACGCGTTCTTGTAGAAAATATAAATTGTATACACGGCCAACGTTTTTAATATTGTCACGGCGATTTAATCGTCTTTACAAAATTATTACGTTTGCTGTCATAATTCGGTTATATTATCGTTCATATCGGACGCTATTATTATATTACGTACGTATTGTGCGATTAGGAATATAACGGATTTTAGGTGTGACCACTGTGACGTCTTTCCTGTCTGGAAAACGGAAATATTCAAACGAATAGTAAGACATTGAAAAGCCGAGAAGGTTTTTGTAGAAAAGAGTCAAATTATATAAATGATATAATAACACTGTTAAGGTTCGGTGAAAATACCCATAATAATATACAATAATATAGATTTGTAAAATGTGATAAATGCTTTTGATTATAACTAAAAAGTTACGCGAACCGATGTGAAAATATTGATTACAATGGTTGTACATACCGGTAAAACGGAATTTCGATTCCGTAAATATACAGGAATTTGCTAGCCTGTAATATTGTGTAACAATGTATATTCATAATTCATAATATATACTATATAGGAACCTAATCATAAATGTCTACCACCGATTAACATTTCCTAAGTATTTAAACTTGAAATGCTTATTAAAAAAAAAAAAATGTTATCGATATATTTTGTACAATAAATAATATTAGAAAAGTATTCTGTATCATATCATGAAGTTAAAAATCAATAACTGTTATGGATATAGTTCAACGCAGGGCTTGTGCAAACGTTATAGTAACGTCATATGTGACAAAAAACGATTGCAATTTGTAAACGTAATTATAACGGAAAGCGATAATCAAAAATAATTAAATACCGCAAAAAAGAACACAATAATTAACAAAATATATTATATTATATCATTAGACATAACATAATGCAAAACGTAATTTATAGAATATAATTAAACGAAAAATAACTCAAAACCAAATATTATAAAATCTATTTATTTAAATTTATGTTGGTTTCGTAGAAACATTAATTTCATGCAAACAATCTAAGAACTGATTATATTATATTCCGTATCCAGGCAATTACCCACCCGCATTAGTTATTATTTTTAAATTAAATAGGTAGGTTAGGTATTTTAAATAACGATAAACGCAAAAACGTGTATAACTTTTTAGTTCTAAATAACGATGAACGCAAAACTAGGATAACGTTTTAATTCCGTCTATCGATAAATTAAAATCTTGGACAATTTTTTTAATTCGGAATAACGATAAATGCAAAAGTTGAATAACGTTTTAGGTAATTCTAAATAATGATATACGCGAAAATTGTAAGTAGGTAACATAAAAGGAATTTTTTTTAAAATTCAAGCCCTGGTTCAACGACATACATACGAATGAAAAAAAAGGCGGGAATATCAAAGAACTCATATAAAAGTTTCACCAGTGCCGGATTAACGTATAGGCAGGGTAGGCACATGCCTAGGGCTAGATAAAAGTGGCCCTCAGAGGGGGATATTTTTTTTAAAGTGGCACTGAGGCACTGTGTCAGACGTCAGTTTAACCGGGCGTTAAAAAGTGCAGCCGTATCATATTGTACCGGGGAACGGGCATTTTCAGTGAAAAACGGGTAAAAAATTACTTACGATCTTCTATGTGAGAGGAAAGGTTAAACGCGTTAGCTCTACTGAATATTGAAAATGAATGATTAAATGCTATCGATTTAAATGATGCAATAAATGACGTCAGCTTTAAAAAAGCAAGAAAAAAGTTGTGAATTAAAATAATTAAATAAATCTAAACATTTTTATAATTTTGTTTTCTTTTTTACAATGGGCTATAAAAAAATGTACCTATGCCTAGGGCTACGGTCGATCTTAATCCGGCACTGAGTTTCACATATACCTAACTACGTATATTTTTAAAAAAATACTGACGACTTGCCTGTTGTATAAGAGAATCACCCTTTATTTAATTCATTTGAATTTTATAAATATTTGCTGATATAAGCTTAAAATAAATACGATTTAATAATAATAATTAACGATTTGTGAAATTCGTAGTGCCAGCTCTAGAATTCTGAGTGATAGGTACCTATAGTCTTTTAGCGGTACTCCACCGATTTTCGATTTTGTAATTTATTTTATCACGATATTATAGGAGCGTTAACAAGAGTAGTGTAACATTATTACCTATATTTTGTTATAATATACAATAGTCAATGTTGTAGGTATACCATGTGCGTATAATATAATCTGCACACTAGCGTATATGATATTGTTAAATATTAATACGTATATCTATATATTGTGTTACACAACTGCATCTGCAGGAATGTTTCGCAAAGAAATCACACCGATCTGCACGTGAGTCAGCAATCGAGAATTACAGTTATACTGTCGTTGGCGATTCATCGGCTACGCTGATTTTAATGAAATTTCGTGTCCACCAAATGGATAGTAATATAACGCTTACACATATTATATTGATCCGAAAACCTATCATTGGTGAGATGCAGCATAGGTACCTATACGCGTATTGAGTGCCCAAAAAAAACGAACCAACTACATGTTAGTCCATACAAACAAGCACATGCACCGTACATATGGAAACGTAAGTAATATTAGGGTCATAACTTATTTTCCAGCCTGTCAGTAATTTATTCATATTATTATTAATAATAATAATATCTTATTAATTTAAGAACAAAAAATAAATTATCTGATGTACCTACCTAATTTGCCAACGTAGGCAATTAAATAATAGGTGTCATATGTATGGTCAAGTGCTGCCTCCGACGAAGTTCTGACAATATTATAGTTATAACTGATCTCGTTAATTCAGCACTCAAGTATAGCAGCGGGGTGAAATATAAATTGTTCAGATCTTCTAATTTTGTTAGGTTTTTTTATTTGAACTTCTTTTTGTCCATCTTTGTATAATTATCATAATTTTAATATTTTATTTATATTTAAAACATGATTATTATTGTTTTTTTATAATTTAATAACATTATACCGCTGTTTTGGATTGCAGCTGTTATTCTGTTATAAGATTCTGACTTTTTAATGCAAAATTTCATAGTTTTATTTTAAACTAAATTACATCAATAATTAATTGTGCTACCTATAGCAATGTTTAGAACTTTAAAAAGTCTAAAATACACTTTAGCTCCATAGGCCATTAGTTATAGTTATGTACAATTGTATTAAACTAGTTTAATTTTGTTGGTTGTTATTAAATTAAAATATCCTTTGAATAGTTGCCTACATATATTTTGGTTTTTATTTTGATATATTTATTAAACAAATGTTTCCCCAATCTCCAATCATGTTTGTGGTACTAGAGAGAGGTTATTAAGTGCAGCTATTATATGACACTAGAAAACCGGTACATTCAGTAGGTAGGAAACTACTTCCAAACACAAAGATTTAATTCCAAACTTCAAAGTTAATGCACTCCCCCCTCCCCCCGTAGGGCACAGAGGTACCACAATACAAAATAAATATGATACTGCCTCATTGTTCATACAGTGCTTGAAAGTCGTCAATATTATTGTATTTACCTATACACATTATAATAGTTTGTTTAAACAGAATCCTATGAAGACGTTAAACTGTAATATTATATTTTCATTACATAAGGAAGGTTACTTACTTACTAAGGAAGGTAATATTGTATTAAGTGCTTTCCTAAATAAATTAGTCAATTTTTATTTGAATTTCACATATTCTATTATAGTAGGGTGTCTACGATTTCGTTTTACTTCAAACGAAAATTTAATTGTGCCAATAAAAATTTTTTTTTCTTAACAACTCCCTATATTATAATATTCTATACTAAAAGTAGTGTACCTACCTACCTTATATATTATATTAAAATGTACAGTATAAACAATTTAATTAATTAAATTAGTGACTATTATAAATTGTAAACAGATAAATGACTGTAAACTAACAATTTTTTGATTTTTAAAACTTAAATATCCAAAAAATCATAAACTAAACTTAATTTCGGTGTAATAATTGTTCTATATAACTATATAGACTTATATATACTTTTGAATCTTGGTTTTATATTAAATTCATTTATTCAAAAGTATAACAAAACTATAAAATGTTTATTAATTTTATTGTCAAAAACAATTATTATTATTCAACAGTGCTGCACGCCTGCACTCAAATTAGTTTTAAAATTATCAATAAAAAAAAACCAGGGAAGTTGCTCCGCTGTATTGTAGGTTTTGAGCGTGTGTGTCTCTTCATTCAGTAGGTCACTCAAATGGATGACGTGTTACATTTTAATTCAATGATAATTATTCATTGCACACGAATAGTGACTCTGAGTGAAGATTGTGTGTCAACCTCTATTTTTAAGTATATTTTGTCATTATTAATTATTAATTATTATTTATATAAACATAAGTAATTTATTTTTATGTTGAACTAATTTTCGCCAAAAACATTGCATAATATATATAATATTTATTATCGTTATTAACTTATAAGTAAGTTTGAATAGGTCTGTACTATAAATACTGAAGAATAGCAAACTTATGATACAACATAAGTAATATGATATTGATACGCAACATGAAATTTTTATGAATATATTTTATAGAAAAAAAAATTCAATTATCTGTAAAATGCTACAAATAACTAAAAATAATTAAAAATAATATTATGTATAGACAAAAGTAATATAAATATTTGACGAAAATTTCAAGTCGTTACGGTTATTATTTTTTTAACTACAATATACAAAAAATCCATTTTGCTAAAAACTGGTTTTGCGTAACATTTCCCATTTTTTTTGTATTTCTCAATGATTTTTAAAAATAATGGGAATTTCAAGAACACTTAAATTAGGGCTTAAATATACTTAATTACGTTACAATTTCCAAGATTTTTCAACGATTTAGGTCGGTGAAAATTCGTTTTTAAAATAATTCAAGCAATTTTAATTTTTGTATGAATTGTTTGTGATGTCTAGAGTATAGACTTTTAACACTATTTGTTTTTAATGTATTGGTTTTACAATTGTATTTTTTATTATTATTATATTTTGCATTGAACAATTTTTTGGGTAGAAAGAGTGTCAGTAAAATGTTATGTAACACTTTAGTGTATTGAAAGTGGAGTCGAATGATACTCTGTAGGTAGTGGTTATTTTTACCCACAATCATCGAACATTTTCAGAAATTTTTGTAAAATCATTTTTGGTAATCCGATGGTTTTAATATTAACCGATTACTTTAGTTGAACTTTGAAGAATAATTATTCTTAGTAGTTTTATGTAAGTAAGTACCTATAATAAGTATAAATGCATACAAAATTAACACTTATATTCTAGAAATTAAAATATCTACACTCTTCATGGCGCAGTTACAGTTATATTGTAATCAAACTAAGTAGTTGAAAAGTGAATGGATATGATTGTTTTATTCCAAACGACCAAACATATATTATATGTATATCCTTATAATGATTTTAATTAAAGATATACAAACGTATGGAATTTGAAATATAATTATAAACGTCTGCTTTGAATATTGGGATTGCGTCTAGATCGACGATGTTTTCTAAAAGACTTGGTCAGTATAAGAAAAAAAAACTTGTGTCTTAGGAAAGTATATATCTTAGACGTAATTATCTATTCAATAATAATTGCACATCGTGTTATTGATAGTGCCCTAGTTTAAAAATTCAATTAATAGATAATATAGATGATGTTGAACATCGTGTATTATTTTAGTTGTGAATAAATTTATGGTAGAGAAGTACCGTAGTCGATATAGCAGGTATACATACGACACGACTATCCAATATTATGTTTTCGGCGTCATGTTTCGAATCAGCGGAGGTCAAGCGAATTAAATTAATTTTAAAATTTGCATTATTCGTGGATCTCGTATACCTGCTATAGTACCTTCTTCTTTAATAGTAAAACAACATATACCAGTGATACGTTATAAACCACACGCTGATTTTTTTTGTGTGGGTATGTGTAGGTACCTACTAATGAGTAATGATCGACTAATTTGCAGGAGGTCGGTGTTAATAATCATACATGAATCGTATCCGATTTAATAGAACTAATGATGATCGCTTCCCTATTTACTATTATAAAACGGTTGTAGTTTAGTTTAAACGCATTGTCACAATAGTCATTGTTAATTAGTGCTATTTACTGATTTGTTTGCATATTATATGCCTATGTTGTTAGCACAGTTGTAAAGTATTTATATTTTAAACACTTCTTTTCTGACTTTATATTTAAAATATAAAATACAAAAAAAAAAACTCTGATTGACTAATCGATAAAGCTTGATTCGTGCTTAATTTTTTGCTTAGTCTCCACTTAATGGAAAATAATAATACTTAATCATCATATAAGTAATGTATACACTAAAAATCTTATCTTGATAAATTTCGGTCCTCAAGAGCTTTTATGGACTAGTTATTATTTAAAAATATTTAAATTATTTTATGAATTTATTTTTGTGTGTAATTAATTATAATACAATATCTTGAAATATATTGTGTTATACAATTAGTATTTAAATACCTAACTTGAAATACATTTCGGAAGTATTTTATTAATAAATATCATTATTTAGATAATATATGTCTTTGTATAACAGTCATTACACCCATCACCACATGTCTCAAGAAACAGTTCTAAAAAGTATTCACTTTTTTTCACACAGTTTTTTGGGCTTAGCCATAATATATATAAAAATAAAGTAATTCGAGTTTTCAGTATGAGGATAAATATGAATATTTAATCGTAGGTACTCGTGCATCTATTAATTGCAAGTTTATCGGAAAAAACCGATTTTTTCCATAACAAAACGTCATAGCTACATAGTTATAGCTTTCCAGTCAAATTCAAAATCATCTTCGGGAAATTCCATCATTCAAACACACGCGCTATAGTCGGTTTCCGTCCGTATGGTATTCGTCTACCTACCTTATTCCGAGTACATAAAAAATAAAAAATAAAACTGTGAAACCAGGCTAGCTGTCTCGGCCTCACGTATCTAACCGTCGCATGCGTAGGTGACGATCTTTTTTATTGTTATGCGATTGTTATTAGCGCATTTTCCACGACGTTTTATAAGTAGGTATACATTCCGATTGACGTGCTAATCCATCGAATCCCGGATAACGGACATAATTGTAAACGATAAACGTGTACACAATGTCGTTTGGGACGAGCGTTTTGGAGGACCTCTTATTATTGCGATTAGTCACACGATTTGATTGCGTCTTTTCGATTTTACGCTACACGACCGTGACAATAGTTAGGGTTGTTAAAACATTACGCTTCTGCAATAAAATCGGTTGTTATAATAAATACCCCGGCATTAATGACGAGTGACGATAACTCGCTACCATATAATATGCAAGCGCCTACATTTCTTTTGAGTAATAATTTGAGCACGATATGCGAACCAGTGCGACGACAATCGACGAAAACTGCCGCAAACAGAAATCTACAATAGTATATACTTATCGAATAAATAAATTCAGTGCTCCAAAAAATTCGGTGAAGCCGGGTTCCCCAATGTCTAATTAAGAAATGAAAATTTAATAGAATTAAATTTAAACAAATTATTGTCAATAAAACTAATTACGAAAAACGAAAAAAGCGAAAACAATAATATACATTCATCATTTAAATTACATAACAAATAATATTATGACATTGTACTTCTTTCGAATTTTGGATTAGGAATACCTTTCGCCGGTAGTCAATGGTTATTTATTGGCACAACTAAGTTTAATATTTGGGGAAGGCAGTGGCCATAATCTAAACTTAACATGTATGAAAATCTAAGTAGCTATATAAAAATAAAATCCATAACTAAGCTTAAAGCTTCCGAAAGATAAAGTTTGAAAAATTTCAAGAAAATGCTTGGTGAACCAATTCTATACTATTGCTAGTTCACCATTGTCATTTATAAATATTTTATAGTCAGAATTATAAAGCAACCTAATATTATTTGTTATTGGTGTTAACTCATTATGTACTTATTATTGTACTAGATGTATATATATATATATATATATTATACTATTGACTTAAAAATAATTTTAAATTTATATATACTTAGAAGAATATATTAGATGAAATAAACAGAAAATCAATTTTTTTTTTTGAACTATGGCCATTTGCATTTTGTAGATGTTATGGTTGGTTGAGGAATACCCGAATACGTGTATGTGGGCCGAGGAATTGTCACTAAAAGCACTAAAAATCCTGGTGGTCCATCCGGGAACTATAGCGAAGCCAACCGACGCTTTACCTCAAACATGTTAATGACTGAATCCAACCACCTAGCAATATAAGGCCACAATCACTTTTTTATATTTGAATATAAGCTATAGGTATTTGAAAAGCAAAATTAGAGGGAGCTGATCCCCCCCCTAAAAAAAATCCACCCCAATCATTCCAAAAATAGTAATAGAATACAACTTTTTTAATAATAATTTTATATTAAATACTTTCCATAAGTTGTGTTTTGTTGTACCTACATAATATCGGCGAATAAAAGTGAGGAAAAATATATTTACTGTAAGCTAAATATATTTTTGTTTTTTTTATTGGTTAAAATGTTACACTTACATGTTTTTCAATGATTAAATTGGATGAGGGTTTATTGACGTGATGACTATTCGCCCATTGACGGAACCTCACGATAAAATTCTAAAACAGAAAATTAGAAATTATTGAAAACATACCATTGAAAACCACCTACCTACTTTAACCAACAAAATAGTATTTATATTATTAATATTATATCGAATTTTGGTAGCCATTTTTGATTTTTCAACTACCAATATTTCAAATAACATGGAATTATAAGTCTACGAATATAATTATAAGTTAATATAAGAACCGGGAACATCTTAAAGTTTAAACAGAAAAAAGTTAGAACTTTTTAATTCTGTTGATTTTTTTCAAACGATTTATGACTATTAATAATTTAGGTACTATTTTTATGTTTAGTAAGCAATGGAATGCTTAACACAATTTGTATGTGTTTTCTATTTGTTTAAAATTGTTTTGACGCCTTTTTTTTATCTGCACCGGACATCAAATTTCCTAGATCCGGCTCCGTGATGGGGCTGCCATGTTGAAGAGGTCTTTGAGGTTAGGTTACCTAAGGTTATCGCGGTTGTTAACCGATTCCCATATTGGTATTTATCATTACTGAAATTTTAACAGGTCATGCGTGTTTGAACTGTGATAAGTTCTTGATAATTGGAAATCACGTTTGTGGTTCGGGAAAGGCAGCCGCCATTTCTTTTGCAAATTATTGTATAAACAATACTTAACTACCAACGGAAGTATACACCTCTGTGTACATATATTATTAATTATTTATTATACGTATTTGCTAACACCGAACACACCCGACGTACACACTTTCGTCAATTTAAAAGTATTGCGGTCTGCGGCGAACCTATATACAGCCACGATACGTTAAAAATAAATTAAACCGTCTACGACTAGGAATGCTTAAAATTCATATATCATGGTATTATTATCTTTAATGATAAATTGTATGATCTCTGCTGGTTATATTGCAAGCCTCTATCGAAAATTTCGGGACCCCGAACTTCTTATATAGACACACAATGTGTGCAGTGTGCACAATATAATATTATAGTTATAACTATAGGTTCTGCGCGATACGGACGGGATACCCTATTTATTATTATTATTATTATTACTAGTTATTTAATTTATTTTTTTTAACATTACAGAGTATATAAGTGTATACTTGGCTTTAATACAGGAAATTGTTTTTAAAGATTATTTTTGTAATTAGAAGACGATTTTAAATTAGGAAGTATAAAGTATTATTGGAATTTAAAGAAATTAAAAATTATATAACGGAAGAGATACTATTGATACAGGTATGAGAAAATTGTAAGCTGGTGTGGTGGGTACACGATGGAGCGATGGGTGGTCTAATTATTTGCCGCCCTTAAATATATTAGTTACTAATGTCTAATTACCATAATAGTCTTATGATATCCAACACTCGAATATTATTGTAAACGATTGGTAAATTTGTTACAGAATGATACCTCAGCATGTCCCAGGATCGCTTGACCGCTCTTCGGCTGCTGTCGTACTGTTGGCTGACCGTCATGTTGCCACCCAACACTTTGGCATTTAACGTCGTCTACAACAAGGAACCGTCATCGTCTTCTTCGTTTCAGTCATCACCTTTCTACCAAAGTACACAAATCGATATGCCTACTACGTAGTTGGTGGTGTGCGCAGAGTAATAGAAAAATAAAAACAAATTTTGTCGATTTTGATTAATTTTTCAATCCGCTCAATGCTCCATGCAGTTTTTTTTTCGTTCCAATATCTTACACACAATATTTATTGATGTATTGACCATCGGTTAATGGGTATTGGACGGGCTAAACCACATGATTATAAATTATAATATATTAATATTCTTTATATATATTTCCCTGTGCCCGCCACTGACTAGCATAATACTTAACTATGTAATAATATGTTCAGATGTTTTTATAATATAAAGGTAATATACTGCTTCAGGGTGGATCACAAATACCTACTCATGGTATAAATAAATAATTTTCAAAACTTTTAAAATCTATTGTCATAACCTGTAGAAAACATACATATAGAAATAAGTACTGAATTGTATGCAATAGATTTCAATGTTTATAAGGTATATATAGTTTATACATGTAGTCAATGTTTATTGATTATGCAAATAGATAGTTTTTCAGGTACCTAATCTATTTTCATTTCAAATTACGATAGTCATGTTAAAAACATAGGCATACGTATTGTGTTTATATTATGTATACTTTATGGGATTTTTAACTTTTACAAATTTTAACTCGAGATCTAAGTACGAAAACAAATAGAAAGGCTGTTATTCTCTTTTAAAAATAATCAAAAATTAATAATCTTATTGAGCATATTTTATAATAATATTGTAAACTGTTCCAAATGTACACACTACTTACAGTGGTCGGTTATAGTGAAATATTCTATATTATGCACATTATTATATAACTACACTGCTACACTATATTATGACGATATATTATTGAGTGAAACTTTGTCATCTATTGCATATAGATATTATACTTGACTAAGTTATGTTAGGGGGGCATGTGTCATATCCTCCAGTGTCCTTTTGCAAAATTAAATAAAACAAACTAATGATGTTTAGAAATCTAATATTGTTATTAATATTCATAAAAATGTTTTAAAAATGTTTCACATAAATAAAAATATTTCTTAAAAAAGACGCCACACCCGCATTTTTTGTCAATAATTTAACTATTAATAGAGTTCCTCATAACTTACTTCAAAATTTAAATATCATAAAAAACCCAATGAGAAACAAAGATAAATAATAGGCAATGTTCTTAATTTCTTATCATGTGTACGTTATTTATTGATCATGACTCAATATACTTTAATATTTAAGGTAACCAGTAATGACGGAAATGGTTTTACTCAACAAACATTTACTATATTGTATGTTTGTATATGGCCATGATAACACATGAAGGTGTGGCGTACTCTAAATGTAAAAAAAACTATGGTATAAACTATAATGCAGGTTGTACTAAACCACAGCGATAGTATGAATTATAATATCATTATCTCATGATAGTTTAAAAAGACTGTCACTGTACTTTATGTTGCTGTCATACCTATCCACAGGAGTACCTACGTATGATTTATTATTATTTATTATTATTATTATTATTATTATTTAAGTGTAGAAGTAGTTGTTATACAAACTCAAGTATCAAAAATCTAGAGGTAATTTACTAATTTATATAAGAATTAATAACTATTTGTATAAACATACCCATTACACATTTACAGTCTTGTATTAATGTATAAATGTATTCGAATACTTTTATTTGAATTTTTTATTCATTAAAAATATACTTTTTTCCGATCCAGAAAAATAGTTTTAAATTTGTGACAAGACATAATATGTAATATATTATAATATTATTATAAATCATGAACATTAATTTTATTTTTTGAACGAAATATATTAGTGCCCATGGTATTTATGATTATTATTTATTTTTTATAAACACCAATGTGTTGTATCCCGTATGGCCCATATCAGCCGTATCATATGTGCTCAAAATTTATAAATACCTTTGATTCCGATGTATTTCTAATTATTAATTAATAAATGATAATTATACCGATCATTCAAAAACTGATAAAAACTAGTTGTGAAAACCAGTATTCTTATAGTATTCGAATACGTATTCTGAATACTTTAATTCTCATTTATTCGATTATGTATTCCGAATACAAAATAAAAGTATTCTTTATAAGACTGCACATTTACATATAGGAATAACTCCTTTTGTATTTGAGGTGCATGTGTCTCACCTTAATATATTTTTGAATACACTAATGCATTTTTAAGGGTTTAATTTTTTTAAATTTATATATAGTAGATATCTCTACTTTTTGTATATAGGTTAGGTATTTTTCCAATGGCCCTCCTCCCCCATCCATAAAAAACTATATAATATACACTACTAACTTGTCTTTTTATAATTAAAAAAAAAAGAAGCTGTCCGTTTGAGATCCTCTCTACAGTTAGCTATAACTAAGGTTTGGTATATAAATTGCAACTCTTCGAGTATTTTGCATTAACACTTGTGATCTGCCCTCATGCGAGTATTTTATAGTATTTATATTACATTTTATGTAGAATTTATATTGTAAGATTATCGTTTCGTAACGTCCACGTCGATTTATCTCTTTCAGCTGGCAGCAGAAAGTTTGGCGGCTACCGAATCGTACCCCGAGCGTGCAAAGACGAAACTCATCCGTACAAGAACGATGTATCCATCACCACCCCCACCGGAACCGGAACCGGAACAGGCGTGTGCATGTTCAACTATGAGTGCACGCAACTGGGCGGCTCGGTGGTCGGGTCTTGTGTGGACGTGTTCCTGTTCGGCGCCTGTTGTCGGCTGCCGGCCGGCGTAAAACTGCCCTCCGCGATCGAACAGAGCGCGTCCACGGCCACGGCCGCAACCACCTCGACACCCGGCACGCACTATAACGATCTGCCGCCGCTGTCGTTCCAACAGCCGGTGGCCGACACCATACTGATGCACCGTAACGGGTCGGCCGTACAAAACACATACAGGCCGGACGACCTGTTCGGTAACTTCACGGCCCTGATGCAGGCCCACCGAGACCGGTTACCACCGGCGGCTGACATGACAGACGTCGTGCAACAGTACACCACGGACGGCGGTTACCATCAATACAATCATCACCAGCACCGACCCCCGCCGTTTGCCGGAAACAAGATCACGTCAAAGGTGGATTACGGTGATGTGGCCACCGTCAAGCTGCAGACGTCGCAGTCACCGCCATATTCGTCATCGTCGTCGCCGGTGTCCAAGTCGACGGACTCAGTGCCGAACATTCGGAAGACGACGCCGTCGGCGGCCACTGTCCAGGCGACCACGTCCAAACAGGGTTACGGCGGCGCGCACCACAACCATCACAAACACCAACACCCGTCGGCCGCCGATGACTATTACGATAATATGGTGCTGATACCCACGCTGACGGTTAATGACCCCAACGTCAAGGAAAACAACTCCATCCATCATATACTGTCCATACTCAACTATACACCACCCACGCCCGACAGGCATCACGTGGATCCGATGGACGCTTCACCGTCGTATGTCGTCCACCAGATGCAGTCGAGTAGTCCACCACCCACACCACCACCCGCCCTATACACGTGGGGCTCGATTGACGGCGATTCCAAGTCGCCCGGTTACGGGGCGTCCACGTTCCCGGTCACCAGGCCCTCGTCCACCATCCACTCGTCGACGACGGCGCAGCAGCACTACGACCGGCCTACTAACTATTACGGATCGACACCGTCCACCACGACCACCACGTCCAGCCACCACCTGCCGGGACCACATTTCCACGTTCTGTCCACCACAACCACACCCAAGCCGTTGGAACCGGTCGCGCCCACTGTCATTGTCCTGAGCCCAGCCAACGATTCGAAAAATCCCAACAAATACACAACGCCCTCGTCTTCGTTGTACACGGCCTCCTCGTCATCGTATCGTCCACCACCCTCGTCGCACGTCAAACCGTCGCAGAGCATCATCGTGACGGGCAAACCGTCTGTGAGCGCAGCGTACACAACTACAGCCACCTATCACCATCCTCAACACCAGCACCAGCAGGACGCGGCTTTCGTGCCGGTCAGTTCGACCACGATGGCAGACAAATATTACAACGCCAACTACCAACCAACCACCAGCGCCTTACATACGTCAGCCAAGCCACTGGTTTCCACAAACTATGGACACCGCCCGGCATCGACGACGACGACGACCACAACAACCACCGGGATACCCCCGACGCTCAGCAGTGCGTTACACCACGATGGCTCTAACAACAACGTGTTCACCACGGTAATAACGTCGGTTAACCATCAATACCACAAGTACCAGCCAACGGCGACGGGTAACGGTGGCTCGAGCTCGTATTCGACGGCCAAACCGGTGGTGAATGACGGTGGAACGGTGGCCGTGCTGTCGTCCAGTGGTGGCTATAGACCGTCGTCCACTGTCGACGACGATTACCCGACACCCGTAGTGACGCCTGCCACGCAGGTGTTTATCACCGCCTCCGACGTGCACCACCTGCAGCAGCACCACATTCAGCAGCAGCTGCACCACCATCTACAGCACCACACGTCGTCGTCTTCGTACCCGGTTACTCACGGGTCCACTTCCGACGATGACGTGGGCGCCGTTCCGTTCAACTCCACCGACACGTTTGCTTTCCCGCCGGTCCGTGACCCCAACGTCAACCTGACCGCAGCCACGCAACAGGAGAAACCGGACGTGACCGTCGTCGACTCGGCTGGCGATTACGATGCCGACTCCGAACCCAACCCGCAGCTAACGGTCGACGACAACCTGGACGACAAGGTTCACCTGTTCGTCGAGAAGGTTGTCCAATCGTTACAGGGAAATTTTGAGGACCTGGAAAAGGTCCTTTTGTCAGGTGACCCGTCGTCTTCCAACGTGACCATCGGTAACGACGACCCGGCTGGCTGGCCAACAAAGAAGCCCGCGTACGCTACGCCGACAGCCGCTACGCCTACGAAGAAACCGTCAAAACCAGCGGCCGTCAAGCCCACAAAACCGCCAACGCAGCCCGTCAAGTGGACTTCCACCACGACGTACCGGCCGACGCCGATCAGTTCATTGCTGGACGCCGCCCCGTACCTGGAGCTGACCACTGTGTCTCGGCCTACCAAGTACCCCACCCTGCTCACTCCCGTTCAGCTGTTCCAGCCCACCACGTACGCCACGGACAACAAGCGGCCGACCAAACTGCCCATCAAACAGACGCCTTCCACGACGGTCGTGCTGGACACGCTCAACGTCGAACACGACCATCACACCACAGCTGAACCGGACTACAGGAAAAGTACGTGAGATCGTTATCATGTAATCTACGATTTGATTGACAAGGGGGGTAGGTGGCGGTGATGGGGGATTCTAAAGACGGTTGTGGTGCCATTTAAGCTTTTTTCGTGGGTCTGCAAACATTTAAAGGAGCCAATTTCACTGAACCACCTGTAGTCACAATAAATTACTAAAAACATTTTTGATTTCTAAACATAAAGTTATGATTATTTTTGTATTATAGGGTTTTCTTATATCACTTTCGGGTCATAAAATAACATATTACATCAAAATGTTTATAAGTATCTATGTAATTAAGTATATATTATAATATATCAATATATTATGCGAAATTTAGAATCAAAATTAATTATCCATTCTGAATTTATGGCTAAGCAATAAGCATACACTAAATGATATATTTGTAGTGAATTTTATTTCAGGAGTAGCGAATCCAAGTAGTTAAAAAAACGATACCATACTATAATACGAATTACGAGTAGAAACAATAATCATTTCGTACCACAATCCGATGATGTTATATAATTATATAATATATTTATGGATTTTATTAAGCGTGCTGGTTTTGGTACAACAATTTTTTTTGTTGGACCCATGGATCGTATATTATATTACTATCGTGGCATGTAGTTCTACGTACAAGATCGTAAGCACAGATATAATAGGTATGTTAAATCAAAAAATACTTAGTTCTGAACATCGCAAACGTGAAACAGAGTCGCCAGACGTGTACAAACAACGATAAGGAGAGTGCTTTTTTTTAGTAATTCGTCCATCCCCTCGAAAACAGAAGATATCTAGATTGTAGAATATGAAATCACACAAATACATTATATTATATTATACCCTAAACGACGTGAATGTGTGTTTTCTGTCAATGCATTATTTTTCGGCGACCCGTCTTGGCCCAGTCATCACGGCAATAATGTTTTAATATACCAATCTTTCATATACCGTACACCGTAAACACAGCTGTATAGTTGTTACGAATTCCCGTCCGGGTAACTTAACGGTAATATTTATTACAATATTTTAATGTGTGTAATAAACACGTTGACGTGTTGACTACAACGCTCTTACCCATCGTACACAGACGGTTATTATGTATCGGTTTTTGAGTATTTAACATTCTTTGGTGGTCGATCGTGTATTATTATTATCATACGGATTTTCGAAATCGTTCTGTGTAGATCAAATTTATTACGCTTTATAGGTTTTCGTACGGAAATTACGTAGATAGATATACTCACAAGACATAATATATGGATTCTATAAGATTTTATAAAACAGTATTAATCGTCCTTGTATAATATATATATAATTATATTATATCTACATACTATCTATGTAGTGTACGACTGTGGCAGTTGAGTTACACGAAACTAATAAAATAATTTATTATAATATGATTATCGTTAAGCCATAACCTGAGATGTATTCATATAATTAATTTCAATATTATTTAAGTATTATTTAGTTATTGATTTAAAATAACTCTTTTAAACTTTAGGGTTCCATAATGTATGGCATACCAACTATATATATATATATATATATATATATACATTTATTATATAGGAGGCATAGGTATTATGTCTTATAATATAATATATTATGTATAATACATTTTTGGGGTGGTCCATGATAATTATTAACTAAATAGTGGATACCAACAATTTTTACGTACATTTTTCTGATTTACAAATCATTTTTACATCATTTTTACATCATATTATAATATATACTAATATTTGATTTTAAAATGTGCGAAATGTTTGTAGAAAACCCTCTTTATATTTAATATTTTATGTATAGCCGGTGTAACTGGTACCAGATTTGGCACGCGTGGTGTTGGCAGCTTCAAATATTCTCGCATCGGAAATTAAATAATACCACGCGAGTAGGGCGTAAAAACGATTTCTATGGTTTCGATTCTGCGACGATGTGTAACGGTCCGGAGAGTACAACACAGCACAATAATATGCCAAACTGGATAGATAATATAATATTATAATCATTTTTGCAGCGCGCAACAACAGGTTTTCTTTCGCGTAATAGCGATGTTACCAAATATGAAATAATATCATAATTTATTATATTACGCTAAATTTTTGCATTAATCTGTGATGTGTTATGTTTTGTGTGCACACTTTTAGCGTGCGGAGTGCGGCCTTTAGTGAGGAAAAGCGGTCGGATCGTCGGCGGAACGGGTTCGACATTTGGCGAATGGCCATGGCAAGTGTTGGTAAGGGAAGCCACATGGTTAGGGCTTTTCACCAAGAACAAATGCGGTGGCGTGTTGATCACTCAACGACACGTCATAACCGCTGCTCACTGTCAACCCGGGTAAATATGATATCATATAATATTAATTTTTTAGGTATATATATTATCATTATTATTTATTTATTTCTCGCGAACAAGAACACAGGGCCCCACTGACAATGACTAAATGTTTTGGGATGGGAACTTGACCCTTAAATTTTGAACAAAATTTAGAACCTGAACTCTATTATTTTATTTTATTATTATTGTAAAAAAATCGAAACAGGTACTGTGGAATGCAGATTTCTGATACACTGGTAATATAGATTTTTTTTTGGTATAACAAGTATTCAAATTTAATTGTATTGTTTTTATATTTTTTCCCCCATAAATGTTAGTACAAATTGCAACGGCAAATATTCATTTGATTTTCCAAGAAAATATAACGGGCCTAAATGAACGATTTATTTTTTCATTATACGAAACACATACTTTGACAAAGATCCATTTTAATTTTACATAATATAGGTCCGTGCAGTGGGCGGAGGCTTTGCTTGACCGGCCCCTAATCCCATTCCAAAAATCTTGTAAACCTAATTGAAATTATTTCCAACACAGTTTTCAATATGTTCAGCTCGACGCTTATTTCATCGAATTTAAAACTTTAGTTTTGACCAACTTTTAGTCTGGATCTCTTAGTTGAATGTTTTATACTTGCTATTGCTCATCCTACATGCTACTGCTGTGTTGTTACGATTGACAATTATGGATACAATTGATTAAACTACTCGTATTTTAATTATAACAATAATAGTAATAATCATTACCATTATCATCATAGTCATCGTCATAATCATCATCATTATTATTATAATTGTTTAAAGTGTAACGTCGTGCAATTTATACGTTCTAACATACTTTTACTAGTTAACGTAATTATTTTTTTTTCCAGTCGCGTGTTGAGATACGCTCGTTCGCTTTGAAAGTTAACTCGAACTAGGTCAGCGCCGAGAGGCTCTTCGTGGAAAGAGGTCGCGCACGACGAGCTCGATTGTCTTATCGTAAAAATGGGTATTGTACCTAAATTGAAATCAATCGAACCCGACGTAAGAATTATGGCCGATGGGTGGACGCTATAATATACTTTACTCTCACATTACTTCCGTATCGACCTTGATTACTGATTTTACCCCTACTGCTCGGCATTGATAGTTAAGGGGGCTGCACCGTAGCATATTTTAAGGAGTACTATTTAGGCAATTCATGTGACATATAAATAAATCCTGTATCTGTGTGTGAGTAGTAAATGAACATTAGTGTGAGTAATCCGTTATCGTTTCCGAGAACCGCTGTACGTCGAGTCGGGCAACCGCGCCGGAAACAACTCTCACACGCACGTGTCAATACATCTCGAAAAATGAAATATAATCTTGTTTGCATGACTATAAAACTACTAAAAGTGGTAGTAAATTAATCATACTTCCCGAAGTTCGATTGTAATTTTCGAAAAAATGGTTGAATTTTTGTCACTTTTTTATTAAAAATCAGATGTGCCCAAAATAAATACAAATGTAATGCAATTATTTCATGGGATTCCTAAAAATAAAATGGTTATTTAAAGATCATTATAAATTGAAAATTGATTTCCTAAGAAACCTAGATATTTTATCAATGAATTCAAACATATATAAAAAAATTTAAACCGGACATTCCAAAGTATGTGTAATTTACCACCGATTATTGGTGTAAAACACTAAAACGTATGAAAAATACGTGGGTTGCAGCCCCCTCAATAAATAATACATTTAACTCAGAAAGCTTTAAAGTTATTACGAGGAAAACATAATTTAAAGTATAACTTTTCAAGTTGATTAATATTTTTTAAATACCTACCTCCTATGTCACACATAGGCGTAGTGATGGTACAACTTTCATTTTTTTTTCCTAGTACTTAATTATCCCATCATGATGAACAATGTACCTACAGTATTTAGGCAATTAATAAAATTATATATTATGTTTCAAAGTTTGTACCTACAAAATTAATACGTTTATACTTATTGGTTTTATTTTAATTTAACACCATTGCATATTATACCGGATGGTGAAACCTATATACAGCTAGATGAACCAAAAATATGCAATGTTTAAATTTTAACTACCGATATAGATACACATATTATAATTAAATATTATATTAAATATATATATAATATTATATATATATATATATATATTTTTATCACATATTATATTAAATACATGCGGCTTTAACTTGAAGTATAATTTTTTTAACTAACAAAAAAATTTCAAAGTTACCTGTTTTATTGATTGCTTAATATTAAGTCAATTATTAAATCAACTAACTGGCTAAGGTAAAAATGAAAAAAAAAAAATGTAATGTTTATTTGTAGGTAATATCCAAGGTTTTGTTAAAAATAAGACAAATAATAGTCAATATAGTTTGCAAAATGTATTTTGCACGATTCAGTATGATAGTATGAATCAAGAGAAATTTTTCTCTGTTAAATTTACCAATGATTATAAATTAAAATATGATTAATTAACATGCCATCTAATTTTAAGTGAGTTTATTTAGGACATAAAATATGAAAATTACAAATTAAAAAACTTAAATATATTTAAAGTAACATGTGAGATGACAAATTCATATTCTTATAAAAATTTAATTTAAACCTGTTGGTAAAGTTCGGAAATTAGTTGTTACTAGTTTTAGTGTGATTTTAAAGGTAAAAATACGTGTTAAAAGTTTAAAAGAGGATAATAATTTGTGGGGTAACTCTTTGAATAATTTATTTTACCAATATATTACAATCATTTATAATACATGTATAATAAAATAAATGAATCAATCAAGAAATTTCAAACAACTTGAAATATTGGTCTAAACGTAGGGAATAACCAAATATGATTCAATGGCATAAATTAAAATCCGTTATAGCTCAATGCGTCAACATGTTTATGTATCAAAAACCGTCTACATAATATTTTATATTAATTATGTGGTGGCTAGTCAGAATAAACCAACTCAAAAGGTCAACTATGTGTATTTATTAAAGATGTCACCGATATATTTTCTTTTCTATGTAAAACGGTATAGTAGATGCTAGAAACTGTTTTATAATGTCATGAGTCACAACAGGTAGGTCAGACTTTACATCGACTAAATCACACTAGATAAGGATTAAGGAACTCATGTCATTAAATGAATCTTGTTTCAAAATTTAATCAGTTGGCAAATTGACACGAATATGTAAATAATAATTTTTATGCCTTCGGTATTTGGGTATATTATACCTAGCTAAATAGTTTATGATTATTATAGGTACATCCACGGATGGACAAAATGAATCACTTCGTATACTTCAAATGTAAAATACAAAATACATAGAACTGGGTACAGAAAATACAAAACACCAAATATATTGAGTTTAATAGAAAAACACGAAATGCAAAATATGCATTTTAAAAATACGTATTATTACTTGGATATATATGCTTTAAAAAATAATTGTGTACCTACCTATATACCTATATTAATCATGATAATTTATAATTTCAAAAGTTAATTTAATTATGATATTAATCACGAATTTCAAAAAAATTTTCAGTTTTAAAAATATAAGTTTTTCAAATATTGTAACACTCATCCTTGCATAATTTGGACGTTGAATCATTTATGACATAAAGTGTTGAGTTGGAAACCACTATTTTATGCGAATGAACATAACTTCTCTACTATCGCTGATAAACACTTTGTATTATATTCATAGGCGCAAATAGGGGGGGGGGGCTTTAGGATTTTAGATTGTACGAAGAAATGCAAATCAGTAGATACGTGTTCGTTTATCACGGGGTTCGCATATCACGTTATTCGTTATTACTTATTTATTAACCTAGTATTTTATGCCAGTATTTTTAAAAATCTAGTTTTATTTCACAATAGTTTAAAAATGTCCAAAACATGCAATAGCTGTGTCCTCCGTCCATATCATATTAGGTACCTATACCTACCTATATTAAAATTTGTATACCCGTGTTTAAATTATTTTTATCATGTTTAATGTTTATATACCTACTTATTTTTTAGTTTTTTGTTACAAAAATTGTAATATTGTATTATGTCTTATGAATTTTTCAAAAATAATATAAAAATGTAGCTGCATATATTTAAGCATATTTTGAAAATTTCGACTGCATATTATTTCGATAATTTTTAGTGCAACAAGTCAAGTCCCGAACCCTAAATTTATTTATATACGAAAACTGTAAAAACTTGGTTTTAATCTATACTTAAACACACCCCCCCCCCCAATTTCATAATTCTTTCTACGGCACTGTATAAGTAGTATACTAGTAAATCTATAAATTTTCCGTGGTCATGGCGAAATTCAAAAATTGTACCACAGTATAAGTACTAATTATTCAATTGTTGCAACGATGTGCACGAAAACGGATTCACTGTCACCGTAATAATGACTTTTCGTCGTTTCCGGTTGTTCACAGATTTTTGGCGAACCTGGTGGCGGTTTTCGGCGAGTATGACATCAGTGGCGAGGTCGAGTCGAAGCGGAGCATCAGCAAGAACGTGAAACGCGTCATCGTCCATCGACAGTACGACGCGGCGACTTTCGAGAACGACATAGCCCTGCTGGAGCTCGAGTCGCCGGTCAGCTATGATCAGCACATAGTGCCAATTTGTATGCCGGACGACGAGGATGACTTCACGGGACGCATGGCCGTGGTCACAGGATGGGGACGGTTGAAATACGGTGAGCGAACGTTTTATCGAACACACTTGTTGTTGTCATCACCACTGAAAATAGAAAAAAAAACAGACTTTTTACCATTCGCACAAAAAGAATTTCACCCTTTCCCCTATCATATTCATATACAAATATATAATATAGTAAAGTACTTTAGAAAGCACTTAATATAGGTACTTTAATTTTCCAATGTTTGTAAATTAATATAATTCAATAACTTAATAAAACCACAAAAAGGTATAATGTACAATTATAGGTATGATATTAATTACATAAATATTTACTATAAGTGTTTATATTATAAAAGATGATTTCAAGTGATAGGCACATGCGTATACAATTTATGGATTAAGATATCAGTTGCCGTTTTTATCTTTGCGATTTTTTCATGTAATTTTTTCCCAATATTTTATTTGAATATGATAATAAATAAAAACGAAGACTGCAAAATTATTTAGCTCAAAGGGATTAAAATTTCACAGAACTGTATAATTTAATTTTGTGCAGCTTTATATGTGAAATACTGGAATTATTATATCTATATCTAAATTAATCAACTATCAAGTTAGAAATAGGCATATTCAAATGGAGAGTACCTAAAAAGACCTCTCTCACGTAACAGTTTTGCCTTAACGCATATTATGGATGTGCTTCGACTTTAGGCAAATAAAATACCTACCTTTCTATCAAAAATCAATCGATTTTGACGTCCGAGAACGAATCGCATATTATTAACAAGTATATAGGTACTTAGGTATATAATGTATTCGACGTGAAATGTTCGATTCGATTGTGAAACCAATTTTCGATTTATTTCAATAATAATATACGCTCCCGTCAATCGAAACCGCACTGCGCAGAACATCGGATTCACCACGACCAATAATCTTACATTTTTGCATAATATTATAATGAAACGTGTTCTACAATGTTTCGTAAATCGCTCGTTCATAAAGTATGAAAACCTAAAAAGCGTTTTTTGTCGATTTAAAATTAGGCAGACATCGTATAATATTGTATCAATAGTTCTTACTTCCTTCCTTTTAGCTCTGGACATTACCACAAACTACAAAGAGAGGGGGCAGTAACAACTAGGTCTTAAGTCTAGAATCCAGCCAGTATAATCAGCGCATGATTAAGTAGATTTTTTTTTTAAATTTAAATATGCTACTTGTAGTCTTAGGTATATTATTATCGTATACTTGTTTATAGGTAAGTATAAATATAGTATTTTTAATCATTATATTTCAACATAAATAACTAGCGAAAGTTAACTACCTATTTACCGGACTAAGTAATTGACTTGGGCGAGTGGTTAACACATAAATACTATTATACCCATAATAATCAATTTAAAGTTAGCTTCGAAAAACAAAAGTCCGGTTTCAAATATGTTGGTAAATTATTGGACATTATTAGAAAACTTTCAAAATGGGTTTGATTTAATTTTCATCTGAGGGCCAAGTTGAATTTTTGCACGTCAGAGTTTATGCTGCTAGAGGAACTGTATGTAGGGTTGTAGCTTGTAGGCAATTTGCAGTCTTGTAAGAAATACTTTTGAAAAATTACTAAGATACTAATACTAGTATTCGAATGAAAAATTATAAAAAATACTATTATAAAAATGTATTTTACAAAGTATTTGAATACAAATACAAGTATTTTTTTAAATTTTATGCTACCTATATAATATTATATAATTGTACATCAGTATAGGTACCAATTATGTTACTACTTACCATAGATTTTAACAATTACTATTAACATGTCTCAATGTCTGTCGTCTGGCTATTTAGAGATAAATACATGTCCACATATTTCATTCTGTATTTAGATATATTTCAACTAATATTGATTAAATTTTGACGAAAAAAAAAATAAAAAGTGGTATTAACTATTAATATGGAACTATTTTATAATTATTAGATTTTTCTTAAAAAATTCTAGTACAGAAACCATATACAATTTGACGTGGTATTTTTTTAAATTTTAAACATTGTTATTACCTACTTTTACCATACAAAAACATAATATTAGTTTTCAAAATATAAATATAATATTAAAGACTATAGTATTGTCATTGTAATATTATAATATGTATTTTCAAACAGGAGGTGGAGTTCCAAGCATCCTGCAAGAAGTGCAAGTTCCTATAATTGAAAACCAAGTGTGCCAGGACATGTTCGAGACAGCAGGACACACGAAGAGCATACTTAGCAGCTTCTTGTGCGCCGGTTACGCCAACGGACAGAGGGATTCTTGCGAGGTATGTTCATTCCGAATCGTTGTAATATTGTAGCAGATTTAGAACCTTTATCTAATATCGGAAATGAAAATTTCATGGTTTCTTTAAAATTGTATAAAAATGTGATTGTTTGATTGTAAATTGACACATGTGTTTTAATTTTACTCAAGAAAAATAGGCTAAAAATCACTTTCAACATATTATAATAATTAATAACTAATGGTTGCAAATAATACGTTGAAAATATATTTTTAAATATTACTCAAATACTTTTAAATCGTAAAAATACTTTGATTTAAAATTGTATAATATGCCTATTAGCCATTAGGTATAATATATATCGTAATATTGTTTTACATTATTATTTTTAAACGAGTCATTGTTCCACTTAAGTGACATGATTTGTTTGCAATGTTCATTTGTCATCTGTATACAAGTACTTACAATATATTATAATTAATGACTCTACGGAATTACATTTTTTCATTTCAACGTGCGGATGAAAACACATTATTCCAGTATCACGATAATTTTATGTTCAAATGAACTTTGAAATCACTGTTTCGAAATCGTTGTACAAAATTATACAATTTAATTGTTCGTACTTGATAGTAAAATGTCATACCTAGATATTTGAATACTTTTACGATAGCTTAGTCCAAACACTTTATAACCAATGAGTTGTTTGCACATGGTTGCATGAACCAGAATTAATATCCCTCATCATAATATTATTATAGACGCTGCTATAATATATGGTCATATATAACAAACTCAACCCTTATAATATAGCAATTTTACTATGCACACCATATTATATTATAACCCTTCCTAGTCTGATCTATTTCGGAGCTAATTTGTGTGTGTTTTCGTGTTTGATTTCGTCACAGGGTGACAGTGGCGGGCCTCTGATGATCGAAAAGGACAACGGTCGCTGGACCCTGATAGGCACAGTGTCACACGGCATCAAATGTGCCGCCCCTTATCTGCCGGGCGTCTACATGAGGACCACGTACTACAAGCCGTGGCTGCAGACCATCACGGGCGTACAGTAGACACATCGCCGCCGAATCGTCAACACTATTATTGTTATTGTTGTTTGTTGTTGTTTGTTTGTTGTTGTTGTTGTTGTTATGATTTTATGGTCGTACCGTTATATGGTAAAATATAATATTATGTAGAATACAATTTAGATTCCGGACCTCTCCTCATATGCGTCAACAGACCACATATCATCGCTCATCGTATTATATCTTACACCTAACAATAATATTAATGATCAATTAATATGAAGATTTATATCACCCACCGTGTGTGCACGCATTATACATTTAAATATTCAATGTTGGGCAATAGTTACCTTCCAAAAGTAGGTAAGGATCAGGTTACTCTGTACAGTAGGAAAAAAGTTACTCTATTTAGATAAGCAATGAAATATTACGCTAGACACTACCTATATCAATGAAAAGAAATGCGTTACTAAACGAGTTACACAATTTATACTTCTTTATATTTCATTTTGTTCTTAATTTGATATTTATAATAATAGATAATTTAAACTTAAAAACAAAGATATTTCGAATATTATATAACTAACAGTTATACGAATTAATACGAATTATCATCAGTGCTTAAATAGGTAGGTACGTACTATCAATTCCACGCATGACTCAGAATTACTTTTAAAGATTGATTCGATTACAATAATCAAGCATATTTTTCGTTTTCAGTTGTTACTAAATTACTGATCTATTACATAAAAAAATTATTTCTCTAAATCTGTTAAAAAGTAATTTAATTTCAACGTCACAACTCATAGCCGAATCTATAATTTAATTGTACATATATTATATATATTATGTATGTATGTATATGTATGAATGTATGTATATGTATGTGTATATGTATATGTATGTGTATGTATGTGTGTATTTATGTATGTATGTATGTATGTATGTATGTATGTATGTATGTATGTATGTATGTATGTATGTATGTATGTATGTATGTATGTATGTATGTATGTATGTATGTATGTATGTGTGTATGTATGTGTGTATGTATGTATGTATGTATGTATGTATGTATGTATGTATGTATGTAAGTATGTATGTATATATATGCATGTGTGTGTGTATGGGTGTGTAATGACTCATCCGGTGACCACATATTAAGATGTATGAATAAAGTGTGCAGCGAGTGTATAGGTACAGATGGAGGAACTTTTGTGAACATATTCGTCGGCCGTCGACCGCGAGGAATCAGGAGGAGAAAAGAAATTGTGCTGGGAGTGTGAGGGGAAACATATTGAAAATGAAAAATACCGACACTGCTAGTAACAATATTTTATATGTATCATAAATATGCGAGGTTGTAATATCATAACAGCTGACAAACGTCTCTATTTTACCCCTCCGACGATTTGTACTATTATTTTCATCGATTCGATTATTTTCGACGATTTCCCATTAGTGCATGACGTGATAATCATATCAAAGGCGAGTATAGGTACATTATACCCGTCGGAATAAAACATTATCATAGTAATCAGAATAAAATTTTCGCCATAATTTATCACTGTAAATTATTATTTATTTTTTTATTTATTTATACATATTTATTATTTATATATTTTTTTTTATGCAATTGTACATTTTATTTTCATGTTTGTAACGTTATACGATATATATATATATATTGTTTGAATCTTTCCTTTCTACTATATTTTTATATTTATAAGATTTATGTACATTACTGTTTTTATTTTTATTTTTCTTAATATTATAATAATTATTATTATTTTTGTACTATTTTATCATTTGGATACAAATAGGTAACTATACATTACTATTAATATGTGTTGCTTGAACGTGAACACAAAAATATACTATACATACTAGAGATAATGTTATTATATTATATACGCATAATAGCGCACGTACATTATAATATATTATAATAAGTTATTATGTCGTTAAACGGCTTTTTTTTAATACATAATATATGAACTTTTTTAATTAAACATTTAAAAAAACATAAAAGTTAATGGCGTTTTATTAATATTATAATAAGTATACTGTCATATTATGCTGCAGTGCTTGAATTAGAAAAAATATATACGTATATATTATATATACGCATAATAATAATACTGATTGAATATGTACAATAACAAATCATCGATGTATAATATAATATATGGTTTGTTTGTTCTCATGGTAACCAATTAAACGATTCACTATAGGTAATTCGGGATTGAAATTTCTAGAACGAATCATGGAAATCATTTATAAACAAAAACTTCTATCTGAAATCTCAAAATTCCTGTTTGAGCACCTCTAGGGGTTGGTCCTCTCCCTTTTTAAATTGACTATCTTTTAAGTTCGGCCAAATTACACACATTGTAAAAATGTCATCAAGATCGGTCCAGTAATTTTCGGAGTTTATCCCGGACAAAGGCGTGACAAGATATTTTTATATATATAAGATATAATTGGGATTATTTTAGTCCTGTTTATTTAAAAAAAATATTTTCACCCTTAGGTATACCACTCTCACGTTATCCATTTGGCCTAAATCAAAACAAAAAAAAAAAACCGACCGCCGTAATCACCTTGGTGACCTGGCCAGGTATGATATGATACTACTATTGTTACAAACAAACTTTGACTTGACTCATTTCGTTAGAATCTACGACTTTTTTTATAACAATTATCGTTTCTACCGTTTTTTGTTCTTCGAAATGGATGGTGAAAGCACCAACGATGTTATTGTGGTAGGGGAAGATGCGACAACTGAATTTTCGACGATCCCATTAATGATGGAATTCGAAGAACGTGAAACTGTGGAAACTGTGAATCCTGTCCCCGTGAACCAAGAACCGGTCGAAATGGAACAGGAACCGCAGCAGGAGCCGTTCGTGGAGTCGGCAGTGCCACCAGCGGTGAATACGGTTGCCACCACAGTTACTGCCATTCGGCTTGGTTCGGGAGCGGATGATAATCCGACCACGGCGGCCGGTGACGTCGAAGAAGAGAACATGGACAGGCGCGCGCGTAGTACTCGAAGCCGTGGCCGACGCAGCCGACGTGGCCGGAGCAGAAGCCGTCGCAGCAGACGCCGTCGTAGTCGTCGTGGCCGGAGCAGAAGCGACGACGGAGACTTCTATGTGCAAATCGCCGACGATGATATCTCCGCCGCGCCGGCCGGTAGCAGTCGCGGTAGCCAGAAGACGGCCCGTGGTGGTCGAAGGGCTAAGAATCTAGCAATCACCAGTCGCCGTGGTGGAAAGGCTACACAAAGCAGTCAAGCCAGAGATAATGCTATCCGTGGCACTCGCGGTGGCCGGAAGTCAGCCAGGGGCAGTCGCAGAGGCCGGAAGAACACCGAATGTGTTACAGCGCGCACGATGTGGAGCGAACGATTGCGTCCCATCAGCCTTAATCGGAACAAGAAATAGAAGGCAAAGTAAAAGGCCATATTATATTATATTATTATTGTGTCATACAATAATCATCCAATAAAATACACTTCATCTAACATAATATTCGTAATATTTTGTACAAAATAAAAAAGTGGGTTGCAAAATAGTTTTCCCCAAATATTCCTCCTTAGATCCTGTGATGACCAATATTATGTAAGTGAGTAAGTTGTATAAGTAAGTCCACACATATAATAGACCCTGATTTTTGAAGTCAAACCGAACATGAATCTAATTGTTTACTTTATTTTAGTATACCTATACAGTTTGTAGTTTTTGTTGGAATCGCTAGCACTCAGTATTATCGATAGGTGTTCTTCATAATAAAAAAAACAGCCAAAATGCTTAAGGTAGGCAAAGTGAAAATAATATAACCTTATAGTTATAATAATTTATCGTTTAATGGTTTATCTTCTTTTTTTTTTTTTATAGCTTTTCCTATAGTTTGTGTTAAATACTAAATTGTTTTTAAAATAATGATTATATTTCATCATATCGTATGTCTTATCTATATATACTTATATAAAATGAATGTTTGTGTGTGTGTGTCCTTTATGCGATCACCAAATTGCTAGGAAATTTCTTTATAGATATAGATTAGACCTCTGGGAAGAAGATAGGTTAAAGGAAAAATACCTCTAACCTAGAGGTCCAACATGGGGAGGTGCTCAAACAGGGATTTTGAGATTTACTTACGATGAACATTTTTGTTTGTAAACTGTTGCTATTGGTTTTAATAATTATTATTATTATTAAAGCAATAATAGCCTGTTGGTACAGTGACACTTCTATGTATTTTAGTACAGAATGTCTAAAGATCGAATCACGGGTTTAGTAGACCAATTGTTTGCATTGTTTTATTTCTTATTTTTACTTTTTCAATGATCTTCTTTATTTATACACACGCGAATGTTTGGTTTTTTTATTCATCCGATATTAGTACGATTGGGTTAGGTTAGGATTTTGTATTAATCAAATGTATAAACCACACGGGGTCTATTCGCATATTCATATCGCGACGCTCAGGATGGCTATACATTAAAATATAATATACACTTAAAAAGACATTGATTCCACAGAGTGTTTCATCTAAAAAAAAGTTGAACAATCACATTTCTTCCAGGAAATTCAGTCTAATTCAGCGAGTAGCATTTTAAAAGTTAATTTTAAAAAGTATTTGTAAAAATGCTAATATTGGTAACATAGTTGTATTTGCTTAAAATATATTCAAAATCCATTGCTAAAATATGTGTCCTACAGTAAATCAATTTATTTTACGAATACTAAACATTTTCAAATAAAAAACATGTATAGTACGTATATATAACTCTATTTATACATTTTCACTTAATTGTTCTTATGCTAAACATTTTAATATACACTTATGAGTATTATTATTGATCATTTTAGGTATTAGGTACAACAAGTTACAAATTACCTACTAAGTATGATTTATTCAGATGTCAGTATTCGAATACAAATTACATAATCGTATACAGTTCTGAAACAATATACTTAATAAAATAAATTACTTTAAATTATTTAATTACTAAGTAGATAGTATGGTATCCAAATGGTAAATACTCTATTATCTATATCTAAAGATTTATAAATTTATTTATTTATTTATTAATTTATTTATTTATTTGTAGACTTTTATATAAAATTGTAAGGGTTTTCTTCGACCGCGCTATCCGAGAAAACTACTAAACAGATTTGACTGAATTTTTTTACTGTTATACCTGAAAGTCTGCTGAAGGTTTAAGTACCACTTTTGATAATAAAAAATAAGTATTAAGTTCTTGAAAAATTAAGAAACAAAGATAATTTTCTTATTTATATATGTTCTTATTTTGTGACAACACTATTTAACATTTTTCCAATTTTTTTTTCACAAGGTTACACCAAATACTCTTACAAGTTATCTATTATTCACAATTTTATTTTATTGGTCATTTATATTACTTACGACTATTTTAGATAAATTAAACTCTACCTTATCTACCAGCTAAATGTTCCCATGATCATATAATTGACATAATAATATCAGCTTAGATAGTTGAATAGTTATTATTATAATATGTTATCCCAACTATCTTTTTTTCTTTTTTTCGTTATATATAATATTATATGAACCTATATTTTGTGCTTATATATTTAATCGTATTATTGCAATCTGTAAGATTACTTGTCATATTAACTATACTCAATTGTTGAATGTTAATCGTTGAGCTATAATAGTTATACTAATAGCTATAAATAATAAAAAAAAAAGCAAAAAACAAAAATTAAGTATATATATAAATCTTACGTATATCTATCTATAATATTTATAAATGTAATTACATTTTAAGAAATTAAATTATTTTCCATTGTTGTTTTTCCTATACATTCATTTCACATTATTATAATCATGTATATATCTCTTACATTTATTTATATATACAATTATTTAAATATTTGATTTTTTTAATGTAACCCAGTAGCAACGGGTAATTCAGCTTAACTGTTAATTTTTGAATTTATTTATTTAACTGTATTTAATATATACATTTACTATTTCGTTTTTTATACCGTAATCCGGCAACGACGACATTTAAATTAGTTAAATTAGTAAATTAAAACTTATGAATTCGATACTCAACACATTTTTATAGGTATTTAATAACGTTATTCATTAGCAATATGTATTTAAATTAATATTAATCGTGAATACGATCGTTAAGATCTGCCATAAAAATTTCCAAGGTGATCGTTAATAACAGTACCAGAAATATATTAATAGTACCCATCTACCGATCAATGTGGTCATCAACAGGGAAATTAGACCAAATACGACTATTAAACGCACGGCTTGCACACTCATCAGGTTGGTTTTAATTGTTGAAAACTAAAAATGATTGTCTTCAAATTAAATTCTAAAATATAATGTAGGTACAAACATAAATAACATTGGTTTTAGTTGAAAAAAAAAATGCAACAGTTCTTGGACAATGCAATAAAAAGCTAAGAACAGACACCCAACAAATCACATTTACCTAAAACATTTGAAGGATTCAATGTATCTGCTGATAGTGTAGACATTTAAATATTTCTATCACACGTATAATAGCATTATTCATTGAAATAAACGCTAATAAAATTATAAGTGTCTGCCTGTTTTTAACCATAAATTAAAGACTGTAAACTCTTATAGAACATACAATTTACACTGTTTTTAGTAACTTATCAGGCACCTAACCCATACAATTAATAACTATATTAGCTAAATTATATTTATGTAAATTTTAAATTTTGACCTCCTCAATGCTCCAGCGGTATTCACGTTTCCATCAAACACAAAATCAAAGCATTATTTCGACTACTTTTTGTGTACAAAGACTTAAAAATAAAAAAAAAATATAAAAAATTTAAAAAAAAAACACACATCATTGTAAAATCAATACATTCAACGTTCCACTCAGAATCTAAAATGTGTTGAGTATCAAATTTATAAGTTTTAAATTCTGTAATTACTAATTTAAATTTAACCAGCTGTAGTGAATTAGTTTGTGTCGTTTTCGTCATTGATAAAAGGTATGACTGTTCAATGTTCAATGTAAATACATAATAGATGGGTAATTAATAATTTTTTATTATACATATTTTGTTTAGTGTTTATATTTTCATATATTTAATAAAATACTGAAATTACTGAAATCGTTAAGTTTTTAATTTTTTGTCCAGATATCCATTTTGGTCCTAAACGTATGCAAAAAATATTTTAAGTATAAAATATATTATTATTCCAGAATGCAATCAATATGTTTTAATATAAAAATAATAAAATATATTTATATATTCTTTAACTACTCTCAATTTTAGTAATAGTTTAATTTTAATGTAAATACTTTGACTAAAGCAGTACTTTTAATTATAAAATAACAGATTTCATACTTTAACAGTAACATATACATGAAGTTTTAAGAACTGGATAGAAATCACAATCAACACCTTATTTACAAATCAAATTTCTTTTAAAAAGTATTTTGCTTCAGTTGAGGTATAAAAACATACATAGAGATTTAAAAATCAATAGTTGTAAAATTGATTAACATTAAACTAAAATACATATTAAAATTCAAAAAATAATTCAAATATAAACATTAAAATAAAGTGTAGGTAATTAGTTTTTCAAAAAATAGCTATTAGATTATTGTCTGTCATGATTTTTCTTTTTGGATTCATGTTCCAAGCTCTAGAATTCATTAAGCTCCCGTTCACGTATTACTCCTAAGAGTTGTAAGCCTAAAAGGACCTTATATAAAGGTGAGCTCACGAAAACGAGGGATTGTCGTAGTGTACAAAATTAATTAGTACTGCTCGATAATTAGTATCGTCCAATATCGTGAATTGGGTCCGTTGCGTGTATGGGCGCTACTCATATGGCTAATCCGTTTCTCAAAAAGTATTACATTTAACGCGTTAATACTAGATACAAATTATATACAATTCGATGTGACTTGATGACCGTTTTGTAAGGCTCGATGTCAGCAGGTGGTATACAGTATACATCCACCATCGCCAAGCGGGGGTTAAGTGTACACTACTGGTCTTTTCCTAGCAAAATAGTTCCGGAGACGATTGCTGTTGTAGTTGGTCCCGTGATACGAGTACAGTCTGCTAGTCGAATGGGGCTTGTCGGTGACGTCTACCACCCGGAAACCGGGTAGCAGGTCGAGGTCAGGTTTGACGGTCTTTGACGAGGCAGTGGCGGCTTCGGCGACAGGTTCGGGTGACGAGACCACACTGCTGCTGACGTCCGTCGATGAGGACGTGAATATTGACAGAAATTGATCGACCAGCGACTGTTCGTGTTTTACCTCAGTCTGCGTGGTATTGTTGTTTCCGTTGTGGTCGTTGCTGTTGCTGTTGTCACCATGGGGTGGTAGAGGGCTGGAAGGGTTCTGGGTGACTGGTGGACCCGTGTGATGGATGTACGTCATCGGCCAAGTTTGTGGCGGTCCGTCCGTTGAAGGGAAATACTTATCGCTACACGGTCGCCACTGATCTGTGGATTTTCCCACGTGACACCTATGTGCATAGAGGAAAAGTATGTTAAAATCCATCGCACTACTTAACTAAATGTTACTCTTTGTGTGATTATTTTTATTATTTTTATGTTCTTCAATCTGGGGTCTATTTACTTACCATGGATAACTGACCCCTTCGGAATAACCACATTTATGATCAGGCCGACAACAGTAATCCCAATCGCCTTGATCTACCGGACAAGACCATATGCCCATGTTGACGTTTTCAGTACAGTACGAACCAGGTCTGCATGGTTGTCCGTTGACAGTGAATCTCATCCATGTCCACTCCAATCCACCCGAGACTATTTATGGAATTAAAAATAAATTGTATTTAAAAGTTCAAAGATATGGAAGAATGTTTGTTTCTCACAGCCATTGTTCGGAGGGTATTTGGCTACGGGTGAACTGAAACAATGAACTTCGCTAAAATCCCATGTGTACAATAAGAATTGTTGGTCTAGACTGAAATGTTGGTTTGGTTTCAAATCTCTCATCTCGATGTCACTCAACTCGCAATAACCTCCACTATACAACAACGGAATAACGTGAAACACTAAATGTTATGTGATAACTGATAAATGCACATGCACCATTATTATATTATAACAACATAGTCTATTCACCATTTGGTGTTAAGACTAAGAAAATCTGTACCTACAAGTAGCTGAGTGTAGAACACCGAAAGTATTGGCTTTCCCTGGCCTTATTGCACTCCATCTTGCACTGGTATTCCGATTCGACGGTCATAGACTTTTTTATGGCTGACGGCAATAGTCTGGCAGTATTTCCAAAATTTATGTAACACACTGAAAAATAATAAAAACAAAACGTGAGTGATTATATTATTATGTCCGGGAATGTGGAGGATTAGAATCAGAATTTACAAAACACGTTTTTCACTTATTTTTTGCAATTATTATTTCCTATTTATATAATAAATGTATTAGTTTAACAAAACGTCTGTCTTACGCTTTTTTGCCGTCCCGTAGATTGTCGGTACTAGGGTGGGGTTCTGCCCATATGGATTGAACAAATCATTGTACACACCTCCCGGGACTCCAGGTAACCTGTTCGTTGGCCTGACCGACACAGGAGTGTATTCTCCTGGTATCTGGAAGAATGTGGTAGGTGGCATGGATGGCACGTAAGAACCCGTAGGTCTAGTGGGTGTGTTAAAGACAGTAGGAGTGACGGGGTAATATCCGGATGGCGGTGATAGAGTCGACGGTGGTGGGAAGTATTGAGGTGGTGGGAAGTACTGCGGCGGTGGTGATGGTGATGATTGTGGACCGACGGGGTAGTATTGCGGTGGTGGTGGTGGTGATGGTGATGAGTGAGGACCGACGGGGTAGTATTGAGGTGGTGATGGTGTTGGTGGTGGTGGCGATGGTGTTGGTGATGGTGACTCAGACGGTACTATGGGGAAGAATTGTAGTGGTGGCGACGATGGTGGACCGTACTTTGGTCCATATAACGACGGCGTCAGTGGAGGAGGCACACCGTACTGAGGCCGGTACGTGGTGAGCACAGTAGGCGTCAGATCCTGTCCCGGTACCAATGGCCACCCAGATTGCGGCAGAACCTTATCCAGTTCACACCCACGACCGTAGCTACCACGATTGTAAACGTCGCAACCGGAATCTTCAACGAAGTGTTTAACCGGATCCATGTCGAGTACCGGGTAATCAGTCAGGTAACAGTTGTCTGACCATTTACCGATGACGGGCGGCCCACGGCTGTGAGACACACATGGATTACATAATATACCTTATAAGTTGGTCACAAGGTTACAATTTACAATATATTAATATGTATGTGATGATCAGAGAAAGTTATTATAGGTAAGTGTTGTCACGTCGTAGCATATACATACCGGAAGCTGAATACCCGACAAGTGAAGTGTTTTACGTGAAGACAGATAAGTTCACACTCGTGCAAATTCTCCGTCTGCACCGAAAATTTCACTATCGACACTTCCAAGGTCAAACCACTCCGAATTCTTTCAAAACAATCTAAAATTCATATGTAAATATAAGTATCTATAGTTTAATTTATTTGTACGTGACATCTGAAACGGCTATGTCACAAGACCCAGAATCATATGCGGAAATTATCTCAATGAACCTAATATCAAACAAATAAGCGAAAAATTACCATAACAGCTTCATAGTTACAGCGTTAAAGTAAAGTATATTTTAAAATTTATTTATAATAATTGGTATACGTATTTTTAATTTGTGCTTTTAAATTGGAATTAAATTAGGAACCACTATTTTTACTCTATTGCAAGCCTCACGACGATAACATAGTGCTTTAATAAAATAGAAACTAGCCATACTATATGATCTAATTCTATGATTATTTTAAATAGGTAGCTTAAAAATAAATATAACATTTGTAAATATTGATTCAAACAGTAGGTATAATTAAATCCAGGGCTGCTTTTAGATATATACATACTTGTACCAACAAGCAAATTCTTTTCCGTTTTTCAGTTTTATATTGTTGTATATGAACTGAGTCCCAATAAAACCTTTTAGAGAGAATTAATTCAGTCGCTTTTGAAGATACTAACTAATTAGTAATTGAGGCCAGTACAATTTAAAATATAATGCTAATTGAGTCCATATTTTAATACTGACTGAGTACCATCAAACATTGAACAAAATATTTTCTTCCTCATTTTTACAAACTTAGGACTGTTTTAAAAAAAAGAGAATTTAGTTATGATTTTAAATTGTTTTATGTTAATTGGGTAATATATATAATATAATTTTATATATGTGTGTAATATATTGTATTAAAAGTTGTTTTTACGATATAGACATGCAGATTAACAAAAATCTGTGACTTATCCTCACCGGTGTCCCAATTTTTCGCAGGTTGACATCCTGGCTGACTGAGTTCATTTCGTGCAAAGACGTCGCAATCCCTGTCCGGGACTAAATCTTGGAAAATGTCCAATTGTCTGAGCATTTTATCGCCCAAATGACAATTGTCCATAGAGGACGTAAAACTATATCTGTTGGGGAAAAAAACGATCAACCTTATTGTTCAAAATTTCCGTTGATTCGTTTTATACCTCACCTGTAACTGAATATATTGCAAGTGAATGCCTGTTCATTAGCACACATGGTCTCACAGCCATAAAGAGACGGAGCGTTGGTTGATTTTATAATGTTTTCTTGCTGCAAATGGTGTCCCGTTCTAGCTTTGATGAAACACTCTGCGGAAAACGATTTACATACCATCAATTCGTTATTATACTATTTAAATTCATATTCAAAATAACACATAACACTAAATTAGTGACTTGAACTCAAATTGCCTATCCAAAACGCCGCGTTGCAAATAAGTTTATTTACGGGAGTGGGCGGGTGTGTTATATATTACCTTTTAGATGACATACTAACCGTTGATCGATGCCGGAAGTCGGTTCACCGTCGTTGCTGTCAACGTTGGTTGTATGTTATTGTACAGTAACCGGACGTCGTTGTTATACTGGTCGATCGGTCTGACCAGAGACACGCCGCCGCCACCGCCGCCTCCACCACCACCACTGAAAAGTTCCTGCACGCCTGGTTTCAACTGGTCATAGAAAACTCTGTCACCACCACCATACGCCACTTCGTTGCCTTGTTGCCACTGGGTACTGAGGTCTTGCCATAGGTCCTGTTCGTTTCCGGAACCACCCCACTTGCGCCTCTGGCCGTACGGATTGGCCAGCTCCGTGTACCGACAGCTAGGTGAAGCATTCACATTTTTCTCGAAATAATCATATTCCACGTCCGATTGGAAGTCCAGGGACAGGTCTAGCTTGTCAGAAGACACGGACGACAGTTGGCAACTGCTATAAGAGTCCAACTTCATGTCGTATCTATAGCAACAAAAAAAAAACAGAAAACACGTGGTAAATTTATATAAATCATGTCCATTTTAAATTGTATTATAATATAATATAATTATTTAATTATTTTAACGATGTCATAACGATCTTAATTTCGTAATGATATTTATTTATTTTTTGAAAGTATTCAAGTTGAATGACTTTTTTTTAAATATTATAATTAGTATATTAAACAAGTATAAAAGCTTAACCTTGAGCCATTTGTTAATTTTTCAATAACCATTTGCTTCTATGGCGTTCTTTCATCTTATTATATTAAAACATATAAGTATAACTGTACTTTTTTAACTACTGTACGTATATTGTTTAAAACTACAAAAATGTGTTTATTTTTCTGTGTAATTATTTAGTTATTATCAATACTCTCAATATTATTAATAATAAGAGGTATCTCAATGGAAATAACTTATTTCCTGAATTAAACTATATAAAAATCTTATATCCATGTTTATATTATTGATTTATTTTATCTATTTAATATCTTAGTAAATATTCAAAAATAACCAATAAGATTTAAAAGAATAATTTAAACAAGGATTAAAATAGTTATTCTTAAAATAAAATAATATACCTAAATAATAATAATAATACAAACCTGAAGTTAAATCCTTCGCAACGAAATTCTTTCTCGTATTCGCAATATATTTCACAATCTCCCTTTGAATCAGCTGGTAGAGTTCTTTGAATGTATTTATCGGTAAGACGGCGGCCTCCCACGAGTTTAATGAAACACGCTATTCAAAAATAATATAATATATGTTGTCGATGTAGTGAAGATTCAGCCGGAAGAACAATATTTTTAAAAGTACGTCAACAAATCCACAAATTACCAAAACATTTTTATTTTTTATTTTTTTTTTATAGATTTTTAGATTTTATTATTTTATCATTAAAAATATATTATGATCAACAGTTATTTTAATGAAATACAAACTTAGCTTAAAACTTCTAACATAACAATATTGTGTTTAGTACCTCTGGCATTGTATCTTTATTTACTACAGCTCTAAGCCTTTAATTAAACTTTTATCTGTGATTTTTGTATCACTAGAAACTAGTTGATAGAAAATCTGACATTCACTGACTTTTTGATCGAATTCTCTAAGAACTATCATTATCTAATTACTTATTATTGATGAACTTTAAATATTTCTATAAAATATAGAAAAATTATAATATTATTGTTCTCAAAAAACATCAATACTACGAGATTAATAGAGATGATTTTCTAATGTAATCAAGACGAGATAGTTTTATCGAATTTCTAGTGAAGTTTATTAGTGACCTAAAAGGTTATGCTGTTTAAAACATTATATACACAGTTATTAAGTGTCAATACACAATATTATTTAAACATTGAAATTTAACATTAATTTAACAAGCAATAACAATATTAAGTAAAAATATAATAAAAAGCTTATCTAAAAATAATTTCAAACGCGTATTGATATTTCTAACAAACATTAATTTTATATTATTATATTAGAGGCTATAGCACTGCCTACTGTATCGATAGCTAACCTAATGATGCATTTCCCGCACATGACAGCAGTCTGAGGGTGATAACACGTCCACGCTTGTCACTTACGTAAAACGTTAAATTCGTTATTTCGCACGAGACACAGTATATATAACACACATTACAGCAGCCAGTAATCAGCAGAACCATATTATTGTTCTAGTGTCGAAAAATATGCATACAATAATATGATTTGCAATATACAGCCAGTGAATTGTAAATGTTAGTGAAATGTCGAATAAATGAATAATACGTTTTTGTTTTTATATAAGCCCCTATTATTATTTTCGCATTTTCATATCGTGAGCAAAATATTATTATCGTATTTCACAACTTAGATACTACAACGTGATCAGTTATCGCCATACATATTATATTGTTGTTATAGAGATGGTAATTGAGATGTCTATTGATACACGGATAAAAAACATTTGTATGTTGATACCTCCTTCATAAATCGATAAATAATATAATTTTAAAAAAAAATGGATTTGTTAATATTTTTATATTATTGACTATTGTAATCATTACAAAGTTTCTTTTTTTGTTTTAGTACCTAGTAGGTATATGAAAATATAAAACACATTATAACATATTATGCACAATATATTTCAATATTTAAATGTGTAATTAATTATTAATAATACACTCATTAATATTTAACTTAGTCACGTCCTATATTTCTTCTTTTATAATTGAAATTGAACTCTACCTCCATAACTTATCAAATAAATAAATAAATAAATATTGTATAAGTACATACTAAGTTTTATAGTCAGAAATGTTAAAACTGTGATCATATTACCATAATAATATTCACTTATAGGCACTCAAAAAAATAAAAATCGAAATAATAAATAGTTTTTAATACTTGATACTAGACCCACCCAACTCTAAGTGTTGAGCTGAAATCGAGGAATCGAATAATTATCACTCATAATGTTTGTTTAATTTAAACGATGACCATTGCAGAAGTTCCAAGCAGAGATTAGGTTATAGTTACATATAACTGTTCACTTATTCTAAGTAGTGATGTGTTGTTATCTAGATAATATACAGATAATTTATCATACCTACTTATTAAAAATTATTTTTTAATTTATTTAAAATGAGTAGGTAATGACTATATTTCACACATCTAGTTTTAGATACTTATACCTATTAGTTAAGGGCACTTGCCTATGAAAATTCTTTAGAATCAGAAATTTGCTGGTTAAGTTATAACAAAATTAATGTTAGTATAAGTTTGTTGTATAAATATTTTTTTTAAATTAGTGGAAACCAAATAAACTACAGACTAATCTTCACAGGATTTAGTATATACCATAAAAATATACTTGAGTCTTATTTTATATTTTTAAATCGTAAGTCACAATATCTATGATTTGTATTCGTACAAACTTGTCCACCTAGTGATGTATTATAGATTTGTAAAGCGATTCAATTAGAATAGCACGTTGACACCGGTACTTGATATTCAGGTATAATATCGTCACAATTCAAAACACAATTATATTATTTAAACTTCAAAATGTCAACAAAATAACTTTTATAAGTATTTAATATTATTATTTTAGGGTCACTCACTCGATTTTAAATTGTGTAATTGTGTGTACACATAATAATGTATATTATTATAATATTATTTAATGACCACGTCATTGTCAATTGTCAACACTTAATTAATAATACAATATTTTTTTTTTTAAGTCGATTTATGTAGATTGATACATACTATTATGTTACTCACTTGTTCTATCTCTACATTGCAATATTTTCATGAAAAGATCGTACTCCGGATCATCGTACGGTCCCGATTTTGGCAGATCTAAACCAAGTAAACAAGTACCATTTCCATTTCCGTTTAATCTGAAAGATAAAAAACCAACACATTAGGTACATACTAGGTAACGTTTATTGTTCTCATATTTAGTTCATATAACTTTTCGGGAGTTTCCCAACATCCCAGGTACGTCCCGAATTGATCCTTATTTAATGTTCCGATTACGTCCCGAGAAAAAAAGTCATATTTTTGACGTAGCCAGAGTATATCCCGGTTCATTTAGAGTTAACCAGGGTACACCACGAGGAGGTGAACTAGATTTATACCTCAAAACTTTACTACCTTAAAACCTACTATTATTTATTTTATTATTTTAGATTACATCCATTTTTAAAAGATTGGGTGAGTGTATTAATTTTTATAATAATTGTTTACATTTTATAAATCATAGTCGATCGTCCGACTAATAATCCTATTAGTTTGTCTTAACTGTAGGTACAGCTGTGGACTGAAGACGCACTTGGACTAATCAGTTTAATTTGTTAATAAAATTGAAGACGCACTAGGGATGTCACCAATTATTCGGGTAAAAAAAAAATGATACGATATTATTTTAAACTGACCACTTAAACTCACCCATAACTGTATGTGTTGCACAACATTCGTTCGCATTCGTTACTGCATTGTTTCATATTTGTGGTAGATATTGTTTTTGTTACATCTGAACTATTCAAACGTTTTCCAATGGCCACTCTTTCAAAACAATCTGTTTGCAAATAAAACCAATTTAATTATTATGATATTATTTTTAATATAAAATGAAATATTATCGTACACCAATAGTGTTGGAGTACAGGTGTATAACACTTTTATCTGCTACACGTTTAATTATATAAATATTATAAATTATAATACTTGTTGCAGGGTTGGTGCTTTATAGTTTTGTAATTTAACCACCTATTCTACATTGATTTACTGCATGTTTAATGTTATTAGTTTATACCATCAGATCAGACTATTTTGTATTACACATTTATACTATTCAGTTATTGGAGAAAAAAATATACAATATAATATTTATATCTATAATATCTGAGTGCACCTAATACATTTAGATTATTATCATTATTTCGGAAAAAATATTATAATGTGTAACAATGATTTATTATAAGGATATAATATATGAGTAGTATAGTATAGTATATACTATATATTATATTATATATACTATAAAAATGGAAATTAAAATACATATATATTTTCTTAAAACTATCGTACATTTAAACTAATATTAAATGTAATTATTATAACATTACACACTTCATAATATGTCATCACCTGTATAGACTAAAAAATATGCTATTTCCATACACGAACAACATCGTGGCTGTTATTTTGTTCGTAACAGTTCATTCTTATTTTCTATATTATGATTTAGTAATATTGATAACTTGATATTTTATTAAGACGTCGATGATGCATAACAGCTAAACATCAAAACGTAAGTATAATTTAACGTCATTATAATTGGGAAACGCAGCCATATAGTTGGTAGCCGCGACTCGGGCTTTCAACGACATATGCTTAATACAATATAATATTATACCTACCTAGGCTGATAACAAACAAAATAATATGAGCATAGGATGCGCATGGCCGCATGGGTAACTATATTATAGGTATATGACCGCATTGCGCAATGGTGAGCGCTCGGATTACGCGGCACGTTAAAGTCTCCACACATCACACGCGGTTCATGAATAACTATGAATAGGTATTATATCAGCGTGTTAATACCTAACTCCATCTGATGGAATGTATCCGGGAACGATGGCGCTTTTCACTCACAATTAAACGATTAAATTTGTCATACCTACAAGGCTGCTGTGCCTAATTTTTTTTTCTTGAAGTTTTTTGGCCGTGATATGGTTGCGTACACATATTATACGTATTATATAGGTAGGTAGAGGTATAGGACTTCCGCGTGTACGAGGAAATGTTTCCGAAACGACCGGCGTGTTTGTCACCACATATCGTATAGGTAATAATAAAATATTATATGGAATAGATAGGTACTAATAACGTTTTGAATAGATTTTTCTTTATAAGATCGAGATTTTTGATGACAAACGAGGATTATGGACAGCACGGTTTTTTTAGGATACGATTCAAAGAAATGTAATTTTATTAATAATAATATGTTGAGTGCGAGATGTAGGTAAATAATGAAATTATTATAAAAATCGTGGCTCTCTAATATTATGTTAACGCATAATATAACTTCTAATTTTCCAAAATCATAATATTTAAAAGGTGAGACAGTCCGTATATACCTTATCCGGTGACACATTATTTCCTTGCATAGTTATAAATCCGAGTAAACGGGAAAACGGGAAAACCCTGTAAGCAGTAGTCCTTATGTTTTCTCATTCTATATCTATATATTGTATATATATCCATATTATATTCCTATTTAATGTCATAAGTACATAGCTGAACAAGTGAGTACCTATAATACTTATATTTATTATAATTATTATATTATAGGTACTTTTGTGCATAGAATGTAATCCGCATAAATGCATGTTTCCCTAGCGTATATAAAATCTGGAATATACATAATTATATTATATAATAAATATTGTAATAATGAATTCAAATAAAAGTTAGAATTTTAATAAAAATACGTTTCGCGAAAAGAATACCCAAACGTAATATATGATCAACAACAATGAATTGGTATTAAACCGTGAAATCGCATATACTGCAGCATAATAGCTACTATTGTTTGTAATTCAGATTTTTCTCATTCTTTCTATCACGATCTAGATTTTTTTTGGATACTCGTATATTAAACATGTATCTATACTTTGGTTTATTTCAAACTTTCAAAAAATAAATAATTCTATGTTTTTGTGATTATACACTATAGATGGCCATTAAACAATTTATTTAATTATTTAAGTTATGTTATTCATTTTCATCAGTTATATTAAAAAAAAGATTTTAAGTAAGTTTCAAAGTACATATATGCAAAAGTCTTAAGTAGTTTACGGATGGGTATAAACATTAAACGATGACAAGCATAATGAGACACACGCAGTGTATAATATAATATTATACCTTTATATTATAAAATACACGGTTTGTTAAATTAATTGGCTATACTTATTTATTTATGATCAATACCTACTGCTGTACTTGAGCCCGTATGGACCTTTACCCAAATAAATAAATACCTACAACTTAAGCTCATATTTTTATTTCTAACTTTTTGAATATAGGTAGTACCTAATACCTATAATAAATAAATAAAAGCCATAAGGAAATAAATTATAGTCTTTAAGAGAGCGCTACATCCGCATGTATTGTCTCCCTCTAACAAATGTAAAACATTGCAAAACTGTGTTGCGCGGGTAAGAACCACTCAAGTTGTAGCCCAAGCTAAGGAACCAAATGTTCACATATTATAAAGAGGAGAACATTTACTGTGCAACTTCGTTTTTATTTTTTCGATATCAGAACTAAAAAAAAAGACTATTCTAGTTTGAAAATGCATTATTTTTTAGTATTCGGGTGTAGGGTACCTCTCAACACAATTAACCCTAATATACTATATATACATATACCTACTTTATTTTTACTATTACTGATTAGGTACTATATGCGTCTAATGTCTATATAGGTACTGAAGTATCATTATTTGCACAAAATATTTTATTATTCAATATTGTTTTAGTTTTCTGTGCAGTGTGTACTATAACAAAAACTAGGGACTAAAGAAATTTCTCACAAGACTCTCAGAAATTTTAATCCATATTTCCGGTGGAATAAATGGAGGTCGTCGCTTTGGAAAAGGGTAACAACATTTGTTTGTCTCACGGGCACCGGTCATGTAGATCGATCCTCAAAATCGTTGTACCATCGAATTTATAAATAATAATTCAACCAATAATCGAGAAAGGTAATTGTCGTACTTACTATACAAACTAGTAACTACAAATAAGAAGGCTTGTCTATAAGTATAACTAATTGATTGTGAAAGTTTCAAATTAACACTAATTACTATTGACGGGTAGGTAGGTACTAGTATCATCCTGATAATTTATTTAAGATATTTTGAATAATTAATATAAAATGAATAATGTTATAGCATAAGTATAATATACACAGTCATTTGTACAATCAGTTATTCGATTACGACGCATACAGTTTCATTTTTGGAATATTATTAAAATAAAATGTACATAATAAAGTTGATAAGTACCTATCTAATTATATATAATCGAGTGTTCATATCATAGTATTATAATGAGTTAAAGAGCTTATTAACAGTTTTGGTTTTCAAATTTTTCATGGGATTAAATAATTTTGAAAACCAAAACAAATTTTCACGGTTATACCTATTACTTACGCATTTTTACTGATTTGTAGGGATATAATATTTAGAATTAATAGGAACAAATATACCTACTTCAGAACTATATGCTTTTAAATCATCTAAATTCCTGTATTTGGACAGCCAACTCACCCGCATACGTTTATATTGAAGGTGTATAATAATTAATATTGTTAGTAGACAATTATTTTATTTTATTATTGATATACCTACACATGCACGTTGGGAAACTATTTTTTTACAATTATTCATGGAAATAATGTCGTACCGATATAGGCACACAGTCTGTGTTTCGGAGGTATGGGTTTTGGAGTTTCTCATAGCACGTAAACGACGCGATTAAATCGATTGCTAAAATTCGACCTTCAGGCATTAAAACTAAATTAGGTACGTACCTATCACATCCAATGGCACGCAACGATTATCAACACATTTTATCAAAACATTATGTTATGGCTCAATCAATTCCATTTTTTTTTCTAAATTCAAATGTACATATATTTGGGGAGTTGGATACAAAAAAAATAAATATGATATCGCAATAAAATTAATTTTAATTTTTGAAATAATTATTAACCAATATGATGTGATGTAGGTATAAGTATATACGACCTCAAGTTTCACATTGACTGTAGGTACACACTGCTGATGTAGATTAAGAAAATATATCTAGTTTAAGTATAAAAGTATTTTAAGTAAGGTCCTCCGAGCCCCTCAAAAACAGTATTTTCAATATTATAATATTACCGATTTCAAACATAAAATTTGTAGTTTATGTACATTAACAGTTTGTGTACATTTATGTTATCCAACAAACGTACTTTAATATATGCAATTATACGCTGTTTGAGAAAAAAATGGATTTAATAAATAAAAAAAAGCTAAATAGGTAAAAAGGTAGAAAATTAGTGCATGTCCGTGAATTTAAGTACATTCATTATAATATCTATGTAAAAGTAGTTTTCAATTTCAATTTTATATTGGTAGGTATAATTCATAAATAAATATTAATTTATAAAAATCAAATTTTGTTTCCTCAATAATATTTTATACATTTAAGTCTTAGTAGGTAGGTATATTATCATTGGAGTATATAAATCATTTCAGAATGTGATTATTAGTGAACATCCATTCAGCATTATATCAGTGTCATATCGTCATTATATAATCTGTGTGGCATTGTGAATATTCTATACTTCTAGAGAAAAAAAAATTGATAAAATCTACAGCCGAAGCTTGAAATAAATTTTTTTTTGTTTTGATTTTCTTAACAACTTACAGTAAAAAACTAGTTAGATCACATTTATATAATATATAGGAAATTACAAACAAATAATAATTGAGGTGCTAATTGGTAATTTATTAATTTAGATTGTTCCATATAAAATATTTTACATATAATAAGAATTATATGTTATAAGTACTTCTGATTTTCACATTATAGATTTTTTTATTTTACCTGAATGTATTCCTAAGTTTTGGACTCACAAAATATTGATCTCAATTACGTAATTAACTAGATACCAGTTTAGTTACTCATTGCTTTCGAGATGCTCCAATTAATTACGAATTAAGTTAGGTACTATTAAGTACTCACTAAACATCACATAAAGTTCTTAAATAAGTGTTAATTCGTTGTATTTTAACTAACTTCATTATTATATTGTATAATGGTATATTGTATAATGTATATTATCATGGTTATATTATTTAGTATCTACTGGATTATATACGAAATATAAATAAATAAATAAACATTTCTAGATAATTCATTTTGCCGGTAACGTGTGTAATTTATAAAATAATAAAATAGTTATTATAAGTTAAAACATGTAGTAGCTATGTCCTGTATATTATATCGCTGACTGCATACCATAAAAATTAAAAAGTTCAGAATAATTATTTACTGTCAAAAATAGTTTTATTCCGTACGGTTAATATAAAAAAAGGTGGACAAGTGGGTGTCACTCTGATGTACAGTAGGCTACAAGTGGGTCACTGTATAATGGATGATATTAAATTTGAATTCAACGATATAATATCATTGTATAAGAAAAACGATTCTGAGCGGAGACGGTATGTCAGTCTAGGTATAAGACATATTATATACTTATCTATGGTATTAAATTATATGGAATTTATGAATAAATTATTCATTGCCCCTTATAACATGCACAGTATTATCATTGAGCATACTTCTTATTCCTTATACTATGGTAGATTGTATGGATAGGCCATAATATTTTGATTTTTCAGTTTCATATATCCCCGAATAATTTTTTTAAATTACAACAAAAAACCCAAGATCGTTAATATTGATTTTAATATGTAATTTTGTCCAAATATGAATTTAAAATGTCTGTAAAAAATAACTGTGCTCATATATTTTTTAGATTTTTTGGCTACAGTATGAACTATTTATGAGAATCTTTTTTTTAAATTTTCAATCCTTGGCTATAAAAACTGAACATTTTATAATTTATTAATTACGACGGTTGATAATTTTCGAGATTTTGATCAATTTTGTAAAAATGCGATCTTTAAATGCTTATAAAAAAAAATTGTGTATTTTGCCTATGTATTTTTAATATTTTTCAATTTCTATTGTAACAATATATCAGGAGCCTTGTATTAATTTTTACACTTTTTGGCCCAACAGATAAAACTTTATTGATATTTATAGAAAAAAAAAACTAAAAAAATTGAAAACTGAAAATGTCCGTAAATAGCTCAAAAAGAGTCAAAATATTTTCAAAATTGTATGGTGTATAGGAAATGATAATTTAAACATTCAGTGAAATTTTCATGTATCTACAGTTATTCGTTTTTGAATTACAACAAAATAAGGAAATCGCTACATAAGAAATCGAGTGAATATCCAATGTTGTAAAAATTTGAATTTCAAACGCTCATAGAAATTTAATTTGACTTTCTTATAAACATTTTTTTTTTTGATAAAGGTAGATAATCTTATAAGGAATCTTGTATTACATTTTCAAATCTTAGATTTAAAAAGAAAAATTTTTACGAATTCTTAACTCAAAATAATTTGCATATTTTCGTGATTTTTCCATATTTTGTCAATTTTGAACTTTAAATGCTTATAAAAAAAAACTGTGACTAAGGATTTTAAATATTTTTCATCTGCCTTTGAAACAATATACTAGGAGCCTTCTATTAAATTTTCAAGTTTTTTTAACCAACAAATAAAATTTTATTGATATTTCTAGAAAAAAAACTAAAAAAAAATGAAAACTGAAAATGTCCCTAAACAGTTCAAAATAAATCAAAATATTTTGAAAATTTTATCGTGTATAGAAAATGCAAATATAAACAACCACTGAAAATGTCATGTATCTACGGTCATTTGTTTTAAAGTTACACCAAAAATCAAATTCAATTTTCTGAAAAATCAATTTTGAGGTAAAAATTCCCGTTTTTCCTTAATTTTTCCTTTGTTTTTCCCGGCGCTTTTGAAAACTACTGTGAAATTTAAATTTTGACCTCCTCAATGCACCAACGATATTCACTTTCCAATCGAACAAGATACTGAAGTTGAAAATCGAAGCATTATTTCAACTACTTATCGTGTACACAGACACAAAAAAAATAAATATAAAAAAAAAAATATCATTGTAAAATCAATACATTCATCGTTCCACTCAGAATCTAAAATTCTTCTAATGAAATATAATAACCAGGTAATCAAAAACGGTGATTACAAATTAGTGAGCTAAAAGCGTTCTGAATAGGTAATACCTTTTATAGGTTTATTGTGTTAGAACTTTTATGTATCGAATAGTTTTGATAGATAGAATAAATAATTTTCTTTAATATTTTGAATTAACTTCAGCTGTAACAATATCTATGCACGGTTAAGTCATCATTTATATGACGATTTCCGACACGTTTGTTGCGATGACATTCAAAGTCACCACATTATGGTATATAAATAGTAAAGTTTCGCGAAATGAGTAAGAAATAAGAATAATACAGACCGTTGATGCCCTGCAGGTTGAGAAAAGAGCCGGTGTTGGTGACTGTGAACACGTGGAACAATGACACGACATAGGCGCCGAACGTACGCATCTCGAGGCCCGGCAAAAACGTAACGACGATAGGAAAACGAACCGGAAGTGGACGTGAAAGACGCAGTATAATATTATTACGATGTACGAAAAAAAAAAAGGTCCAAAGGCAATCACGACTACAGCGACGAATAAGGACTCGATATTTTTGTTATTAAATATTGATTATAATATTTAAATATTACAATAGCATAATTATTGATCGGGTCCCGATCATCGCACACACATAGTATGGCTCTCGCGAGTACCTATTCGCTCGAAATATTGCGCACTTGTGTTTGTATGTTAATAGGAAAATGTATGCGCCACGTCTTGTCGTATTGACGTGTCGCGTGCTAAAGACGTGTGCTACAGACTTATCGGCCGGGCGCGATATACACTACACGACGGTATAATATAGTTTAGAGCTGTCAGGATATAAAATGTCGTTATTTGGCCAAATACCCATAATAATTAACGCGCGTATGACGATAAAAGTAATAATAATATAATCTACCACTGCCACTGTGCCAATACACCACGGTATACATTATAATATGCACCACTACCTAGCACTCTGCTGTAGGTTATGCCTGTACCGCCACCGAGAAACCACCCGACCATTTATAATTCGGCATATCACAAATCGTTGTCGCTCATGGCGTGAAATCGAGCTCGCACACACGCGCACATTGTCTTGGGCAGCAGCAATCAAAAAAAAAAAAAAATCGATGAAAAAATCGCTCGAACGAGTGCCGCCGCCGCCGTCGAGGACAGACAGATTGGCGGCAAAACCTCGTGCATTTTTAGTCAAAACGTGTAGTTGTATCTACCTATTATCCCGAAAAAATATCTAACCACTACCTAGGTTTCAACGTATTTAGATAACCTAGGATGACGACCAGTAATTAGTTACACGTGTGTCAAATAATTACGTAAATGGGTTACATCATTGTACTCGTTTGTATATTATATTCTGTCACTGTCACTTTTCAACGAAAGTATCATAATAGTATGACATTACATTTAAATGTTAATTATCTCCATGATTTCTCCATGATTCCACGATTTCCATGAATATATTACAATGTACAGGTTTGATTCGATTGCCTTTATGTAGGTACCTTTAATAGGGTAGGTACCTACTATTGCTTGATATTATTATTTTTTAATTCAGGAATTATTAAGAACAATTTACGCAGACTTGCTATTACTTCTGTTTGTATACCAATCGACTGTACTTATTAAAATAATAAAACCTAGAGAATAATATGTTGGTTACGCCCTTTCAGAAAAACACCGTCGAATTATACAATATTGTTTATGAAATTACATACCTACCTACAATTAGTATATTTTTGAACTATTTTTTAAAAAATATGTAACTTTTCTGATAGGATCACTCCTATACAAAAAGTAAATTAGTTACCTACATCTAAAATAGTGTTTAAGAAAACGTTATAATTGAGTAACATGTATTTTTCAGCAAAAAAAAACTGTGAAAAGAGTAGGTAATCACTGTTCTCCCGTTTCCATAAATGTGTTTTAACTTTTTTTGAAATAAATATTGCCGTATTGGTCAATACTAAGCAAATTTTGAGAGGCAAATTTGAAATTTCCCATATTCCGAACTTACATTTTTAGTTTTTACATTAACTTCCCGTGTTAACTCATTATTACTTCTACAGTTTTACTTTCATAATACTATTATTATATTCAAGAATATCAGGGAAAATATGGATATTTATACAATATATCAGATATTGTAAATACCTATGTATAAAATTATTGCTGATAATATTTTATAAAAATGAAATCATAACATACGCGTTTCCAGCTAACAGCTATAGGCAGCAGGTTAGATATTGCAATATTTAAATCAGTTATCAATGTACGGCGAACCTATGTTAATGCGCACGACGTCTAGCTATTTAATGGTAGATTGAACGTTTTGCAACGTTTTAGTTCTGGTAAAAAAAAAAAAAAGAGTGTATAGAAGGACGAAATGCCTATCGTGTATATATATGTACGAGGACTCCGTAGAAGGTGAAGGTCTCCAGAAAAGTGAAATCTATATAGGTATAAATATTTATATTATATTATTGTATATACTAATAAAATATTATATTATGTAGATATAGTGTTTGATCTAATTGTGTTGGGTTGTTACAGTATAGCATCATCATTATTAATTTGTGTTTTGTAGATATACCCACTGTATTACTGTAATGAAAAAAAAAAATTTTAAATCAATATATATCTACATCTCTTGAGTTTGAGACCACATAGAATTGTCAAATTTGAATTCAATAGTATTAAATCATTGTATACCAAAAACGATTCTAAATGAAATTATCATTATTAGAGTATATAATTTTTCCCATGTTTGAACTTAAATGATAAATATTAATAATACTGTTTTTATAGTTTTTAGATTTGTTGGTTACAGTATGAACTACTTATGAGTGATGAGACACCTTGTTTTAAATTTTAAATCTTTCATCATAAAAATTGAATAAATAATTTTATGTTTTTGACTGCAAAATAATTTGGTAACTTTTGAGATTTCTATGAATTTTGTAAAAATTATAACTTTTAATGCTTATTAAAAAACGTACTTGTGTATTATACAATTTTTTTGAACTGATTTTATAATACCTTATAACTAAATTTGTATTGAATTTTCAATTTTTGGTCCATTAAACATTTTTATTGACATTTATCGAAAAAAATATAGTTAGGTACACTTATCGTGTATACAAAAAAACACACATACATCATTGTAAAATCAATACATTTATAGCTACACTTAGAATCTAAAATTATAAAATAAGTTGTACATTACATCATAAATATAAAAATCAACCAAACAAACAAATGTTGAGTACGAAATACATTCAATAATAATCTTATTATTAAGTTTAGCAGAAAATGTACACACATTATTTTGTATTTTGCTAAAGGGTTTTAAAATTCATTTGATATATATAAATAAATAAATAATATCAAAATAAACTTCAATAAATTGATGTGAATGTATAATTAATGTTTCGTTTTAAGTAGTGTTAAATTTTATTGACTCACATTGCAAAATGGTATACCGACCTAAATACTTAAGTTTATTTAAGCATAATATTAATTTAACTATAAGTTTTTTTTGGAAATAAATATTAGATTATTTTAAATAGTTTAAGTACAAACACTAAGGTTACATTTTAAGTACAAATGTGGGTAAGAAATATACAAGTTATTATATTAAAAACTGGCTTCAAATAATTTACACACATTTTAAAATGCTCACTTAAACTCTGAACTCGTTAGCGCATAGAGTTGTATATATTTTAACCACTCAATCGCGCACTAAATACCTTCTTATTACAGAATTAATAATTTGTTATCGATGTGCTTGTACCTAATGTATAAAGCTAATGGTCCCCGTCGCCGAAGCTGAAGATCAATTAAATATATATTTATATATTAGGTATTATGTCATTTTGTTCAAAATGATTTATTCCTATATTATTCATATACGTATCACATAGGTAAATTTATATACAAATTATTTTTTTACAGTTTTGTTTTTTATTTTATGAAATAAGTATTTTGGTTTAAGAGACACCGACATTTGTTGTCTCCGTAACATAGCAAATTGTACGTTCAGATGAACACTTATCGCTCCATTAGCTTAAAAATTAGAGTGAATTAACTTCTTTATAAAATGTAATGGTAATATTATTATCTAGGCAGTCTTATCGGCTTCTTATAATATTTTAATTTGAAAGCGAGTTATGAGTATTTTAAGATGTACAAACAATTTACAATTTACAATTTTAAATTACTCTTAACTTGCTCTAAAATTAAAATATAATAAAAATCCCGTGAAGTTGCCTAAATAATAATCTTACCTTTAAATTGTATTAGAGGTCAATTAACTCTAATTTTTAAACTAACGGAGCTAAACTTGTTCTGTTGAGCTCACAATTTGCTATGTTAGGCACTTGTAAGACGGAGACAACAAATGTCGGTATAAGGTCCTCTTAAGATATTACTATTTTTATTTTTTATTTTTTTATTGGTCTAGAGCCCGGCAACTATGGCCATTAGTTATTGAGGGGTAACGGCTGAAACGGTACACTTAGGACATTGGGTGTTTTTTTTAATTGTGGGGAGGGTACTGTAGGTTTTTGGTAAACATGTGTGTTTGGTTTTGGCAGAATTTAAAATTGAGCACCCGTAGGTTTATGCTATGCCTGGTCCCAGGACAGTTTCTTGCCAAAGAGAGGAGCCACCCGTGGTCTAGAGTCCAGTCCCGCTTTAATATTTTTATTCAATGAAAATGTACGCGTATAATATGTGCAAAAACGAGTTTTATAAAATAAGAGCAAATAAGTTGTAATTTTAGTAAATGTGCTCAAATTAGGGCTGACCAATTGACATTATTAATTACACTTGTTATGAATTTGACCTTTGCCTCCATCTTTATATTCTTGACAGCTAAACCACAATTGTTGAAATGTTCCAGTCGATGCTATTATTGAACCACCAATCCAGGCACCAAATCGCCTCTCAACAGACCCATTAGGTGAAATCATTCTCAATCTCATGCTAGCTGGTACACGAGATGTGAGATCCCGATTTAATCTTTCTGGAAAACCCTTTTGGCACACAAATAATAAATATCTTATATTAATAAACGATTGTATTTAAAAACATAGTTTAAATAATTATGCATTAATATTTACTTGTATCAATGAATTTCCACCAGTGACAACAATGTTATTATATAAGGTAGGTCTTATGTCCACATCGCACATCCCTGCGCTAGTGACAACAATATGGCTCATGCTTAACATAGAACCACCCATATTAGGGCTAGGATCAAATAACATTTCTGGTATTTTGAATCTTTCATTGCCAAAATCCTTAAAAATTTATATATTTTATAAAATTGTTTTTATGTTTAACCTTAGATACGTATTAAGTACATTTGTTTTTGATTGGAGAATTTTGTTCCACTAATATTTTGGAAATGTCATTCATAATGCATATTTCGTTAACTTCCATTAAAAATTAACCAATGTTGTTTCTAAAGTAATTACTTGTAAAATAAGTTATATTATCAATTACTATGTATATTAATTTCAACAAACAATTTTATATAAAAAAACATTAATTTATACAACAATTCGATAATAGATTTTGTAGTACACTAGGAATGATATGGGTAATTGTAATTTTCACTGATTTATAGGTAGTCGATTTTAACCTTTTAGGTTTGGATTTGTAACATAATATAAATTCTACCATTTCGAATTTTAAATATGCAAATCATTTAAGCTCCACCGATGGTAAGTATATATTTTTATTAATTTAATTTTTATTACATTTTAACTACACAGTGAAAACTGATCATTTTTGATAACTATATATTATATGTATGTATTTTTATTTTATTTTACTAACTAGTACCTAATCATTATCGATTACATTATATTTTTTTTTTAATGAGTGTAAATAATACTATTAATTACTAGTATTTGAATATATTATACAGTAAATATAGTAAAAATGAAATGCTGTTGGTTGGTTCCAGAAAAACTTGAGAACTGCTGGATTTGGAAATTTTTTTTTTTAAATTTGTAATCGTCTAAATGAAGTTTTTATGGAACGAAAACTTGGAAAAATTTCACTAACGAGGGTAATTATAATAACCATGCTCACACAAGGATTTAAACATTTATTTATTTATTTATTTATTTATTTATTTTGTTCATAAATTGTTGTCATTGGTTACATCGCATCGTACAGATTATAATAGTAATATGAGTAGAATTAGTATTTATTTGCGACTATTTACATATAAATTAATCTATATACAACAAAGGTTGTAATTACTAGTTAAAAAGTTAATTTTTTTTTTAGTTTTTTAACTTAACTAGTTAGTTTATTTTCTAATTCACTTATGAACTTAACTAGTTTAATTTACAGTTGAAATAACTTAGCTTTTCTCAGTTAATTTTAAAAAAATCCATCAAGTTAAAAATATTTTTAAATATTTTGTTTATACGTAAATATTACTATATCAGTATAAAATAGAAATAATCCAATACAAAAACATAAACATTTCTGTTCTTTTTCTTGATAACATAATTGTATGTATATTAATATATTTTATTAAGTTGTAAATTATATATTATGTGAGTTGGAATTATAAATGTTTTTAATAAAGTTAATAATTTTAAATTATAAATTGACAATTTTTATGTTTTAATGTTATATAACTTATAATATATATGAAGGTCATGTACTCATCTTCACGTATTATGACATTCAATTGCTATACAATATAAAAAATATATTTGTTAAATTATTAATTTGAGATGAGTATATTATAAATTAGTAAATAATAGTAAAGTAAACGTAAAATGGTATACAGTGTACATTACGATAAAAGTTTAATAAAATTGTTTTTTATATTTTATAAATTAGAAACTAGAAAGACACATTCACTTATTATGTGATTAACATACTAGTTAAACAAAAAATAGATTAACTTTTTTTAAACTGAGTTAATATTTTTAACATTTAACCTATCGAGTTAAATTTATAATTTGTTAACTGTTAACTTTTAACTTATCGATCTTGTGTCCTCTTAACTTAACTTAACTTGAGTTAATTATTTTCTTTAACTTGCCCACCTTTGATATATAATATATATAAATAAAGAACTTGTCCTGATTCATCATAGCTTAGCTGGAACCGATTAAGCTATGAGTATGACATTGGGTCAGTAGTTTCGATGTAAAGGTAATGTAGTTAATGTAGTTTCGATCACTAAGAAACGTTATTAAGTATCGACGTTAAGACAATCGACATACGTTAGCCAAAAGTTGAATTTTGAAGAAAATCTCAAAATATATAATAATATATTACATAAACATATAAAATATGTACTTACTTGTAGTTATATATTAAAACTAAAAATTAAAGAAGTATGCATAATATGAAAAAAAAAAAACATAAATGATTAAATAAGAACTTTTATTTTATTCTTAACTAATAAAGGAACTCGTTCATTTTCCAAAGGAACGATAAAGGAACGAATTCCTTTTTATAAGGAACTTGCCAAACCTAGTATAATTGAATATATAAATAAATTATTTATTTAGCTAGTATAATATAATTTGTTACCTATATTAAGATAGAGTATTGGTTAATTTAATCAATTTTTATTCCATAACGATCAATCCGATCATGCAGTTTTCATATTATAAACGAATTCTAATGTATTAATATTATGTTTACCTACTTTAGATCTTATAAAGAAATGTTTTCATTTATTTTTTTTGAAGCAACGTAGTTTACTTTTGAATATTTGTTTATGTTCACATTTTTATAAAATATTCCCTAAGACTAAATTTATTAAAAAGTTGTTAGTGAGATCTACAGAATACAAGACGAATAATTTAAAATAAATATGTTTTCAAGATTCATATCACATAATTAGATAGAACAGTACGTTGGAATGAAGATATTATGTATTTTTAGCAAAAAAAAACAGTCCTAGTGAAGTGAACGCTATACATCCATATTTGAAGGGGTATAGTATAGGCAATCTTAATGAAAAACTGAGAAAAAATAAAATTCAAAATACTAATTCAAAGTTATTTATTTATTGGTTTCGTGTCAGTACCGTCATTGTTGGTTGTTACTTCTTGCGTGATTTCGAGGTTAGGTATATATATTATATTATATATTACAAATACGGATTCCGTTAAAAAATCCCACTAAGGTTAATCCCACTCTTAGTTAATAAACCAAATTCGTATAAGATAAATACGATAATATTTGTAATATTAGTTATTATTGAATTTTACTACTTTACTATAAGCTCAATGTTATTATTACTTGATTGTATCCATTAGGAAACTCATAATGAGAAGTTGGTAGAGTTGATACAATTTTCTCATCATATGGAGTTTCAGATACTTGCAATACAGAATGCTGAAAATCTTGAATAACTGACTGACACATATAATTATACCAAGAGTCTGTCACTTCTGGTAGTGTCCTTTTCTTTGTCCATATTGGTTTTTCTTTATCTTTTACCGGTGTCTTTTGTGCTACCATGTAATGTGGTGTCACTTCGATATTATTTTCCTATCAAAGACAAAATAGAAAAATCAAATGGATTGCTTTAACAATTGTATTTAACTTACAGCCAGAAACTCTTTGCATTGCGTGCTGATGAAATTTCCACCCAAAGGACATTTGACAACGGCAGAATGTATTACAAAGCCGTCGTGCACGGGAATGGCAGATGTATGTATTGCACCACTATCAACGACAATACTAGTAGGACGACCACAAGAAAATGCAGCTAATACAGCATTTCTACATAGATATACAGCCGGCACATTATACTTTTCAAACATTAATTCCACCAGTTCCTCTCTTTTAGATCTAGTATTGAATGGTGATTCACTAAATAATACTGGATGATACTGTGACTCTGTGTGTAAGCATTTTGAGTAAGAGTAATCAACAATCTTTTCGAATAGATCCCAATCATCGATCATGCCGTCTTTCATACAGTTTTTCACTTCTTTGTCTAGAAATAAAATTATGAAATATAATTTGGTTATAGTAAATAATTGAATCATTTTCAGTGGGCAAAACAATTTATATAGTTGTGGCAAACAATGTGTTTATTTGAGAGTACTAAAATGTATTAGTTAAAAAGTTTAGTTGCACCAACTGATTGTGTAGTAATCTTAACTAACATATAAAATAGTATTCCAAATTGTACCATATAAAACGGTCGATGTACAAATATTAAATAGTTACAGCAACTATATTCAATGTTAAAATAATTTAGTTATATCGACCATACAATTTAGTACAAGTATAGTACAACAACTAATTACCTAAGGCTGTACTCTTTATTTGTTAGTGTGGGGGGCCTATAAATATTTAAAGTACCTATATATATATTTATTATCTACCTTTACGAGGGACATTCAATGACGTAACATCAGTGAAATATTTCATGTTTCCATTGATCCGGTTGCCGGATTTGGCACCTGGCTCCAACGCACTCGTATCTGGTGTGCCGTCGTTCAATATTCCAACCATAGACGGTAATTCAAATTTTGGGGAATCGTCTTGGGCGGCACCGATGCGCATTGATTGCGACCCCAAGTCGAACACGATCGCACCGATTTCGTCACCGCCATACAACATATTGATATTCATGTTTCTGATATTTTACTGTTCAAGAAAGAAAACAGACAACAATTCTATAAATGAAAAATACAATTTACAATTAAGATGTTAGAAATTTAGAATGGTGGCGTATTATACGAATAGTTATCACAAATACTCAAAATAATAATAACAATAACAATCGGGATGTCGAACGATAGCTGATTACTCGATTAAACAGGCTTGTTTTTATTGTATTCGTTGGATGAACGTACTTACGGTGTTGCCAAATTTTCAGCATTATTGTGCATGCGTCAGTTCTTCGACGATTATATAACTATACAAGCGTATACAAAGTTATCTCTGGGTACTCGCTTTGAAAGTAAAAATTGTAATACAGTTATAATGATGTAAATAATAGTAAAGAAACAACTGTGTTCGACATAGCGCAGAATTAAAGTGTTGGAAGATAGGAAATGGAAGAGGAAAAAATCAATAAGCTACCCAGTAGGTGGGACCCTGTGTGTATGTGACTTGTGGTGGGGGAGGGAGTTGCTGCTTTATTGATTCGAAACATCAACGTGAGGGGGAAAACGAACATCTGTGTGTCATCCGTATCCCATGCGTCGAAGGCCACACATCCCATACATTCATTTTTATTTTCTATTCTCCGAATCCTTTTATACCAACCCTCTTCGAATACTACCTCTGCTTCTTATTGTGATTCTTGAACAGGCCCATTCAAACCCCTTACAACAATAACGCTTTATTTATACATTTGTGCACCTTTGTGCAGTCTTTTGTGTGTCAATTAATTATCCCTTGAATAATACGAATTTGCACGACCGGCTTTGATATTCTCAAGTGTCTTATTAGTATTAAAAAAACCGTCACAATTGGGGGTCTCATCAGCACCTCTAAAAAATAAAATTTTGCAAAAATAATGAAAATTATAAATTTAGAGTAATACCTTTATATTAAAAAATATCAAAAAAATAAAAAAAAAATATATAATATTTCCTGGTAAAAGTGGTAATACATACTTAATATAATGTGATTTCTAAGCTATTTAAATTTAATAATTAAGTAAGTAATTCAATGTATTATTTAAAATAATAAACCAAATACCTACCTAATATAATTAAAACTCTATTAAAAAGTATTGTTAAGGTTCAAAAATAATGTGGAGATAGAATAACTGTATATAAAACCCAATATAGTAGGTACTATATAATATAAAGGTGGCACTTTTGGTCTTGCCATAAATGGTAGAAAGAATAATCTTATCTTATACAAATTGGTACAATGAGATATACATTTTTTTGGGGTTTATCATGGAGTTACAAGCACGTACTTCATCCTCTCGGGCCGTCCTTACAAATGATTTACAATGAGGTACCTATTCCAGAAGATGACACGTCCAAAGTTAAGGTGGAAAGACCCGACTACAAAAAATGTAAAGCGGGTAAAACCAAACTAAGATTGGCGAATATAAGTGATGCATATAGGGAAAGATGGCATGGCATATGTTTTTCAGTGTGGTTTTGAAGGCTGACAACTACAAAGTTGAAGAAGGACTTAAAAAAATATTCAGTATTAACTCAATTATTATCTGTAAAAAAAATTAAATCTTTATTTAAATTATATTCAATTTGACAAATTTCAAATTCTTATAAAGTAAAAAAACCCAAATAAAAAATTGGTTAAGTGGATGCGCTCTGCTGTACAGTAGGTTACAATTGGGTCAGTGTATAAAGGATTGTATTAAACTCGAATTCAATGATATAATATTATCATTGTATAAGAAAAACGATTCTGAGAGGAGACGGTTTGTCAGTCTAGATATTTTATATTGTTATTATTTATTATATCATGTAAGTTGAATTAATATTATAATATTATTATTTTTATTCGTTTCTATGGTAATAAACAAAGCTTTAGAAATTAAAATCCAATTTTGAGCGGTTTTTCGTAATTGTTCGGTGTTTTTTTACCGTGGAATTAAATAACTATTGATAAAATCGAAAAATGACCTCTTTAAAGTACCATCTTGATCCAATTTGCTAAAAGATAAGGTACTATATATTGAAATCGATAATAATAAAACTCTTAAAATCATTAATTTTAATTCTAATAAAATTAAATCAATATAATAATATTAATCATAATATACAATTAATAGAACCAAAAAATAATATACCAACCTAATAATATGAATTAATATTATTCTAATAACGAACATTTTCTTTGATGCTCGCAAACCGAAAAACTGTAAAAAATGAAATAAATAAAAATTAAGATTCAAATGCAAACGTCAGGATTTTTTTTAAATGTCAACATGAGGTACTTACTTACTTTTTCTATAATATAATATTAATTTGAATTTTAAAAATTGTGATTGAAACGACTTTCGATATAAATGGAATATTAATATCTAAAAAGACCGAACGACACAAAGCGACAATATATCAATATGATTATGAAATAACTACCTATATCTGTAAAGCTAAATTGACTTATACCATAGGCGTGTTTAAGGGTGTTGCTGGGTATGCTATAGCAACACCTGAACTTTTGTTAGATGATTTATCATATATGATAAAAATATCAATATGATGTATCCAATTTTAAAATTAATCGTGAAAGTAAGGGCAAATCTTCAGGCTAAACTTAATTTGTTATCAGCTATTTCATTAATTACTTTATTGAATACTACACTTCAAAACTTTCGGTCAGATGACTCATTTTTTTAACAATTTATACAAAGAAACCGTTCAGTCATGTACTTTGGAAAATATAAGTATTCCAGAAGTCCGTAAAAGAAAAGTCTAATGTCTGTTGGATAGTAAAAATAGCTCATCTCAAATATTTCATGAAACGATGGAACAGGAAATAAAAATTAACTGTTTTAATGTAGCACTTGATAATATGATAAGTGGGCTAAATGATAGGTTTAGTCAAGAAACTTTAGGTATTATTTCTTCTGTCGGTAATGTTTTGCAACTTAGTCCAACAGTTGACAATATTAAACTACTCAATAAAGTATTTACAATTGACATGGATAAACTAGAACAAGAAATTAAACTTCTTAAAGGATTTACTGACATTCCTTGTGGATCTTCTACAACAAATATTGATCAATGGTTAGATTGGTTACAGCAGTTAGATCGAAAAAACCTTTTTTCACATTTTTATGATGTTTTAATGGAATTTTTGGTCATTCCAGTCACGTCATGTTCTTGTGAAAGGTCATTTTCTAAACTCTCTATTGTCAAGTCAAAACTTCTCAATACTATGACACAAAATAGACTTGAAGCGTTATTACTGATGTTTGTCGAGCAAGAACTATTATCAGAACTTGACTATGATAATATAATTGATGAGTTCAAAAATATCATTCCTCACAACAGACGTTTGATATTGTAATATTGTATTATTTTATATTTTTAATGTATAATTTTCAATTTTTTATATGTTTGATTTAATTAGTTTATTTAACATTTTTAATTATTTATAATGTAAGAAATATATAAATTACCATTTACTACTCTGTAAAAATATCTAATTGATAAAATAAACAACTCATTAAATAAAATTTTTAATTTTTGGAACTTTTTAACTTTTGTGACATTTTAGCAACACTTGACAAGAAAGTCTGGCCACGCCTATGACTTATACACAATTTACTATTATTTCAACGGTTATTATTGATCACTCACTTGCAGAAGCAGAACTATATGATTTTTTTCTAAATAATTTACGTCTACATTCTGTAGCGAGATTTGTCATGTCACCACTCAAGTTAGTTCTATATTCTTGTCTTATACGAATATATTATACTTTTATCATTTTATTTCCTTTAGGAAGACATAATATAAATGTATAAGTATACAAGTATCAAACATATGATACCTACTAACAAGATAAAATTGAATATTTATTTTCACTTTGGTCACCCCATAAGTTAAAAAAAAAACATTTGAAAACGCCAGTAAATCTAAGGATAGACTATCTGTATTGTACCATAGGAAACGTTTTTTGAATGTGATCAGTAGTATGAGGATTTTGAATCTTTTTAAAAATGTTTTTTAAGTTAAATCTGTACACTCATCGAAAAAATATTTATAAAAAGCGGGTAAGTGGATGTCGCTCTGCTGTACAGTAGGTTACAAGTGAGTCATTGTATAATGGATTGTATTAAACTTGAATTTAATGAAATAATATCATTGTATAAGAAAAACGATTCGGAGCGGAGACGGTTTGTCAGTCTGGATATTTTTTATATTGCTATTATTTATTATATCATGTAAGTTGAATTAATATTATAATATTATTATTAGATTCTGAGAGGAGCGAGAAAGCTACTGGTTTTACAATGGTGTTTATTTTTTTTCTTCTTTTTATATCCTGTATACAAAATTTCTACCAGAATGAGTGCTTCGATTTCAATATATAGTACCTTATCTTTTAGCAAATTGGATCAAGATGGTACTTTAAAGAGGTCATTTTTCGATTTTATCAATAGTTATTTAAAATAAAAACCACCGACAAATTACGAAAAACCGCTCAAAATTGGATTTTAATTTCTAACGCTTTGTTTATTACCATAGAAACGAATAAAAATAATAATATTGTAATATTAATTCAACTTACATGATATAATAATTAATGACAATATAAAATATCTAGACTGACAAACCGTCTCCTCTCAGAATCGTTTTTCTTATACAATGATAATATTATATCATTGAATTCGAGGTTAATACAATCCATTATACAATGAGTAATGACCCTTCACTTGTAACCTACTGTACAGTAGAGCGACATCCACTTACCCGCTTTTTTTTATTCGTTTCTAGGGTTATAAACATAGCTTTATAAATTAAATTCCCATTTTTAGTGGTTTTTCGTAATTTTTCAGTGGTTTTTCACGTGGCATTATATTACTGTTGAGAAAATCGAAAAATGACCTCCTTAAAGTACCATCTTGATCCAATTTTCTAAAAGGTAAGGTACTATATTATGTTGAAATCGAAGCATTCCTTCTGGTAGACATTTTGTATACAGATATAAAAAAAAAATAAATAAACACCATTGTAAAACCAATAGCTTCCTTGCTCCGCTCAGAATCTAAAATATAAAATATAGGTAGGTAGTATTACATTTTTGATTACTGTTTAAATAAAATATTTAATGTTATTTATCAGTTAGACATTTTAATAGTTAGACTATTTAATTCAATTTATATGCAAATATTTTAAATAAAAAGATTTATAATGGGGCGTCTCTTATTATGTAGGTAGCAGGAGCGAAGCCCCCAAGGAGTTCAGTGTGGGCCGACGCAGGTGTTGTTACCCTACAGTGGTTGGTCAGTTACGCGTCCACTGGGCAGAGCTACCTAGCATAAAATAATAAAATACAATAAAATAAATGTTTTATTACCATAGTTGCCTATGTTTTAAATTATTATGGTTTTGTAACTTGCAATATTATAAAAACCTTCCTAATACTACATTAGAAGGTTGCGTAGGTACTGTTGCGTTGGATGATTAATTTATTTTGCATGATTGTCCTGTATCTACCAATAAATTATTAATAATTATATTGTTACACTTCAACTGATATAATCCACTATTTATTTTAATTTCCACTATTTTTTTTAATTCTACTACCTACCTAACTTTATGATTTATTATATTTGCATATTTTTCTATGTACTAACAATCAAAACACAGATATGATTAAGTAGGTACATAATCTATTCTGTAATTGTATTAACACTTATAAAATGTCATTAAATTATAAATAGTTGATGATAACTTTTGAAATATGTTTATTTATTGAAATTTCAAGAAGCTTTGAATTTTGATGCTTATTAGTTAATAATTATTATCATATATATTTATAAAATCGAAAAAAGCAGTATTGTTTGAAGAAATCATAATCATATAAAATAGTTTCGTGAACACTTTTTATCTCTGAATGGAATACTACACAAAACTTCAAAAGGTATCATGATTTATTCAATAAAGGAATAAAATAAAATTTGAACGATACTTTAAAGGGGTAATTTTTTCAATATTTAACAAAGTTTTCTACAAGCTATGAGTTAGGAAAAGTAACTATAATAACTGCAGCTTTAAAAGTGTTCATGTGAAATTCAAAAAGGTATATCAAATAAGTGTCACGAATCTCCGAACTCCGTCAGCTTATTTTTAAAGACAGAGACTTACCCAAAACCCCGAGGAGCCCAATCTTTGCAGCAGGAATAAAAGCCAACATATTTTTTATATTTGTTTTGATAAAATGTTAATATAAATTTAGATTTAAAAATTTAAAATTGAAGTACAAAATTATTTCATATTATATCATTTAATAGATTTTATTGTCTTGAAATTATGATAACATTTTAACACAGGCTTAGTTAAATAGTTGGTAAATATTATTTATTCTTGCAGGACGGAGTGGCCGAGCGGACTACAGCGTCTGTTCCGACGTGGACCGTCGACGGTTCGAATCTCGACCACTGGCGGCTCCTCTCTCTGGGCAGGCAACTGTCTATAGAGAGAGGCTGACATGCCCCACCGGGCATGGCAGAATATCGGTTATCGGAAATTTATGTCTTACGCCGACACTAACAAAGGGCGGTGTAATGCGCATGTACTGGCTAACAACAGTTTTCTGGCCCTTACGGGCACAGTTCTGGCCAAAAATATATCCAGTACTGCACTAGTACTGCAAAACTAGCATATATATATATATCAATACTGGCATACTACAGGTGCCGAATGAATACTGAGCAAGGGCCAGCTAGTGTATCTTGTAGTTGTGCCAAGCGTTGGTTGAGTACTGGTAAATTACTGACACAAGTGACACACTACGGGCGTCGACTCCATATACATTACAAGTAAGGGCTAGCCAGTGTCTCTCGTAGAGGTGCCAAGCCTCGCCTAAGCACTGGTATAATACGGGCGTCGGGCTCTATCAATTATTGGTAAAGGCTAGCCAATGTCTCTCGTAGCTATCATCCCAGATATATGACAGTACTGGTGCCATCTCTAAATTTTATTACTTAGCTAGTATTCACTGTCAATAATTGGCCAGTACGAATGCCAGTACTGGTAAAGCATTATCATCCCAGATATAAGACAGTCTGTACTGGTCCCAACACTGGCTGCCAGTGTTGCGCCTGTTGTGGATTTCCGGTTGTGGGGTGCCCAATTCGAAATTCTGCCAAATACTAAACACACGTGTTAATCCAATCTACAGTACCCTCTCCCACAGTTGAACAACCACCCAATGGGCTTACGTTGACACGGGTTATTTATTCTAACTCCACAAAAATAATTGTTATTATATTACAAATTTAAATATGAAATTTAAATGAATGTGTTATTTAAATTTTAAGGAATTGAAGGTAATTTACCATTTTAGTCATATATCGTTTAAGTCATATATCTATTTAACTATTTAAAATTTATATATATAGCTGTTTTCTTAACGAGCTCATTAAAATATAATATTGTTTTCAAACTGAAGTTCATATTACCTACCAAAGTTCTATGAAATAATTCCTTAATTAATATGATGTTGGATATATAGACATATATATTAATATTATAGTGGATTAATTAACTGTCAGACGTCAGTCTGGCAGTACAACGCCCGTACAAGTATGAAATAACCAAATATCAGAATACCTACATAATAAAGTATAATTTTTCCGACATCCCATAAAATTAACGTGAATGGTTAGTTATTTTATAGTAAAAAAAAATATTTCCAAGTTCTACACGAACACATCTAATCAATAAATGTAATTAAATATCTTTAACAGTGATCTTAAGAAAATGATTAGGTTAGATTAATTCCCGTTTAATAATCAAACATTATCATATAATATTTTAGATTCTGAGTGTATATATAAATGTACCTGTTGACTTACAATGATATTATGTGGTATTTAATTGTTTCTGGAGACACTTTTTTTTAGGTATCTACAACCTAACTATTAACAATCATTTTAGAGTATCTTTCGGTTTTTTTAATTTTGTAAATACATATATGGAAAAAAAATAAGAAATTGATAAACAAATATATTGGTAGGCACAGGTGGTACCTTATCTCACTAATATTGCGCTGTCACCGATACACAGGCTATAGGTATTAGGTACAGTCAGAAATTTGTAATATAAAACAATTTTAGAGACTTTAGACTAAAATACCAAAATTACAATATTTATTATCGAATAGTTGAAGTGAAACTTCTTTACGCAGGGTAGTGAGAAAAAACGAAATGTAACGTTGTTGCCAGACTCTCAAATTAATATTATCGTAAAGTACTTAAATAATTATCGTGTTTCAAAAAAATTATAGTACATCAAAAATTTTTTTGCTTCAGTGCCCAAATTATAATACCCTGTATAGTTTATAATATTATATTGAATAACCAACGCAAGTGTGCATTCGACATTGTTGTCACACAGTCAACATTTTAGACTCGCATTACAACTCACCGATGCTTCGACCAGTACGAATTCTATATAATATTATTACTATGAGCACGTATATCGCATTTGTATATGTCATCTTGTAAAACTAATGGACTCCAAATACAAGACACACGTATTAAATCATCCTTAAAACAAGCGTATTATAATCGTTGTCGGACGACGGTGGACTAGCTATCTAAACAGCGGGTTCAATTATCATGATTTGTTATTACTACTTCTTCGACTCCCATAACGAGTTGGGTTAGGGTACCCAAACATGCGTATTTACCATGCTCCTCGTACAGTATCCATATATATGCCATACACATATGTTATAGTGACTTATACAAATAAATACATCGTTGACATTTGGTCGCTTTGTTAGATTCGTTATCATGTGATTAGCCGGAAACGACTTAAATAATAATAGTGTGTGTAATGAATAGTTTGTACCTAATGAATTTGTAGAATATTGTACTGACGTTAAAATGTTTGTTAGTTGGCAGTTTGGTTATTATTAATTAATCCAAAAAATGAAAGTAAGTTAGATAGATCGATAGATAATTGTTTGTAGTATTTTTTTTATCCATAAAAAAGATTTGTGAGTGAATTTATAAATAATATCAAATAAAAAAAAAATTAAGAGGTACAAGCGTCGCGAGGTAGTTAAGTGACTTTTTTTTTGCTGCTAATAAATATTATATAAACGTTGCAAAATAAAAAACAGATTCATCTATCTTGGGCCATACTAATTAATATGAATAATTAATGATCGATTATTATAGCAATTATACTTATAGCTTAATATCAGTTAGCATCTAGTATATTTAATTAATTGTTATTAATTTATTAATTCACTCACAAACCCCTTACCTGGATAAAAACAATAAGTACTACAAACAATTATCGATCGATCTGTCGAATAAAAATAATAAATAATAAAAGTATAAATAACAAATAATTCAGGATAACTTTCTCTCATTTAGTAATCACTAATTACGTAATCAGGCCATCCTTTATTTTTATTTATTTGGTAAAATAACAATCGTATTTTTATATGAAACACTAGCGAAAGCTGATTGTAATTTATTGTATTACAAATTATTTACATAGGTATTTTTAAGTACCTATAACTTTACTAAATATATTTTTTTAACTTAGTACCTACCTAGAGTCTATAGGTACTGGTAGGTATCGATTTTAATTTTAGTCCGTAGGTAGGTACCCCTCTACATATGTATTAATTGTAAAGTTGTTATCTCTCAAAAAAAAATTGTAACTTATGCTTATGATAGTAACCTTTGATACTAACTAGTAAGTATACAATTATGTAAGAAGGCTATTTGTATTGAGATAAAAATGCAATTGTAATGTAATTGTAACATTGTTTTTCTTCAGTTTTATTTTTTGCTGGTCAAAACTGTTGCCCTCCTCTCTCAAAAACTGAAATGACGCCACTGGTTCTCAAACTATTTTCCGTGGAGTCCTAGGGCTATGGCTCCTTAATAGTAACCTAGGGACTCCATGGACTGAATTAAATTAAAATAAAATTATATTCGGTTTATCAAGTTTATTTTTTTAACATAACCTTCATATTTTGTTTCGTAGTCAAAAACTATGTTAAATGATTGAAAATTATATTGCTTTTATCGTGTATGCCGTTTATGATTATTGATATCTATATTATAACAAAAAAAAATAAAGAAGCAAATCTTCCATGCATAATATCTTTCATGAGTATATTCTATGAGCATTTCACATTTTTGGGGCTCTGTAGTATTTTCTTGGCAACGTAAAAGCTCAAAAGACTATAACTTAAGAAAATTATTTGGGCAAAATTTTAATTTTTCTTTGGACGTTATGTTGAGAAAGTGCAACAAACACAAAAAAGGTGTGAAAAGGCTAAGCCCTAGAACAATAAATTAATTTATTAACACACTTAATTACTTAACTTCGACCGATCCCCGTTTGTATGGACACTGCACAGCGTACAGGTAAACTTTTTATAATCGTTGTGGTCCCTACTATAGGTATTTGAACTGCATAATTCAATTATTTTATGTCTCAACCTTAAAAAAATTGTTACGTAGTTATGAATTATACCATTGAGTATAGATAGTACTATCTATACTCAATGATTATACCTACATTAATATTGTAAAACCGTCGTGGAATTATGAATAACATAAAACAATACAAAGTTTTTTGTAATAGATTAGTTGATGGTAAGTATCTAAAACAATTTTTTACCGACATTATTTTACTATTTTTTATTTTATTAGAAAAATCCTTATACAGTTTAATTTAATTTTTCGTTGATTGTAAATAACCTAGCATACAACACATAGAAATAAAACCAATTATAACATGAGCAGTTACAATATTTTATTTAATGTATAAATATTGAACATTTGAATAATTAATAATAATTAACTTGTGTGGGTATCCAATGGTTTAATTTAAAGTGAATTTCAAATTATAATATAAATGTTTTCCTTATATCAGGGCTTGCAAGCGTTATAATAACTTTAGTATATTATAATACTGTACATGAAACCAAAAATATTTAAATTTGTAAACGTAAATTAAAACGAAAAGCAATAAAAAAATGATATATTATACCACAAAACAAAAAATGAAGGGTTATAAACTTATAAAATAAACAAATCATTATACAAAATATAATGCAAAACAATTTTTTTTCAATAGCAAGCACTGTTTTATAAGTAGGTACCTATATTGTATATAATATAATAAACATATAAATAAAAAAAATTTGTATGAAACACTAACACATTTTTCATTATTTGTATCAACAATTATAACAATGGAAATATTTATAAATAGATAAACCGTTAAAATCGTAATATTAGGTATGAAAAATTATTAATGGGTATAAAATTAGTTACATTATACTTAAATATTTTTCAATTAAATACGATGTTTTGTAATTAGGGTTTGGTAACAGTTGACTGAGGTATTTTTTACACACACACACACATACGAAGTTTAATAGATATTTTGTGAATCAAATCTTACTTATACTCTTAAAATTAAATAGTTTGTTCCAATAAGTTATAGTAATAAATACACGTTACATCGTCTTCGCAATAAAGTTTTATCAATTTAAATATTGGCTAGAAATTTGGATCAAAATTAATTTTTCTTAACTTATTGTACAACATGGTTTTCTTAATAGTTATTAGTTAATACAAAGTTTAAATTATATAATAATAAATCCAAGTTTAAAACTTTTATTTCTTCACATATTTTTAATTTTTTGAGATTTTCTATTTGATAGCATTTTACGGTAAATTTAAAAGTTTCAATCGTTTAAAATTGCTTACACACATTTTATGGATTTTTTTTATATTATACAGACTGTCTACATAATAATTTGTAAAATCAATTTAATCTCAGACAATCGACAGTTATTTTATTTGAAAAAATCACTTATTAATGCAATAATAGAAAAAAACAAGAAGGGCACAAATAAATATTAACTGAGAAAAAATAATTGTTTTATGCAAGTAAAATTACAAGTTACAATATTAAACTTATAGGAATAATTTAGTTATTCTTCTTAAGTGTATTAAATTCATAGCCCCATTTAATATTGTAAAGTATTTATATGCAGTCAATGTCCAAGCAATACAATTAATTTAATACAAAAAAGTGTTGTTTCTCCGATAAATGACTCATTATAATAATATAATAATAAATAATAATTCAGGACTTGAAACCGATATTGCATACCGATTTTGAATACCGGTTAAAACAGTTAAAAACCGAAATCGATACCGAAACCGAAAACAAAATCGAAAAATTTCAAAACTGGTAATCAGAACATAAATTTAAAACTGAAAAAATAAAAACCAGTATTCAAATCAAAAATGAAATCAGAAAAAATAAATACTAATATAAGAAACCGAAACAAAATCAGAAAAAAAACTGATATCGGAAACCAAATCGAAATAGGAATAAATATTTTAGGTTTCACGTCCTGGTTTCTCGATATGTTTGATATTTGTAAATGTTCGATTATGAGGCAGTTCGATTTATTAACTATAAGTATTAGGTACCTACCATAATATTTGTATACTTATTACTTATTAGAGTAAGTATTAAACATAATATTATATTTTCCATAAATATCAAATAAATATTTTCATTTTTATTTTTTTTTTTTTAGAGTGCCTACCTAGCTAAATAAGATTAATTTAATAGGAATAAATTGTTAATTAATATTACATACATTTATTATTAGATTAAGAAAGTTACAACAAACACACGATCATAGGTGGGTAAATTATATATTTGACACATATTCAACTGAGGTAGCTGTTATTAAGTCATTGGATTCAAACTAATCAAGCTGATAATATGAATTTACATAGTTAGTCGGTTCATTGCAATAAAGAGGTACATTTAAATATGTTATAAATCCTTGCGGTGGAGAACACGGTATATTGTTGAGGATTATAGGTGGAGTGTGCGGTGGTCCATAGTTAGGTGTTGTGTTACCATTAATTGAAGAAGTCACCGAAGATACATCTGGATTAGAATACATATCTTTGACTTCAGATACACACTCCAAAATTTTGAGTTTCACATCATCAATTGCGCGAATACAAAAATCTTCTATGTCTGCTGATACACTCTTGAAAAATAAATCCATTGTCTTAGTGATCCCCAATTTACCATTAAGTATTTCAATTTGTTTTTGCAAGTTGAATAATATTGTACTTCCTTCGTCAGGGTGGGTAGATTGTTCACCAGTTGAATAAGACAAATTATCCGGCAATACATTTGAGGTATGATACATTTCTCTGACTTCAGAAACACATTTCAAAATTCTGGGTTTGATGTCATCAATTGCACGAGGACAGAAATCTTGAACATCCAGTAACACGCTCTTAAAAAACAAATCCAATGATTTAGTAGTTTCTGATTTGTTATTAAGTATTTCGATTTGTTTTTGCAAGTTATGTAAAATTGTATTTCTCTCCTTTGATTGAGCAAGTTTCTCAGCTAAATAATAAGATACCGTATCTGGTGATAGTTGTTCTGGAAATGTAAATTTACTGCCATGGGCAGTCTCATCAGAAACGGGTTCTCCATGTTCATTTTTAGATTCTTCGCATTGAACATTTGAAGTTGCACTGTAGATTAGATTAACAATAATATATTTAATTACTCGAGCATTAATGGCATTGTATACAAATAGAAGAGGTGGTAGTTTATTTTTTAAATCGAGGATTTACTATAGATAGAAATAAAATGAATAAGGATAAATAATATGTATCATTTATTAAAATAGTTAAAAAACTTAAATTTTGATAAATACCTAGATATACATTGATTAAATTAATGTTGTACCATTAATTAATAATTATTAATAATAGGTATATAATTAATGTTTGTACATATATGAGTAATTTTGTAACTTACTTTTGTTCATATTGAATTGTGACCGTAAATGAAGTGTTGTCAAGTATTTCAATTTGCTTTTGCAAGCTGTTATACAATATTTCATTTCTTTCTTTTAATCCCTCTGCCAAAATAACCGCTATTTTGTCTTCTTTTGATTGGGTACTATTCCCAGCAGAAGAAGAAGATGGCAATGTCGAACCATCATCATTTAAAAATTTATCATAGATTTGTTCCCCGAGTTCCAATTGTACTTCGCCATTTTGAATCCTGTAATGTTGAACTTTTAATTCTAATAATTTATAATTTTTGTATATTTAAAAATGTTTATAGTATATCATATTTTGTTTCTACATAATATATCTATCGGGTAATATTATTTCTTTAAACTTACAAAAATATTTATTATTTTTAAATCATCAAATCTATATGGTATTATATACAATTCAAATACCACTCACTCTCTCACCTAACGATACATTTTTTTGACATGACGTACGAAAAAACATTCAATTACTTTATTAGGTCACTAGTAGAACAAATTCTAAAGTTGACTCAATGGGAAAGTTTTTTTGAAAAATTACACTACCTACCTAAAAATGTTCATATATTGTAATTATTAAATAAAAATACTTAAACATTCTTGGAGGTTGTTTACTTTATGACAATTAATTTCATTATATAGAAACAGACTCAATAGCTATAATATAAATCCAAATTTGTATATATGTATAGAAACTAAGACCTAAAATAAAACCTCAACACTACTATGGAAATTGGAAGACCATATTGAAAAAAAACTCTGTGTAAGAGCATTTTCAGTCCCTCCCAAAACAAAAATGTTGACATCTATAAAATTAAAATCCTTAAACTCGTATTAATTATGAAAATAAAATTATGTTACCACAATCATAATACAAAAACTAAAATAAATTAGCATAGACTATTAAGGGGATTGGAGTGGGGGTTTATTGTTGTAACCCAAACATACCAATCTTTTTTCAATCATACCGACCTACCTAATAATAACAATGCTATACGACTTTTGAAAACTGATTTGAATTCCTTATTATGTATGTAAGTGAAATCAATCAATTTTTCTCAATTTTATTCCCCAACCCCTATATACTTGATTAAAATATTTTAAAATTTAAGACATTTCACGTGTTGATTATTTGATTTGAAATCAGAAATTTCAAAATGTGGATTGATCGATCTCAATGAGACATAATAATGAATTCAAATCAGGCACCTGACACTGCTGTGGTGACTTGTACCAGTGGTGGCTCCAAAGACATGGGGGTGGGGAATTCATAATTTTCAGAAAATGTCGATAGGTGGTATAATATGATTTTTTTTGTAATTTTATTTTGAACAGTATACAATTGTTTAAAAATACAGCTTTTGGAGCGTTGTCCCTAGGTGCCCCACTAGAGCCACCCCTTATTTGTATGTCATAGTAAGAGCGAGTGCGAGTGGGTAGATACGACGTAATGCGGACACACACACATTAATAACCATTTACCACTTAATATTAAATATACTAAACTCCTTAATATACACCAGCACCAATCCCCTTAACATACTATATAATTATAAATTAAATATTAAAATATTAAAATGTTCAATTGTGATGAACTTTAATCTTAATGAGTTTTTAAATATGTATAAATATCTTATAAGTACCTACTATATTATATTGTATAATCAGTAATCACTCATTGTAACTTACTTTTGCCCATACAGATTTTCATCTAAAAATGATACATAAGTTGACAATGACCAATTATTGTTTACTGTCGATCCAGTTTCCATCATACTTTTATTCTTCAAGTAAAAAGCCTTTATATTTTTCCATCGTCTCTTGCATTGATAAACTAAGTATATAATATATTAAATTACTTATTAAGTATATAGTGATGGTTAAAGTTAAATCTAATAGCAATCTAGTTCTAACTTAGTATAATATATAAAATATAGTAAGTAATTCCATAATAATCTGGTTCTACTACAAGAATAGTATCAAAGAAGGTAAATGTATACACATGGAAGAAAAATGTTTTGCAAATTTTAAATTGAACCATGTATAGCTAATTATTGAAAAACTAAAATATTTTGATTTTCAACATTTAACTAATTTTGGTATGAATATATGATGTGTAAGTAGCTAAATACAAAACCTTATTTTTTATTCATACAAATAATTTCCTGAGCCCGTAATAATAGGCCAAAAGTAAGAGGCCATCTGTTGCAGCAACAGGTCAGCCAACGAGCATGGGTGAGGAAAAATATATTTGTTTTGAACAACGATTCGTCAATGTAATTCAATTATATGGATTATGGGTACTAAAAAAATCAAATGATTACCACTCCCCCACGCACGGACTCAAATCACCCACATATTCCCCCTAACTTTCTCAATATAATTTACATCAGCTGACGTTCTTATAGTATAAAATAAATTATTAATTGTGTGCAATATACAATATATTAAAATGCATACATTTGTATTAACTTTCGTTTTAACATTATTTTAAAATTATCATCTCCCCTCCTTAACGAATCTATACAAAAAAATATCATAATCTAATCGAACCCCTATAAACCCCCTATCAACTATCAATGATTTAAATAGTTTTGATCATACATTTAATTACCTATTGTGAAATAAACAATAGTACTTAAAACATAATATAAACTACAGTTAATGATAATCATATAAAAATATTTCTACAATAGAAAACAATTTTTAGTGTAATACCTAGGAAATGTGAACAAAAAAAATATTTCCTGTATGTGATGAGGTGGGTATCATAGAGTTTATAAACAACAAATCATTTGATGCTATAAAAAAATAATGCTAGTTATAAACGTACTGTAGATACTTAGTTCATACCTACGTCTTAAAATCTATAAATTCAAAACACAAATAAAATTGTTAATATTGTTTTCAAATTTTATCTATAGTCTATTGTACTAAAATTAAGGGTATACTTTTCTGAAAAAAATGTGCTCCCCTGTTTTAGATTTCTAGCTCTGAGCCCAATAATAATATTACAATAGTAGTATTATTATTATAATAATACTCTTTACCCGATTTTCCTATATCGATCGCTATATCATTCCATATGCTGTCCTTAAATGCGATGTCCCTGTGCATCTTGTGATTGGCATCGTACAATTCGCGGTTGTTGCGAATCAAGTCGATCAGGACGACGTCGTCCTCGTGGGTGAATCCGTTGACGTTCGGCATACTGATGGGTCCGGGAAGAGCGATATCTGCAATACACGTCCGTCAATTTGCAGTGGCTACTGCGACACAGGCTTTAGGACTCCGAGGTGTCTGCGACACAAGCTAAGTAGGTACCACGGGGAGGCGCTAGTAAACATTCGGACCAGCGCAGTAAATATTATAGAGTAGACAGTAGGTAGTTATATTACGTCATCATGTATACTCTATACATACACACACGCGCCGACGGCAGCAATTGATCGAGGGTGAACGAGAAACCGAAGTCTCCCTTTTTACGTCAGTGGCTACCACTGCCCCACCACCATCGAGGCCACCGAAAATCCCCACCGATTTAACCGCAACGGTAGACCTTTTGGCGGTGACTTGTGTGCGGGTAGGTATTTTATATTAGTTTCCTGAACGGACCAGAAATCGGTTAATATGATATTGTGGAAAGTAATATTATATTAAAATATATTAATGTCATAAAAGGGAATTATTGTCCGTTTGTTGTAACAGGATTTTCTGCAAATAAAGCGTAATATACGAAAAACATTATCACATTTTGTTAAAATATATTATCATTAAATTGTCTTTTGGACCGAATGAAATAACATAACCTAACCCATTCCAATTCCTTTTTGCCAAAATGTTCCGTGTCTCGGTCTGCTTCTAGGTATAATCATAATATTATGTGGGACGTAGGTACCTAATGGGATATTTTTAAGCCAGTGTACCGCGAAGTCTAAATGTTGATTACTTTATGTTCGTTTTATGAATTTATATAGGTACTTTGAGAGTTGATAAATCATAATTAATCCACTTTGATTTAATGTAACAATTGTAGGTAATAACCTGCTGTATAGTAATATATTTTGTTTAATGTGTAGTTGTCTGTCACTGGATTTAGCTTACAATTTTCTAGTTACTAATTATTAATGCATTTTCCACTTATCGGCCAACCGACATTATGGACCATATATTTTGAAATACTATAATATGATATACAATACCTATATATTTAACATGGGAATCGTTTTAAATAAATTCTAGAATATTATATTCTTAGAAATTCATTCTGCTATTATATTACCACCACAAGCACAAGCTTCGGTTTTTCATAGAGTGGGAGGAGGGCGGGGGTGTCATGATTATTATTATATATTATATGTATTTTCATTTTGTGTACACTTCAATGACAGAATATATTATTATTATTAATATAATATAGTATCTTCTTTAGATTTTTAACTTATTTGTTATTCCTTAAAACTCGAAGGAAAATAACTCTTAATACCACTGTAGGAGTACGATTTAGATAAATAATAATATAAACCTTGTTCGTGAGTTGGTGAAAAGATAAAATAATATAATTAAATTATATAAACTTACGAATTTGGCCAATGGCCAATGGCGTAATTGAAATAAATGGGTTCGACTAGAATGAAAATTGTGACTAGGATTCAGCTGCCTTTGACTGTCACCGGCGGCAATGTACAAAATCTTGCTGTTAAAAATTATGAAATTGTAATATACTATAATATGGTGTTCTGGAACGACACAATGTTTAACAAAAATATTAATGAAATAGACAGTTCTGATATTTTTGCTTTTCAGATTTAATTATGGAGGTTTTCCGTTATAACTGAAATAACCGATAATGTGGTCTGCCATTTTTCATTATGCAATATATTTGATTGAAACTGCCATGGTGAACATTTCTCGGTTTTCTGTTTATAATAGTAATTAATATTTACAGTATACAGCTCTTGGTAAGGCGTGATTAATTAAATTCAATAAACAAAGTGCCAAGTTAGGTTAAATGTTAATTTAAAATGAAACATAGAGCTGCAGCCTGTATTATTTTTTGAGGGGTTAAAGGAGGAGAACTTAGTTTGGAACATTAGTGGCATTAAAGCTTTATTTAGGATAATTAAAATGCAATTAACAATACCTAGATGTTTATTACCTAACTATACACTTTATAATCAGCCCTTCCTACCACAGCCATGAATACCAGGTAGGTATAAATTTACTGTACAATTAAAAAAAGTTATCATTTGATAACTGTAAACGGACAGGTGCAAGCAGTATCCAGTGTGAAAATAAAATGGTATCAAAATGTTCGGATATAACTTAAGCTGTGATTATGATAGAGCTGTCAAAATAATTTCCCTACCTATTATATTTTAAGCATAGAAGTATAGAACAATGATAATATAATAAACTATATCTTGTACGATTGTAAATAAAATAATATTATTTGTAAAGGTATTTTTAAAGGTGGTCACAAACTATAACCTTCATTGGATGTTGTGTATTTCAGAAATTATACAGGTATAAAAATAAGCACTTTGACTGCTTCTATTTAAAATAAAATATTTTAAAGAAAATTCAATCTTTATTATTGTAATTATTTGGTAGGGACTTAGATACTATTATTATTTATTTTATAATTATAAATACAATAAATCCCCAATTTTGTATTATTTTATGTATTTTTAACAGTTATAACATTGTAAACTCCACAGGTCTGTTTTTACTTTTTTTTAATTCGTGGTTACAACTTATAACGTCCAACAACGTTAACTAAGTGTTAAGTGATAATCATTTTCCAATTCGTAACATTTGAACGACGTGGAATTATTTTTTTGTTTTTTTTTTGAAAGAGATGTATTAAATGTATTAATGTGGTCCACTTACAATGTAACAAAACGTGTTTTTGTTGAAATAAAATTGTATTAAAACGAATGGAGTCTGTGATATGTTGATGATTGACATTGTTTATATGTTCACCTGCTGTGTATGATGAAGGTCCGTGAATGGATTAAACGGGTGAGTTACAGACCGTATAGTGTGGTGAGGGTTGAGGATTAAGATGCAGTTGCATTAAATTATTACCTATTTAAAAGGGGACATGCTAATGACGTATCGATTTCGTATGGTTATAATAGGTAATTTAATTAAACAAACAGATAACAAAATATAATATATAATGTACAGGTATTATTTAATATATATCTACACAATTTGTTATCGTTAGGTACCTACTCCTATTATTATTATTATTATTATTATTATTATTATTATTCTTGAAACTAATGTTTGCATTATCGTCGATATTAACAACCACTGAACGTGCCATAGAAACAAATATTTAAGAATAGAGTGGTTGAAAGTGCGTGAGAGAAAAATATAAAGAACACGTGGAGATAGAATAAGAATGAGACAAAGAAAACGGGAGAATAGAAAATAAAGAGAGAAAAACAAACATAAAATGAAAATTGCAATGTCACGTGCCAGGAGATGGGGGAGAAGAAATCACTGTTTTTCGAAATGACGTAATTTCATATTGAACTTTTATCCGTATTGCCACCCACCTACACTCGTGCAGCTCTCCTTTTCCATCAAGTTGGAATCCAACACATCTCCGCGTCATGGATCAACACTTCGAAAGTGCCGAAATAGTTGTATTAGTAGTATTATTATTATTATTTATTACTATTATTATAATATTATTATATAGGTACAATAGAAAAATAAAATATAGCTTATGGCCATGCATATTACAGAATATCTTGTATTGTACTAAACTATCCCACCCTTTAAAATAAATATTTATTATTTCGAACTCCTCCATTTTTGTAGAAATACCTACTATTATAATTACTATATTTAATATTAACAAATACATCGATAAGTCCATGTTCAAGTATACCTTGGTACGTGGGTTCACGTGGCATAACTATAATAATAATCATTATCATTGTAGAATAGTTTGTTGTGTGTACGAAATTGCCCCAATAATCTAATCAATAGTAGAAATTATATTTTATAATTTCCTTTCAAAATCAATGATGAATTCATTATCTGCTTATACTTTATTACTATAATATATTATATTAACACCAGGGATGGGCAAGATACTCAAAAATCAGTATCGAGATAGTAGATACTAGATACCTGGATTTGGAGTATCGAGATACTAGATACTCGATACTTGGCTCTAGAGTATCGCGATACTATAGATACTCGATATTTGGCTTTGAACTATCGCGATACAAGATACTCGATACTCAATACATTTTAATAAAATTAGTCACTGGATTTTTAAAAATTATGTTTATTATTGTGGGTATGGCCACTTCATTAAGTAATTAGAATGAAAAATAAAATAAAAATCATTGACACTTTCAGTAATAATAATACATTCGTAATAAAACAAAATAAAATAAATCAATTACGACATTACGTAATCTTGTTATCGTCTACGATAACCACAATACGATTACAATGCGAAAGGTGTAGGTACTATTACATAGTAGAAAAATAAGGTACAGTCTTACAGAAGTAAAGTCCAATTCAAAGTACGTGTGTAACATAATATTATATTTTATAAACAACCATTACACCACTAACTTTTCAAAAGTGGTTTCTGACGAGTAAAAATATTCGTAAACAATTAATTTTTCAAAGTACCGCATTAATGTATCGAGTATCTTTCGATTAAATTAATTCATGAAATACTCGATACAATGATTAAAAATGTATCGCGATACAAGATACTCGATACTTCACATAATTGTATCGAGATACAAGATACAAGATACAAATGTATCTAAGATACGTATCTTAGATACTTGTATCGAAGATACTGCCCAACCCTGATTAACACTGAAAAGATAAATTACTTCGGGGGGTCAACTTCAAGAAGCCGCCTCACATGTTGTCCGATCACTCCAAACCTTCACGCATATTTTGAAATTTGCTACAACACCCATTTTCCAGAAAATGTAGTACAGCGGAAAAACTATTTTTTTTTCTACTGGCATTTAATTTATGATGCGCACTCTTACATGTCCATGAAGTTGACCCCAAAAGTCTATTTAATCAAATTCTAGTACCAAGTTTTTGCAAATTATTTATACATCTAATTCAAAAATTTAATAGCTATAACAAATTAAAATAACAATTTTAATTATTTGAAATATAGTATATATAATATATATATATAAATAAATATATATAAAAATATTCAATATCATGACTAAATAAAATATTTAGTAACTGCAAAATTTCGTTTATAGTTTAGAACTATCTAGTACATAATATTGAGTACACCTTAATGTACGTAAGATTTTACTTATCTGAGTGTAGAGCTGCGTGAAGTTGAGTCACCAAAGTGAAAAACAATGTATATAGCTGAAATAAAAGTTTTAAAATTCTGAAACTGGGTTTTATAATTTTCTCAAATTATTTGGCGGAGGTTTGGAGAAAATCGGACAATGTGGGGCACTAACTTCACACATTTCAGTTGGTCTGTATCATACCCAGTAACCAGTGGGTAATTTAGTATTCACAGTCAATTTTTATTGACTTATGAATCATACAGTATTTATTCTCAATTACAACAAATGTTTTATTGTAGGAAAAAATTATATTTGTTCACAGTATCGTGACTTTCTTACGCCAAAGGTTACGATCAGGGCGTGGGGCCTTATACTAAAGTGAAGACTTACAATATTATGTTCTAATAAAATAAGCAGAAGCAAACGTATAATACATTTCTCTCTTTAATGATAAATTGTCCCGAAAATATTGAAAATTAGTGCAAAAAATTACGTAAATTTTCACAAAATAAAATATATAACAAAGTTAAAAATCTCAAATATACATGCAAATGTTACATTTTTATGTATTTAAATACCTATAGAAAAATATTCTGCTTGGGAATATGAAATTAAATCTGTTTGTTGTCATTCAAAAAGTCAAAACTTTAAGATTAAAAATTATTCCTCGATTAATGGACTATTCAACAAAAAAATAATTTTTCAATTCGAACCAGTAGTTCCTGAGATTAGCGCGTTCAAACAAACAAACAAACTCTACAGCTTTATATTATATTAGTATAGATTAATGATATTTAATAGATAATAATCAAGCTTAATGATAATTATTAATAATAATAAAAATAATATAGACTTAAATTTACTAAGAACGTTGTTTAGTCAATAGTCAGTCACGGTTAGGCTTACTCAACATTGGCTTGTTCCCCAAAAGTCTACCAGCCCCCTCATTTTTTAGTTGTGTGGGATAAAATGGTGGGGGCTTTGATGTTAATAATGTTAGCCTTCCAACCATTGAAATTTTAATGGATTTTTGCTTATGTCGAGAACGACGTTGTAAAAAACATTGATGTTTTTATTTATTTTCAACGGGAACAGACTAAAGGAAAACTACTAGGGAAGTATGCTGTAGTGGTCGTAGTGGCTGTTGAACAAATTTTTACAACTGTTGCCGTCTCCATCGCTACCACTGGTACCGACGACGTGGCAAATGAAGAACGAGTAGTAACTAGCCCATGCGCCCCTGGTACTTTAAACCCCGTTTTTCCAGAAACAACAAATAAAACTAATTTTTAGATTCTTAGCAACGCGGTTATTCGTTTTACAAACTTGTTTTTTTTTGTTCGTCAGCACTAATTAGAGCAGTAAAAATGCTTCAATTTTCTTCAACAACATTTTTTCTGATAGGAAAGTGAATCTAGCTGCTGCTTTGGGGAGTCAAAAGTAAAAATTGATTAGATTTTTTTATTTAACTTTAAATTTTTATAATTAGACCATTTTAAAAAAAAAGATGATTGAAGTGAATGATATATTTTTAATCGGGAGACAATTCGAGTACCTTTTTAAAAATAATTTCATTTGATGCAGTTAATGTGCGCCTCAAATAATCCAGGTCCCAACTAGTAGGCTACCTGTGATTAACCCCAGTGTAAAGAAAACGTCGGTAGACCACATGTAACTCTAGACGCACATTTCGTGCTAACTACTTAGTAACTTGGGAGTAATATAATTTTTTTACCCCAGAAGCATTATCCCTCAATCACTGGTACCTATATATATTACACTAATCAAATATTTTTATTTTAAAATAACATGTTGCTTGTCAAAGAAAACCAAATAATGAGATCACAATTTCAATAAAAAATTTTTTATTACCTGCTTAATATTATATACCCTACATTGGATACTTATTACTTCCCTTACAAGTTACAATATATCAATATCAACGTTTAAACTCTTTATTAGACTTAAATAAACTAAACATATTAGTACTAAATAATATGTAATTTTTAGGCACGAAAAGTTGGGTAAGTGGATGTCGTTCTGCTGTACAGTAGGTTACAAGTGATAGCTGTATAATAGATGGTATTGAATTTGAATTCAATGAAAATATAATATCATTATATACAAAAAACGCTATTCTAAGAGGTGACGATTTGTCAGTGTAGATATTTTATATTACCTATATATTTTATATAGTTATTACTTGTTATTAATACGGTAACTTGTAAGTTGAATTTAAGTTATTAAATTACAACAAAATAGCTTAAATCATTATTCTTGATTACTTAATACATAATTTCGTCCAAATTTAAACATAAAAAACCTTTAAAAACTGTGTTTTTATATTTTTGAAATATTTTGGTTACAGAATAAATAATAAATAATTACGTGGAACGTTGTTTTAAATCGTCCACCCTTAGCTATAAAAGTTGAAAATGTTATACATTTTTAACTACATACATTTTTTAATTTTAAATTAGATAAATGTTGTCAAAAATTGAACTTTAAATGCTATTATAAAAAAAATTGTGCCTTTGTATTTATATATTTTTCAACTATTAAAACAATATATCAGGAGTCTTATATTCATTTTTAAAGCTGTTTGACCCAACAAATAGAAAATTGAAAATTGAAAATGTCTGTAAACAACTCGTAAACCGTTAAAATATTATCGTGTGTAGAAAATTCAAATATAAACATTCAGTGAAAATCGCAAAAACCAACATCGATTTTATCAAAAACCAATTTTGAGTAAAAATTCTTAATTTTTAAAAAAAAATAAAATTAAAATAATAATACACACATCATTGTAAAATCAATACATTCATCTCTCTGCTCAGAATATAATATAAATTACATAGACTACATCAGGTCACATCAGTGCATTATTATTTATTGTAATTTAGGTAGACAAATGGAAAAATTAAATAATAATAAAGTTAGTCAAGGCCAAATTGCCGTCTGCTTTTAACCAGCTTTAATTGAGGGTTGCCAATTTTTTATGTAATGAAACTAAATAATATTAATAAACATAAGCAAGATAGTACCCAAAAACCAAATCCTATTGGCTATTCAGTATTCCAACTATAAATACTAACAACAAATTTGAATTCAAACATCCCGATAGCCAAATACTCGAATACCTGATAGATAATTACTATATTTTTATATATACAGATCTGAGCTAAGGGGGGCAGTGCTTTAGAACTCTGATGACTCAATACATTACAATTTTTAAGCACAACGAGTGACTTTTGAGGTTTAAATATATTGTGTATGTTGAATAAAAACTTAGTTTGATGTTAAAACTTAATTTAGAATCCGTATTTTTATGAATTTTTTTTTCATATTTAAGTTCAAATTTTAAAGTGTTATTCGATATTTAATCCAGCGACACGGTAGTGTCGCGAGCTAAGTAAAAAAAAAAGGAAGGCGAAGCTCTCGACCGTGTATATATACAGTATATATACAGAAACCTAAACATTCAAATTTAATACGTGTTAATATTTTGGTGTTCTTTATTATTTAATCATTTATTAATAAATGGACCAAATAGTTAGAATGAGGTATCAATCGATCGAGAAAATCATAGACTACGTGCTTTTATAATTTCAATAGAATCGGTTGAATAATATTTTAGTTATGATCAAAAAACTGTGGATATTTAAGTGATCATTTTATATTACTTTCGCCGCCGGCTGCCGTATTAAACGCGCCATGTGGACGGAGACGGGTGAGGGGATTCTTGCGACGGCGGCGTGTGTCTCCCACTACTATTGCTTCCCACCACCGCTAGACACATACAACACAAACACGCGGACATAGTTCACTATCGCTTATCGGTACCGGTGCATTCTGTTTTCGACTAATTTCGTTCTTTCGTCTCGCGTCCTGTGTACGAGCTTGTTGTCTGCGTTATTGTTTCTTGTCGGCAATATTGTTATTCAATCCACGTGGTATCACCTAATCACCATCATTGTCCATTAAATTTGTATATATATATATATATATATTATTGTTGTATGGTTTGCGCATTTTATTATTAAATAATAATAAGTCATTAAAAATGGTACCTAACTAAACTCCAAAAGGCGCGAGCTATGCGGAAAAAAAATATCAGGAGTCTACTCAATGTAAAAACGTGGTTGAAAGTTATCAGGAGTCATCTTTACAGTGCAGTATTAACACGGTACAGGAAGTACCACTAAAAAGAAAGCCAAAATCGAAACAGTTATTTCCATTTTATTTAAATATTGAAAAATGTACTAATAGATTAATTGGTAAATTAAAAATGCCTCTGGTTAAAGGTAGGTGTACTGCAGATAGAGTATTAAAATGGGTGCTGAAGTATAGGAAACAAAATGTACTTTGTACAGAAATACATTTAAACATCTTAAAAAAATTATTAATAAGAAAATTAATCATTCTGTGGTACTACCAAATGATGAGAAATTAGATTACCCATTACTGAGATTTATTTTAGGTGAATCTCGCCACTCTAAGTACACGGAACCTTTCTATTGTAATACCATATTACCTTTCACGTTTAATAAAACATATTGATAGTAAATGTTACACTTTAAACTCGGTCATTTGCCATCATGGTCAATCTATGACTGAAGCCCATTATACAGCAATAATAAAACATCAGAATAAATGGGTAAGATGTAACGATACATCTGTACGGTTTGAATGGTGGCCTCGTGGTGCAAAAGATGTTTACATCATAATAATGGAAAAAAAATAAAAAATATATAGACCCTAATAAAAACTAATGATATCCCAACAAAAACACTCCGTCAACTCCGTGTAAAAAACACTAAGTAAAAAAAAAAAAAAATATAAATGCCATAAAATGTGTGATATAAGGTGACATCTAAGTAAATAGTCTAATGTGTAAAATGTATTTATTAGTAATTAATTCAAATTTAATAAAATTGGTTATTTATATTAATTTATAATATGAATTATTTTAACTAAAATTTATCCAAATTTAGTTTACTTGGCCGGACATTCAGCCTAAAAATGTATAGTCAAGTACTAAGTTTATGTAATAAATAATGCAGACCCCATTAAGATAAATAAAAATTTGTTTCCGACCAAGTAAACTAAATTTGGATAAATTTTAGTTAAAATAATTCATATTATAAATTAATATAAATAACCAATTTTATTAAATTTGAATTAATTACTAATAAATACATTTTACACATTAGACCATTTACTTAGATTCCATCTTATATCACACATTTTATGGCATTTATATTTTTTTTTTTTTTTACTTAGCGTTTTTTACACGAAGTTGACGGAGTGTTTTTGTTGGGATAATGTTAACAAATTTTATAATAATTTTTTTAAATATTATATCTTGGCATTTGTTCATTTGGCATTCTTATATTTTATGGTTTTATTATGTTTACTTTTTATTATATTTTCTTTGTATTATCCATCTCATGTTTTGCATGTACATTTTTTTTTGATATTTATATTTGAGAAGGCTGTGTCTTTACTTCATTTTAAACAAAAAAGGTTAGGTTAGGTTAACCTAATACCTATTAATTTTTTTTTAAATTGAGCATTTATATACACAATTGTCAACTCTCTATACTCTGTCACAAGTCCTGGCTTAAAGGAGTAGTAAAATATGTAAATTCACACAATGAATATCTTAATAGGTTATAAATAATATACAGTACATTGATACAATATAAAACATGGTTGTATTAAAAATAAGTTCTAATAATAAAAATTACAATAGCAGTTGAAAAATATTTAAAATACACAGGCACAATTTTTTTTAATGAGCATTTAAAGTTCCATTTTTGACAAAATTTATTAAATTTAAAATGTAATAATTATTTTGTAGTTAAAAATGTATAAAATGATCAACTTTTACAGCTAAGGATTAAAAATTTAAAACAAGGTTTCACGGAAATAAAATTGATTCCTCTTAACTAATTGAATAATGTGAGCAGAAACATTAAACCTTTTTCTTAGAACTAAACATTGTATGAAAGTAAGAAACGGTTGTTATCGTTGTTACTTGCAAGTTGCAATGAAAAAAATGCTTTGAATCAATGAACGACTTTGACTTTATTTTACTGGTGAATTTAATTAACAATTACATTACATAGGTACTAAACTATCGTTGCGCAGAGATAACGATATTTTCGCTACGCCGTCCTTATTACTACTGATCAGTGTGCTTATCTACGTACATTATCGTAAACACCCGAGATAGTCGCCGAGCATATACCGGTATGGCCACCTTGAAATACTAAGTTTCAATAAAATATACATAAATATAAAGTTATAAATATATAAGTTATGTTGACAATAATAATTAAAATCCATGGCACTGTGTAATTGTATAAACAGGGTACGAATCGTAACAAGCGTTGAAGATATGCTCAGGGACTGCTATATTGACATTGTTAGGTGGGGGGGAGGGGCAATAAGTTATAATTTTGAGAAATGTTCTAAGATTTGTTTGTAATTTTGTTTTTAACAGAATAAAATTTTTCAGAAATACGACTTGGGTGAGGCGTGGCTACTCGGATAGTTGAGTGACTCATAGTAAAATTAATAAAAAGTATATGATCTACACGAGACGATTTTACACAATTATCAATTTTACTATTGGCCATGGGGTGACTCATAGAGTACAATGAGTACATAATATGGTGACCATCTTATAAGTACATAATATCAGTTACCTCTTAGAGATCACATTTTTGTGTTTTACCTACTGTTGACTTATTCATTTTATCCCATGTGGGTTTATAAATTGAAATGAATAATTCAGAAATTCGTATTTTTTTGTCAAAGAGAAATAAGGAAAACCCCATTTTCCTGTACTTCCAATATCATGAAATAATATGCTTTACAACTGTTCAAATATTGACTAATTTTAGATTCTGGGTGGAGCAATGATATATTGATTTTACAATGCTGTGTTGTTTTTTTTTTTGTTGACAACCTACGAATACAGAATTCTACTGGACTCATTGTGACGAACAATAATCAGTGCGTTCTTTATAAAATTACTTCTTCAAAAATACTGAAAAAGTATTTCACTAGTGATAGAAAAATAATATTAGTATGTATATATCCAGACGACCGCATAGCACGTGTTTACCGTATCGCGAGTGCTCATTTTATAGCTCTCGATAGCACATCACTGCTGGACACATAAATTATTATATACGGGTAATGTAATTGTATTATGTAATTACCTATCTTATCGCATAATGAGTTACGCTAATAAGACGGGCGAACCGTCATCACCATCGGTCATTAGAAAACCGATATCGAATAAAATTCTAAATAAAACAAATTTAACACTGTCTAATCACCAAACCTATAAATGCCCTAATGGCCTAATACACAATCCACTCTCCTAGCCAGTAGCCTTACAAATAATATTTCTATCATCTCTACCACCACCCCTCGTAAATCTACTTCGATTTCATCTGCACCATCACCTTCAGTGACTTCTTCGACTTGTGATATCAACAACACAGAAATACATAACATTAACAACACCGTACAAAACACTACCGCTATTACGCTCACGCTGCAGCTAATGATAACTCTCCCAGTAGAGAACAGGCACTTGTTTTTAACTCAATAGACGGTATATCTCAAAGAGACTATATTTTGGCCTCAGGTAAAATATTATCACAAAAAAACTTCGTTTACGCCTCCCACATCTCGTATAATCGTTTTTGCATTTTTCTTTTGAGCAAACAAGTACTAGATTCACTTTTAGAATCCATTCAGACTATAACAATTAACGATAATTTCGATGGCGTAGCGCACAAGTGTGATAAGTGACATTTTTTGAAAAATGAGTTAAGTGCATAATCAATTTAATCATACAATTCTGCACATTATGCCCAAACGTTGTAAGTGAATAGTTCATTATTTACTCCGATAGACGTCGTACAGTTCGTTAAATTTTTGAATTTGTTATGACATCTCAAACTTAAAAATCGTTCTCCTGAACAATTACGTAAATGTCACTTATCACACTTGTGCGCTACGCCATCGATTTCATACAAATACGCAGACTCATAAATCCGTCTAAAAGGAAATTCATATAAAATGTCTGTCCCTCTATCCCTAACCATGTTATACCTGACGCGCTTAAAAAACCAATATTACCCCCGTGTCAGAAATTGACAACTAATATTAGTTTTCTATCACTAGTGAAATACTTTTTCAGTATTTTTGGAGAAGTAATTTTTTAAAGAACTCACTGATTAATACGAATTTCTGAACTATTCATTTCAATTTATAAACTTACATGGACTAAAATGTATAAGTCAACAGTAGGTACAACACAAAAATGTGATAGCTAAGAGGTAACTGATGAATCCAGATAAAAAGTACACCGTATGCTATTCAGATAAGCTAGAATTTGGGAGAAAACTAAAATAATGTTATAATATTTCTAATATGTAAGATTGATATCAACCATTTGTATATCTAAAATTATTTTAGATTCTGAGCGGAACGATGAATGTATTGATTTTACAATGATGTACAATTATATCAATCAACTGATAAGAGGCAACTGTAATGATTTTAATTTTTACTCATAAGTTAATTGATATGTGAACACGGACTAAGATATGCAGGACTGGACACGACAAGGTTGGAGGGTGTGGGAGATTGACCTGTTGTACTACATTTCGTAACCAGTAACCACAATATTCATCTCGTGTCCAGTTCTGTATATATTCTATTCAGAGTATTTTTCGTATGAATTCTTTAATTATTACAGCAGAGCCACCACGAGTTTTACCACTGGCCACTGGGATGTAATGTGATGAACGTTTGGTAGTTTCTTATCTTCAAGAAGGTCCGCGTTGTAAAGTGTATTTCTGATTATAAGAGCTATATAGATTTTATCACTATGTAGGAGGTCTTCAACCTCTTGTTTACGCTGTACTATCCCATAGGCATTCCATGTAATGATCCTAACTATGTATTGTTCATTTCTTTTTCTATTTGGTGTTTTTGGACTTGGTATATTTTGTTTCTAACTTGGGTACTTATGAATAATAATACCAATAAATGACAGCGTGGGGCCCACAAAAATTAACCACACTTACAAAAAAACTTGTAATAGCCCCCCCCCCCAAAATAAATAATTTAATTGTTTATTAAAGTATAGACCTTTAAAATTTCAACTGTATTCTCTTTTTTTTTTGGAAAAAATAAAATAATTTCAGTTTTATTTAAAGTTAATAATTATAATATGGTGCCCATGGGCTATAATAAATATCATTAGCTGTACGCCTGTACCTATGCCTATATGCATGTAGGTACCTATTTGTTTGAATGCAATGTTTATGTTGGTATATTGGTAAGATTATTATCCATAATTTTATAGTAATGCACTGGATTATAATAATATATAGACAGTGAATTGAGGAATAAAAATCCCTGGAAACCCCCCCGCCGAATAACCTCGATCCAGAAAAAATAATCACCAGACTAAAATATTACTGACAACCACATGGAATTGATTGATCAATATTTTTTAAAAGATAGTTAGTTACCACATTATTAATATTTAATAACAAATATATACTTTTAATATTAAATATATACGTCTTATCACTAAAATAATTAATATAATATTATAATAAATAATTTCAAACCTCGTAATCTATATCCTTATATATAAAAATTAATAATTGCTGTTTGTTAGTCTCGATAAAACTCGAGAACGGCTGGTCCGATTTTTTCCGAATCTGGCATTCTGGCATCTTTGTTGATTTGTATTATTGGATTTTGTCAATATATGTATAAATAAATTAATGCATGTGTGTAGATTAGATATCTGATAAGAAGACAGGCTAATTTGAAAATGGTTAAATTTGGTTTTTTTTTTATTCATCTGTTATTAGTACTAAGGCGTCGGTTGCATTTGCGCATCGTCGCCGGTTCGAATTTCGGTCAAGGGTGGCACTTCTCTCCGGGCAAACACCTGTATTGAAAGAGAGACCTCCATCCCCCGACTGGACATGGCTAATACCGGTGATATTGAATTGAGTCCATGCTACTTTTATGTGTTTGAATTGAGTCCAAGGTATTATCTTAATATCTTTGAATTGAGTCCTTATAGGTAAAATGTCATAACTACCTGAAATACTTTGAACCTTGCACATCATGTCATCATATTTTACCGGATACGCAACGATAAAGGATATTCATGGGATATCCAAATATTTTTATTCTTGTGGACACTCTTCCGATACATATATAAAACTAAGAAGCAAAGCAAAGAGACCATGTAAAAAAACATTAGAAAAAGAATTTTTTTACTGGAGCAGATAAACAATTACATAAATATGAAAATTGGCAGATTTGACTTTTTAAAATATATATCATTTAAATTTTTACCAGCAACTATTTTATTATTAACATTATTTTATTACACATAATTTTCTTATACTTATTATTATTATATGAATAAAAAAAAATAGGTATTTAATTATTAACATTATTATATTACGTCATAATTTCTTTATACTTATTATTATTATATGATAAAAAAAAATCTATTTAATTATTAACATTATTATATTACACATAATTATTGTTATTTTTAATTGACTCTTTATACATATTATTATTTATTATACGGTAAAAAAAAACAGTGTACCTATACAATCATGCATAATAATTATTATTTTTAATATTTTTTAATTAATTAACTATTTAAATATTTATACTTATTTTTATTATTATTATGATTAAACAAATATTATCACACTATTTTTTTGGGAGACTACTCAGCCAACCTCCACGCGTTGTAGTCTGGGTAACGGTAATAGGCTGAAGGGACTCAACTCGAACGACCTAAAAATATTGGTCGGACTCAACTCAGATAACCCAAAAGTATTTGCGGGACTCAATTCAATATTTGGAACTCAATTCAATGTTATCCGCTAATACATTGTTCTATGCTACTATCTGCGGGTGCCCAAATCAAAAATTCAGAACAGCCCCCCCCCCCCCCCCAAACATTTTAGCCATAGTGGCTCCACGACTGTCAATGGTTTATGCAAGGTACTAACTACGATGTAGGTCAAACGGTGTAGTCACTCGAGTTTAAAATGAGTCCTAAACAGACGGAATCTTGGTTAGAGCGCCTTCCGCCAGGTAGGTAGCTCTAAAAAGGCCGATCAACAGCCTTTCGAGAAGGCCGAATTGTAATGCCGTTTTGCGTTTTATCCTCGGTAAAGTTTTAAAATTTCAGACTTCAGTGTTCATTCAAATTTATAATAAATCTAATCAAATATGCACTATATAATATTTATAATACTATTTACATATAAGTTCCTATCTTTCAGTGGTATTTTATTATCCCATACAGATAGTAAGTCCTGTAGAATAAATAATTTTAAAATGTTCATGTTTATAAAAGAATACTTGTATTAGCTGTTATGTAGCTTTTTAAAATTATATTTTACATTTATGAACCTCTCAAATTTATGGATGATTTAATTATAAAATTAAAAATAAATTATTGGCAGAATACAACATAATTTGATTAATTAATTTTATATTTTTGTTTTTATAGATATTATATTCTCTTTTTGTTATTTTTTTTTTGATATCTTTCAACTATATCTTTTATAGTTGTATTTTTATTTATCCCTCTGTTATTAGTTTCATATTAGCCAATTATTATGCAATGTTTTTTTTCTTGTTAAAGGGCCGGGCTTATGCCAGTTGGTTATTAATAAATAAAGAATTTAGACTACCTATCATACATTGTACTTGTTAATCTTCTTAAAAATATAATGTCTCTAAAAGTTAACTTAGAATGTAAGAACCCTGGAGAAAATGTTGAAAAAAATTACATTATGCAAACATTAAATTTGTATTAAAACAGTTCACTATTATTGGTGTGATGGATAATTAATTGTATATTTAATTATTTTAGTATTCAGTTATAAACTTATATGTATTGTATAGTTTTCTTTTGTCTTAAAAAAAAATGTTATATAAAGATCAGTAGAATAATAAAAAAAATTGTGGACACCAGAGTCCTCATGGTGGTCAACTTGTTAAGTTGGGTTACAGGTATGTTAAAGTACATAAGTACACAAAATATTATTATAATTTAAAACAAAAAAATAACTATTGGGTAAGTATTATTGTGGTGGATCGTGGATGGAACATAGGTGGTACATTCTTCCCTTCTGCTTTTATTTTTTTAGTATTACTCATATAGCCAGATGTACAGGCAGGAATATAGGCATATTAATTAGAACTATATGAAATATGTTTAAAAATAATAATAAGTTTTAGGTAGATAGTAATAGTTCCACAATGTGGTAGTGTGGTACTAAAGAATAATAAAATATAAATAAACAATTTTAATCAATATGTTAATAATATTATGTGTATTATTCAAAATAAATATACTGAAATACACCATATTGCTTATAAAATATTTCCGAAACCGTCCTTTTTAGCGCTTTCTGGTGGACAATTGTGTAACTGAACTGCCGTAAAAAATTTATTTCTCATACGTACAATTGATAGTGACTACACCGTTTTACCTACATCATGGTACTAACCAAACACCACTATCGTTACCATAGACCTATTATAAGTTAATAGGTCTATGATCGTTACTACACTTCGATCACAGACTTCTATACTACACATATATAGAAATCTGCGACTTCGATCAATAAGTTAACAGTACCTAGGTATCATAGAATCCTAGGTATCATTGGTATTTAGTGTCATCGTGGAAGAATGGCTAGGCCATGTTAAATATCTATGGGTATCATTCTTTTCTTTATCAATGTATCATTCCGTCTTTCATCTTTCATCATCAGCTTGATATTGATTGTTGAACACTTTATTGTTGTAGACGTCTGACCGACTCTGACGATCCGCTTCTTTTTTTCATGCCTGCACAGTGCACGTTGCACAATTAATACTCAACTCATTTATAACAATATTGTACGGGTGAACGAAAAAAATTGTTGCCCACCAGCCATTAGAACATTATTGACATGGACGACGAATCACTGTTAAAATACTTGCGTCATTATTTCCATCACTCCGACTTTAAGAACGAAACGCAGAAGGACGCTATCTTAACAATATTGAAAAGTAAGTACTTACACAGAATGCATTTTGCCATTGAGTTATACAATTTGGTTATGTGTACCTGTTTTACTTATTGTTTTTTGAATGGCGAGTATTGTGCTTGAAGGAAATACTGATGTCATTGTGTCGTTTCCGAGTGGTTATGGCAGGACAATGTGTTATCAACTGCCTTCTTTAATTTATTTGAAGAGAATGACAATAGTGATCATTCCTCTTGTTGCACGGATTATGGTGAGTGTCGATTTTTTGACAAAAGCTATGGTATTATTTGGGTATAATCTATTTAGGTATATAACTCAATATAAGTAGGAAGGTAATTAGTATTATATTACTGTAGGACCAAGTTAATAGCTTGAAGAGTATGGAAATTCACACTGAAGTTATTACTACATTAACAACTACCAGTGAAAAAATGCGTATTTATGGTGATTTACAATCTGAACTTAGAAAATGCCACTTTCTTTATGTGACTACCGATCAAGCTCCAACTTCGGCTTTCAAAGTCAGTCAATATAATACTATATTAAATTAAATCATTATTATGATTGATTGTTTTCTCTTTTCAGCAATTATTGTCTCACTTAGTACAAACTAACAATCTATCATATATTGTCGTTGATGAAACACACTGTGAAAACCAATGGATTTATGGTCAAAAGAATAATGATTATCATTCACTGGGCATGTTAAGAAAAAAATACAAAGAAATTCCATGGATTGTGGTTACAGCTACAGCTGGTGTTGATGTAGATAATAAAATATTAATTATTATTAATGGAACCTGTTCAATTTTTTTTAAATATATTGTATTACAAATAGGTAGTTGATTTCTTGAGGAGTGTTTTATATATTAAAGATGATCCTAAGACTTGTGTAAGGTTTTCGATTCCATGCTATAGACCAAATCTATTTTATGATGTAGTTCAAGACAATACCAATGGAGTTTCAGTTCCTCATTTAAAGAAATTCATTGACGAATATTTAACTGAAGAAAATTTGAGTCTCGGAGTAAGTATTTTATTTTTACAATATATTCGTTTTAATACTAATACGTTATCTTTTAGTCAGACTCAGAAAGATCTTCTGGATTAATATTTTGTAAGACGCGAGAGGTTACTGAACATTTAGTCAAAGATCTAAAACAAAACGGTATTTCGATTGCTGCCTATCATGCTGGTAAGTATATTATATGTTTCATTTAATTTAAATATTCTACTAACGATTTTATTTTGAACAGGGCTAGAGGAAGCTGATCGTAGTTCTGTTAAAGACTTGTTTATGAAAGGACATTATCAACTTCTTGCTGTGACTAGCATTTCTGGAATGGAAATTAAAAAGGCGAATATAAGATTAGTCGTACATTGGGGCTTGCCGTCTAGTGTTTCGGCATATTATTATGAATCAGGTCAAGCTGGAAAGGACGGTAACCCAGCTCGATGTCGAATTTACTTAACAAAGCGAGCGACATCATACTATAATCCAAAAAATGAATCTATGTTGGCTGCTGCAATAAATTCAGTCGATTCTATCGAACAAATACAAAATTCAGCAAAAAGTTTCCTTGTATTTCTTCATTCTCGTTATATGAAAGATTTCTGTGAAGGTTTAAAGTATGATATATAATTGGTACCTAAAATTGTACATTATATTATTTTTGTTTATTAAAATAGGTGTAGACACAGATTTTTTTCGGAATATTTTGGTGATGAAAGAATGGAGTGTATTGATAAATGTGACATATGTTCCATAGTATCTCATGGCTTTTATGGAGGGCGCAGTGCTATTAGACTGTATATTAAATCATAATTTCATAATTATAATGCTATATAAAATAGCTGACTAATTTTGTAAAATCTTTATTCAGGGAAATGCTACAAATGGGTATGAATACTTACATCAAAAATATTTGTTCAAAATATCACGAATTGCAAAAAAATAACATGCTTACAACTACAGATGCACTAAATATAATGAAGGTTTGTGATGAATTTGTGAAAGCTAATAATTCCAACAACTCTGAAGCCACACTTACAACTTTCAATGCTTATGAAAAAATGGTAAGATGTAATCTTTAATCAATTAATTAACTATACAATAAATATATTATTAAGTAATTGTTTTTTGAAAACTTAAGTTTTAAGTTATATAACTTAACGTCTAGTTTAGTAAAATATTATTTATTATATATTATTTCTATATATTTCTATAATAGACATTTTTCCATATTAATTCAAGAGTAAAAAATTTAGGATTTTAAATCAAGTCATTAGTGCAATAAATATTTTTGTAATAATCTTTTGGCATAATTTTAATTAGAATTGTTTGTACTTCGAGGGTCATCCAGAAATCTTGGTTACAGTATTTATGTTAAATTAAAAAATGCTTATATTTTCATAAAACTTACAGGATATTTCATAAATAGGTATAATAAGCTATTTTTCAACATAATTGTCTTTCAAGTTCAATGCATTTTGTCTGTGCACCAGCTTTTGTTTACCCGTGTTGTAAACTTTTCCCGCCAACTTCTTCAGCCACTTTTCTGCCGTCTGATTAACTATGATGTTTTGCTTAGTCTTTCAATCGAATCTTTACAATCTCCTCTGAACTACATGTGTGCAAATTTTGAAAATAAATTTTCCCTGGGCTACAAAACTTTTGCAACCTTACTTTCTAGATGATCCTCTTACATAAGTGGTTCTAAAGCATTTTTGTAAGTAGTATAATACTCAAATATTTAGTGGAGTGTACCTTTTTAGATTAAATTTGTGCAATTTGTATTATAATAATCGTTATTGTTTTCATGAAAACATTTGATTATAAATACAGTATTTTTTAGTATATATAATATATAGTATTCATAATCAATGATATTAGCTAAGGAAAATGGGATTAACACAAATTTAAACCATCTTTTAAATATTATCTATTTTATATTGCAAATTTTAAATTTACTCCTCTTCAACCTTACATCATGACTAACAATCTTGACTATTGGTATACCGACTACTTCAATAGCTTTATCAAATTAATTCTGCTCCAAGGCATACATTTTTGTTTTTTTTTATGTTTGTACATCCGTCTCATTCTCAACAATTCTGTTATTTTAAATATTTGTTATAGATGAAAGTGAGCAATGTGGATGTTGAATCACTGTCTTCATCTTCACCGGTTAAAAATAATGACAAAAAAGATGAAGACCAATTGCATTAATCATAAATATTACACATAATTGATAAATTAATTATAACTTTCATTTATTTTTTCTTTAAAATTAGTAGTTTAATATTACAAATGTGTATAAAAAAAACCTAAATTTAAGTCGATTTTGTTATTTAGCTAATTAATATAACTAAAATTACTTCAGAATTAATTTTACTGAACTCATATTAATAATAAACTTCAATTGTAACCATTCTTATATATATAATTTTTTTTAACTGTTTTTGACTTTATAATTTAAGAAAACATTTCGGAACCCAAGGATATTTATTGTAATTTTAATAAATTAAGATCACTTTGTCAATGACTTATTTCTTAATATGCTTTTCATAAGATATAGACAACTCATCTAGATTTATATACTCAATATACACCTTGATGTTTTTTATGTAAATGAAGCTATGACTATAACAAGTATTTTTTGATTAAATTTATAAAATAATCTTCATTGCTTGTTCCAAAAATAATAATAAGACATTTTTTTAATTTCAAGCAATCACATGGTGTGCACTTATAATAATATACATTTTAGTTTTTTGATATTTTATATGAACACAAGTATAGTTTTGTAGTTTTGTAAATCAAAAATCAAAATGAATCAACATATAGTTCCAAGTAAGTGTAATAATTTGTATTTATACCATCAATTAAAATATGAAATAATATGAATATATTATATCATCTAATTAAAGATATTAAACTTTTATTCTAAACAATTGAATAAAACAATTATTTAGGAGCTCTTAATAGTAGCCCTTATTTTTATCCTATACATAAATACATAATCATATTTTATTTATAATACTACATCAAAAAGTTGCTCAACCTTACTCCATTTTGAATTACGATTTTAATTACAATAATTTTTTTATTTTTTCTTAAAGATAAAACTGACATACTAACAAAAGAGTTAAAAATCATTGTTTATTTGAAGTATTAAAAAATTCTGGATCTCCTTTACATACAATTTATTGCGAGGTTTGCAATACCTTGACCATGTATTTGCATAACAAACTTGGCGATAAGTGGGATTCTTATGAGGACTTTGAAAAATGCGTTAAGGGGAAAATTGAAGGATTTTGTAGTTAAGTAAGTAAAAAATGGAAAGAATTTAATCGGTGTATGTCAACATTTTTAATTAAAAATAAAACTGGCTGCAATTAGATTTCAACATTTAAATAAAAAACAAAAAATGAAATGATCACAGACTTCTATACTACACATATATAGAAATCTGCGACTTCGATCAATAAGTTAACAGTACCTAGGTATCATAGAATCCTAGGTATCATTGGTATTTAGTGTCATCGTGGAAGAATGGCTAGGCCATGTTAAATATCTATGGGTATCATTCTTTTCTTTATCAATGTATCATTCCGTCTTTCATCTTTCATCATCAGCTTGATATTGATTGTTGAACACTTTATTGTTGTAGACGTCTGACCGACTCTGACGATCCGCTTCTTTTTTTCATGCCTGCACAGTGCACGTTGCACAATTAATACTCAACTCATTTATAACAATATTGTACGGGTGAACGAAAAAAATTGTTGCCCACCAGCCATTAGAACATTATTGACATGGACGACGAATCACTGTTAAAATACTTGCGTCATTATTTCCATCACTCCGACTTTAAGAACGAAACGCAGAAGGACGCTATCTTAACAATATTGAAAAGTAAGTACTTACACAGAATGCATTTTGCCATTGAGTTATACAATTTGGTTATGTGTACCTGTTTTACTTATTGTTTTTTGAATGGCGAGTATTGTGCTTGAAGGAAATACTGATGTCATTGTGTCGTTTCCGAGTGGTTATGGCAGGACAATGTGTTATCAACTGCCTTCTTTAATTTATTTGAAGAGAATGACAATAGTGATCATTCCTCTTGTTGCACGGATTATGGTGAGTGTCGATTTTTTGACAAAAGCTATGGTATTATTTGGGTATAATCTATTTAGGTATATAACTCAATATAAGTAGGAAGGTAATTAGTATTATATTACTGTAGGACCAAGTTAATAGCTTGAAGAGTATGGAAATTCACACTGAAGTTATTACTACATTAACAACTACCAGTGAAAAAATGCGTATTTATGGTGATTTACAATCTGAACTTAGAAAATGCCACTTTCTTTATGTGACTACCGATCAAGCTCCAACTTCGGCTTTCAAAGTCAGTCAATATAATACTATATTAAATTAAATCATTATTATGATTGATTGTTTTCTCTTTTCAGCAATTATTGTCTCACTTAGTACAAACTAACAATCTATCATATATTGTCGTTGATGAAACACACTGTGAAAACCAATGGATTTATGGTCAAAAGAATAATGATTATCATTCACTGGGCATGTTAAGAAAAAAATACAAAGAAATTCCATGGATTGTGGTTACAGCTACAGCTGGTGTTGATGTAGATAATAAAATATTAATTATTATTAATGGAACCTGTTCAATTTTTTTTAAATATATTGTATTACAAATAGGTAGTTGATTTCTTGAGGAGTGTTTTATATATTAAAGATGATCCTAAGACTTGTGTAAGGTTTTCGATTCCATGCTATAGACCAAATCTATTTTATGATGTAGTTCAAGACAATACCAATGGAGTTTCAGTTCCTCATTTAAAGAAATTCATTGACGAATATTTAACTGAAGAAAATTTGAGTCTCGGAGTAAGTATTTTATTTTTACAATATATTCGTTTTAATACTAATACGTTATCTTTTAGTCAGACTCAGAAAGATCTTCTGGATTAATATTTTGTAAGACGCGAGAGGTTACTGAACATTTAGTCAAAGATCTAAAACAAAACGGTATTTCGATTGCTGCCTATCATGCTGGTAAGTATATTATATGTTTCATTTAATTTAAATATTCTACTAACGATTTTATTTTGAACAGGGCTAGAGGAAGCTGATCGTAGTTCTGTTAAAGACTTGTTTATGAAAGGACATTATCAACTTCTTGCTGTGACTAGCATTTCTGGAATGGAAATTAAAAAGGCGAATATAAGATTAGTCGTACATTGGGGCTTGCCGTCTAGTGTTTCGGCATATTATTATGAATCAGGTCAAGCTGGAAAGGACGGTAACCCAGCTCGATGTCGAATTTACTTAACAAAGCGAGCGACATCATACTATAATCCAAAAAATGAATCTATGTTGGCTGCTGCAATAAATTCAGTCGATTCTATCGAACAAATACAAAATTCAGCAAAAAGTTTCCTTGTATTTCTTCATTCTCGTTATATGAAAGATTTCTGTGAAGGTTTAAAGTATGATATATAATTGGTACCTAAAATTGTACATTATATTATTTTTGTTTATTAAAATAGGTGTAGACACAGATTTTTTTCGGAATATTTTGGTGATGAAAGAATGGAGTGTATTGATAAATGTGACATATGTTCCATAGTATCTCATGGCTTTTATGGAGGGCGCAGTGCTATTAGACTGTATATTAAATCATAATTTCATAATTATAATGCTATATAAAATAGCTGACTAATTTTGTAAAATCTTTATTCAGGGAAATGCTACAAATGGGTATGAATACTTACATCAAAAATATTTGTTCAAAATATCACGAATTGCAAAAAAATAACATGCTTACAACTACAGATGCACTAAATATAATGAAGGTTTGTGATGAATTTGTGAAAGCTAATAATTCCAACAACTCTGAAGCCACACTTACAACTTTCAATGCTTATGAAAAAATGGTAAGATGTAATCTTTAATCAATTAATTAACTATACAATAAATATATTATTAAGTAATTGTTTTTTGAAAACTTAAGTTTTAAGTTATATAACTTAACGTCTAGTTTAGTAAAATATTATTTATTATATATTATTTCTATATATTTCTATAATAGACATTTTTCCATATTAATTCAAGAGTAAAAAATTTAGGATTTTAAATCAAGTCATTAGTGCAATAAATATTTTTGTAATAATCTTTTGGCATAATTTTAATTAGAATTGTTTGTACTTCGAGGGTCATCCAGAAATCTTGGTTACAGTATTTATGTTAAATTAAAAAATGCTTATATTTTCATAAAACTTACAGGATATTTCATAAATAGGTATAATAAGCTATTTTTCAACATAATTGTCTTTCAAGTTCAATGCATTTTGTCTGTGCACCAGCTTTTGTTTACCCGTGTTGTAAACTTTTCCCGCCAACTTCTTCAGCCACTTTTCTGCCGTCTGATTAACTATGATGTTTTGCTTAGTCTTTCAATCGAATCTTTACAATCTCCTCTGAACTACATGTGTGCAAATTTTGAAAATAAATTTTCCCTGGGCTACAAAACTTTTGCAACCTTACTTTCTAGATGATCCTCTTACATAAGTGGTTCTAAAGCATTTTTGTAAGTAGTATAATACTCAAATATTTAGTGGAGTGTACCTTTTTAGATTAAATTTGTGCAATTTGTATTATAATAATCGTTATTGTTTTCATGAAAACATTTGATTATAAATACAGTATTTTTTAGTATATATAATATATAGTATTCATAATCAATGATATTAGCTAAGGAAAATGGGATTAACACAAATTTAAACCATCTTTTAAATATTATCTATTTTATATTGCAAATTTTAAATTTACTCCTCTTCAACCTTACATCATGACTAACAATCTTGACTATTGGTATACCGACTACTTCAATAGCTTTATCAAATTAATTCTGCTCCAAGGCATACATTTTTGTTTTTTTTTATGTTTGTACATCCGTCTCATTCTCAACAATTCTGTTATTTTAAATATTTGTTATAGATGAAAGTGAGCAATGTGGATGTTGAATCACTGTCTTCATCTTCACCGGTTAAAAATAATGACAAAAAAGATGAAGACCAATTGCATTAATCATAAATATTACACATAATTGATAAATTAATTATAACTTTCATTTATTTTTTCTTTAAAATTAGTAGTTTAATATTACAAATGTGTATAAAAAAAACCTAAATTTAAGTCGATTTTGTTATTTAGCTAATTAATATAACTAAAATTACTTCAGAATTAATTTTACTGAACTCATATTAATAATAAACTTCAATTGTAACCATTCTTATATATATAATTTTTTTTAACTGTTTTTGACTTTATAATTTAAGAAAACATTTCGGAACCCAAGGATATTTATTGTAATTTTAATAAATTAAGATCACTTTGTCAATGACTTATTTCTTAATATGCTTTTCATAAGATATAGACAACTCATCTAGATTTATATACTCAATATACACCTTGATGTTTTTTATGTAAATGAAGCTATGACTATAACAAGTATTTTTTGATTAAATTTATAAAATAATCTTCATTGCTTGTTCCAAAAATAATAATAAGACATTTTTTTAATTTCAAGCAATCACATGGTGTGCACTTATAATAATATACATTTTAGTTTTTTGATATTTTATATGAACACAAGTATAGTTTTGTAGTTTTGTAAATCAAAAATCAAAATGAATCAACATATAGTTCCAAGTAAGTGTAATAATTTGTATTTATACCATCAATTAAAATATGAAATAATATGAATATATTATATCATCTAATTAAAGATATTAAACTTTTATTCTAAACAATTGAATAAAACAATTATTTAGGAGCTCTTAATAGTAGCCCTTATTTTTATCCTATACATAAATACATAATCATATTTTATTTATAATACTACATCAAAAAGTTGCTCAACCTTACTCCATTTTGAATTACGATTTTAATTACAATAATTTTTTTATTTTTTCTTAAAGATAAAACTGACATACTAACAAAAGAGTTAAAAATCATTGTTTATTTGAAGTATTAAAAAATTCTGGATCTCCTTTACATACAATTTATTGCGAGGTTTGCAATACCTTGACCATGTATTTGCATAACAAACTTGGCGATAAGTGGGATTCTTATGAGGACTTTGAAAAATGCGTTAAGGGGAAAATTGAAGGATTTTGTAGTTAAGTAAGTAAAAAATGGAAAGAATTTAATCGGTGTATGTCAACATTTTTAATTAAAAATAAAACTGGCTGCAATTAGATTTCAACATTTAAATAAAAAACAAAAAATGAAATGGTCTGCAGCGAACAACAAGTCGTGGTAGGCGCCACGTAAATCAGTGATTTAAGTGAACGTTCAAATGTAGAGAAACTGAACATTTAAGTAAAACGACAACAAGTGATACATTAATTTGAGCTAAGAAAAGTACTTCGTATTCTGAAAGTAAACGTGCAGCTGCTCATATATTGTTACAAGTATTCTCCGTGCAAAGCAATTAAAATTAGAAAAATGTATAAAAATTGTTATGTCTTAAATCGAAGCTCTAGCATTTATAGTTGATTTATGCGTGACGAAAGAGGTATATCATAAAACTAGCCTTGGGGCTAAACAACGTGGGAGCTAATATTTATCCTTCTTATGATCGCATTCGTTTGGAAAAAGAAAGATGTTACTCTGAAGGTATAGAAATTAGTGAATAAAATCTTCTGTTCCACTTCAACATGTGTTAGACCATACACTGACTAGTATATTTGAAACATTTGACTTTGGTAATAATGTAAATCTAGAAGAAGTTTATACTGATTTAAATTTATTATGAAAGTGGGGTTGTGATGGGAGTTCTAGTCATAGTGAGTACTACCAAACTTTCAACGGTCAAAATACAACAAACGCAAGTGTTTTTTTTATTTTCTTTGATCCCATTGCGAGTTACAGGAACCACAACAATTTCAAAAGAAAAAACATTCTAGACCAACAAAAATGTATTTAATATAATAAAGAGACAATATAGAAATAACAAAATCTAAGCAGAAAAAGTGAAAAAAGTAATCTCAGAACTAAAACCCCTCAAATTAAATATAAATAATAATGTTGTGTCTATTGGCAATGACAATGACTGATGGCAAAGTAAAAAACACTTTAACTGGATCTTCAAGCCAAGTTTGTTTTATTTGTAAATGCAACCCTACAAAATATGAACAATTTAGACTAAATGCACAAATTTAAAATCAATGAAAATAATTTTAAGTAACGGTTTATCCACTTAACATGCATGGATTACAATTTTAGAGTGCACTCTGAATATTGCATATAAATTGGAATCGCCTTCACCAATAAAAAAAAATACTGTCGAACAAAAAATTTTAATTTCAGAAAAAAAAGAAAGAAATCAAATATGCAATTGTTCCTATTGGATAGTTATCTGAAGAACGCAAGTCACAGAACACAGACTATAATATACGATTCCGAGAACACAATTCAAGGGAATTGTCATGTGTTAACACAAATACAGATTTATTTAACTTTCTTTTGATAATATCTGAATTATTAATAACTGGATTAAGACCTCAGAATAAACTAGTGAAGTATCATCAACTGAATTACCTCCAGAAGTATGAAATTGAAAACTAAAAAGATAATGAATCTAACAAAGTAGTAGTGACTAGACTTAATTTTAAAGGTGATTAGTTTAATATAGTATTGAATAGTCAAATATCAACCCCCTGGACTATCTGAGCTTATTATAAGAGAATTACAGTATGATATTTATGAACATTTTACATTTTTTCAAACGCCCTCAAATTACAAATTTTTTTTGTTGTGTTTGCCTGCTTTAGAGTTTAGGTCTACTTTTCCCATTTTCAATTATGAACCATTTAGTTAATCTAAAATAATGACCTCTAACCTAACTGTTCCACAAACTAAAAGTAGTTTATGAATATATTATTAAAACCCTTATCTTTGGCAGTTTGGTCAAAAATAATATGCTGAATACCCCAAAATTTAGTTATTCCCACATTTAAAAAGCAATAATTATCAATTTTTCCTTATCTGTCAAATTTTCAAATAAATTTGGTTGAAAAACCTGGTCTTAAAGAAAAACAAATGTTGATTGATAAAATATACAATTTGTTTAGAATATTATTATAAAATTATATTGTATTTAGTTATATTTCAAATTTTTACAGTATTATTAAGATACAAATTATTATTAATTGTTACTTCTTCCTTGTCTTATCCATACCTCATAGCGTTTCCAATTTCGATTGGTCCTGGAAAAAAAAAATGGTATTATGATTTAGAAATGTGCTGGATCAGGGTCCAGATTAGGATAGAGCATATATTTTATATTAACTGCATGAAATTCAATGGGAATAAAAAACGCTTGCCAAGTCAGGGATCGGCATGTATACTTTCTTGATTTTTAATTTTTAGAAATTTATCAACTGATATAACACGTAAGCGGTCGGTACAACAATTTGAATCCAGGAAAATATCGGAGTGAACAGCAATACAAAAAATCATTTTCATTTTCATTTAGTGAGATCTATCTCCGAAACCGGAGAACAAATTTTGTTGTTTGGGTTCTTTTTAAATTCATATTGGTTAGGCGAAGTGCAGTGAAGATTTTCAGAACTTAATCTTCTATAGTTAATTCATTACAGAATATTAAACAAAATTAAAACAACAGGCGTTTTTTGATGTTTATCAGCCTTACAGCTTTGTAGTGAATTAATTGTAGATAAAGTATTACAATAGTATATTATATATTGCGTATTATAAGTTATAACTATGTGTAGTGACGGTGAAGAGGGGTCCTTACGTATCGAAACAACTCTTTTTTTATCTGTAAAAAATTTTGATTCCAAATTTAGTATCTTCTTGATAGGTAATCCCTTTTTAATGAGTTATCAAGAAACTTTCTATCTATCATAGTTTAGGAGAAAAGTTAAAAAATAGAAATTTTGGGACTGTTCAAGCCAACGTTTTAATGGACTCAAGTGGTTATACCACTTGGGTTTAATATCAAATCTCTCTCATTAATATTTAATATTAAAGCTAGCTAAATTACCCACCTACTCATCATTACTGTGTTACATTTTTACAGTTTTCCTATTTTACACAAATTCTTGAAGTTTTCAAAATTCAGACTTTTTATATTTCAACTACCATACTTACTTGATTAAAAATCAAGAAAGTAAAATGTGGATAGTTTTTGCAGCAAAAAATGCATACAAAAAAGTAAAATATGTTAGACATGACAGTATATTTGAAGAATTTTGAATTGTATTTATTATATTTTGTACAATTTCAAAAATCAATAACCAGTTAATTAATTTATGTACCAAAAAATTGATATGAAACACACCAATACATCATAATTTGTTTTGTTTGATTATATTAATATTTAATTTTATATTTTTTAATTAAATTTATCTTATTTGATTGAAATAGGAGTTATAGCAGAAAGAGTATAGAGTACTGAAAACCATAAATAATTTTGATTGACTTTAATTATAATCAAATATCAAGAAACAATATGCTATAGTTTATTTATTCTCATTTATTTATGTAGGTATCTGTTTCTTGTTATACTCTTTAGCTATAATACCATTAAAAATATTGCATGAATAGTCATTGTATCAAAGGTTCAAAAAAAAAAATAAGTACATTACCTATTTGAAGACTTAAGAAGAATTTTTGAAAATTGGTGACTTTTAAATTTTAAAGAAAGAGACATATATGCCTTTAAACATTACTAATTTTAAATTGCCTACAAGTCTAGAGTCTAGTCAACTAGTTAAGTTATAATTTAAAACTACCACAATTAATTCTATTTGGAAAAATGCATGAAGAAATTAATTTAATGCTCTGAAACCTTTTAAAATTAGTGAAGTTATAAGAACTACTATTTAAATAGGTATTGGTAGTTTTTTGTACAAAAAGTAAAGTGATATTTCACTGTCTTACAAGTTGAAATAGGTATAGGTAAATAATTAGAGCTATTAATATCCTATACGATAAAGCTGGGCAAGATAACCAATTATTTAAATAGTGAAAGTAAGTTTCCTAAAATAAAAAGTAACTAAGCTAAGTTACGGTAAAAGTAAAGTTACTTTTTATTACATACAATATTATTACAGTAAAATTCCCTTATAACTAAATGCAATCGGTTCCAACTGACTTTTCTACTGTAGGAAAACTACCTACAAGTTAGGTATGCTCTTTCTGGGCGTTCTGCAGTATTTTAAACTTAATATACAAGACGCATATAGGTATCCATAGAACGCATATCGTGTTATGTCATAATGATATTTACTTAAAAATATGTAATTTTCGTTGAAAAATCAATGCATTGTAAATAACTTAAATTTTAAGAAAATAACTAAGTTAAGTTACAATTGTTTATGAAATGAAATAACTTAGTTAGGTACTAACTTAAATATTTTCTAATATTAGAGTTTTGTTGAACTAGGTAATTAAGATAAGTTATTAAAAATTATTTTATAACTTAATTTTTAACTTATTAACTAGTTACTGCCCAGCTTTGATATACAAGGTTTTACTTTAATAATATTAACCTAAAAATACACAATTCTTTATTTTAAATTGTCATTCTTTTCATATTTAACTAACCGGCATTCGTGTCCACATTTGTTTGACGAGCATGTTTCGCAGGGCCAAAAGCACCCTTCACAATCATCATCGTCGCAATCACATTCTCCATCATCAGGGTAATCAGCCCGGGTTACCGGCTTTTCAGAATTTTCCTTGGTCATATTTATAAAATCTCTGAAATTTAAATGATAGAAGGTATTAGATGCATAGTTGGGAACTTTTCTACTTTACCGGACACCCTTTTTTTTGCAATTTTTTTTTTTTAAACTTATGTAGTTAAGCACGCTGAAAACGATGGTGAAGTCCAAATTTGGCGCACGGACTTAGTTTTGAAGTTATAGCCTTTTGAAGTTCGCTATTTTGCGATTTCCATGCATTTGCGCAACACTATACTTTACCGCGCCTATTACGAATATTAATATTTTTTTTTTTCGATAAGTGCCGTAAAACTTGTAATCACTGCTTATAAGTAGGAAATCTAGGGCAAAATTATTTATTATCAGGAGGATTGAACCACGACTGTTACCGCACGACGACAAGTTGAATTTTTTTCAACTTTCTGGTAACGCCTGGTAACATGGTATATTAATTAGGTAACCACAATATTCAGCCAATCAAAACACTGTAATTTTAGGACTACGTCCTAAATTATGGACGACACGATACAGTGTAAAGGCACCTTAAACAGTTTACTTGCGGTTAGCGCCGGTTACACGCCTATTCTTTACTGGCGCGAAAACATTAAATTTCATTTTAAATATTCTATACTATGGAGAAACATATAAATTTGTTTGATTTAATGGAATGGTCAAGCCTGAACGATGGCTTAGGTTTGATTGTCAAATTACAGTCATTTGGTATATTGCCAAATGAACAAAATTGTATACGAGGACATCCGATGAGATTGGTTAAAGATCAATCGTCAATCGATAAATACAAATGGATTTGTCGTGCAAAAATTAACAAAAAAGGAAAAAAATCATGCAATTATAGGTACCTAAATAGAAAATTACTAAAACTACTGGAACAAATCTAATTTCGCAGCCTCGCAAATTGTTCGGAAATCTATGTATTTCAACGAGTTAAAATTTACGTATATACCCGCGCCACAGTACTCCCGCGCGGGGTGGTATTTTTGTTTTACCGATTTCTTTTTTTTATATTATTATGGCTATTTTACGACTGTCTCATTATTACTAAATTGTATATTATTACTAATATGGGAACTTTTCTACTTAACCTCGATTTGGTATGCAAAGTAGGCCACAGGTTTAAAAAAAATGCATTTTTGTTGCACCGATTCACCGAGCGGGGTCACTCGCTCGCTGCGCTCGCTCGGACAATTAAAACGAAAATATCCCCCGATTTGCTGTGCAACACCTCCCCAAGTGGGCCACAGGTTTAAAAAAAATGCATTTTTGTTGCACCGATTCACCGAGCGGGGTCACTCGCTCGCTGCGCTCGCTCGGACAATTAAAACGAAAATATCCCCCGATTTGCTGTGCAACACCTCCCCAAGTGGGCCACAGGTTTAAAAAAAATGCATTTTTGTTGCACCGATTCACCGAGCTGGGTCACTCGCTCGCTGCGCTCGCTCGGACAATTAAAACGAAAATATCCCCCGATTTGCTGTACAACACCTCCCCAAGTGGGCCAATTTAATATTTTGCTATAATGTGTAAAATACCTTAAAACTTTCACCCCTTCAATTATAATATATAAATATCAATATTCGTAGTAGGCGCGCGGTAAACTAGTGTTGCGCGAATGCGTGAAAATCGCAAAATAGCGAACTTCATTAGGCCATAACTTCAAAACTAAGTCCGTGCGCCAAATTTGGACTTCACCATCGTTTTCAGCGTGCTTAACTACATTAATTTCAAAAAAAAAAATTGCAAAAAAAAGGGTGTCCGGTAAAGTAGAAATATACCCATAGTTGTATCATATCAACGACTAGAACAAAATGTAATATACCCTTCGCATTTATCATTGTCGCTAGCACAATTAATATGATTAGAGTCTAAAGCCGGCTTTCCTTGGTTTTCCGGCATTTCCAGGTTTTCCTTCTTTTCTTTGTACTTTCTTTTACATTTGTTTTTAATTTTCAGATTTTTTGACCTTCTGAAATACAAATAATAGAAGGTACAAGATGCATAGTTGTATCAGGTCAACGACTAGAACAAAATGTAATATACTCACTTATCCATATTTATTAAGGTAAGACTGAAATTTTCTATATAACACTGAATCAGAATAGATAGATTTTGTAAATAATCTGTTAAATATTCAATCACTGACAATATAGAGCTATCGCGGGCCAACTTCGGTTTACGTAATAAATAACACAGTTGTATTTACTTGTTGAGCAATTTATTAATTAAAAAGAAAAGGAAGGACGATGTTAATAATTTGTCGAGAGGTCGGAGCACACGTGTGCGAGGGAGGACTTCGTGTCGAAGGTAAACAAAATGATTGTCGCTACGGTCTTTCGCGGTTGTACGATTTCGCGTTGACCACGACTGTATTCGTGTCTGCCGTTTTCCGGAAGGGCAAGTCGGGCTGTGGGAGCAGATGTGGACGGTAGACACTTTCCTATCTAGTGGTTAATGGCGGACAGTAAGAAGTTGAGTTGGTGCGAAATAACGAAACACGATGTATACGAGTCGACGTAGTCGGACAGACAAACCTGAAACCATAGATAAAAGATGACAAACTAACCTGGCCGGCCCGGTGTTCGGCGTCCGGCGGGCCGGGTGGTGATGCCAACCACGATGACAGTGTAACCAACGAGAGGAAATATTGTGGCGACACCTTGGCTCACCACAATACTACGGATGGAACCACAGCTTACCTAGGTATAGTATTACTTTATTTGTTGTTAATATTTTGTTGTCAATATGGCGAGATTATCGTCTGGCGTCTATTAGGTTATCGATGTGCACATGCGCTATGCAACTCCTCGCATAATTATCCATAGGTTTCAATCACAGAGTTATTCTATATCTTACAATCTTATGTAATACTAATATTATTATAATAGGTAACGTAGAGAAGATGTATGAGAAGATATATATATGATGTCGAATTACATCGACAGATACAAGATTTTCAAGGATTCAATTGGAGTTCAAGAGCGTTCAAGAAGTTACACGACTTGCATTAGGTACACAAGCGATAAGTACCGGACCCGGAATATTTGGACTCAGACTTCGCATGTAAGTATTCACTATCGATACATTTCAAATTTTTCTTCCTGAAAAATTTAATCTTTATATATAAAAATGGAGACAAAAAATTAGAAATAGCATCAGTTGAGAACGGCTTGGCCGATTTTGCTCAAATTTTTTTTAAATGATAGAGAATGTCGGTGAGCGGGTTTATAGCATAAATTATGGACCTAACTCATGTTAGTTAGAGATTTAGAGACAAAAACTGAGTTACACCGGTGGCGCCCTCTAGCGGAGAAAAATAAAAATAAAATATAATATAAATAATAATAAAAATCGAAAAAAAAATATATTTTTCATTATTTTTTTGTTTTTTTAGAGAAGTGTGTTTTTAAAAAATAATTTTTTAATTTTTTTTTTTTTATTATAGACACTTATAACTTTAGAGTAAACAAATATAATAGTTGGCACATTATTCATTTTATTTTGAAACATTATCGTTTTATGTTATCTATGAACTTTTTCAATCAATCCGATTTGTCTCAATTTTTTTTTAAGATGTTCGTAATTAATAGGTGAAGGTTTTTACGAAAGAAAATTTTTAAAAAGTCAACTGAATAATTAGAAAAACTGCAATAACTATTTATTGATGTCTGGGATTTGAACTCGATACCGTTGTCTTTATTTACTCTATGGTGTATTATATTATATTGGTTGCTATTGGTTAATCAGGCATGTTTGTTGATTTGTATTATTATTTTTTGTCTATATATCTTATATATAAATGAATGATGGTGTATTGGTGTGTAGATTAGACCTATGGGAAGAAGATACGCTAATTTAAAAAGGGTTAAATTTGGTTTTTTTTTTTCATCGGATTTTAGTACGGTGAGGTCAGGTTAGGATTTATAGGTATGTGGAATTAAGTCAAAACGTCAAACTTGGTATAACTTTGGTACTTTTTGAGTTGAATCATACACTTACGTACAAACAGCACGGGGTCTGCGATCTACCACAGGTAAATTGCCTACCTGATAATATACTGCTGCGAAACAGAATTTTTATTCTGGGCAACAGAAAAGTTAAGATAAATCTAGAACATCATACACTGAATATTAAATAACGCATTGAACAATGTTTGAGTCATATAGAGTTGGTACATTTAACGGGAAACGAAGTGCACGGGATCAGCTAGTTTACTATAAATATCTAGGATGACGTTAAAATTACAATTTAGTCTCTAATCTTATCATTATTTTTATTACAATTATAAATTATCAAAGCATTGTGTTTTTTCCTTGCTTTTTTTCCCAGATTTCTATGTAGTCACAGATTTTTATATAGTACCATTATCGAACTCCCGCTATGAATTGAAGCTTCAAGGTCGGTTGGTCATTGTATATTATTTCATATGTCAAATAAGATAATATTATGATTTACTTTGTATCGTATTTTACTATTTCTAATCATGTTGTTTTGGACTGGAAACCATAGATATAATAAGACTGGATAGGACATCGGGCTTATCAACTGAGAATAAAGTGACAACATTTTTGAGGTTATAAGAGTTCCTTAATTATTGATACGTATTAATACGATTTAAACACAGATATCTGTGGATTTAAAAAAACAAAAATAAATAATAAAATTATGAAAATGAAATAACATTTTAATTATAATTGATTGCATATTATAATTTACGCTGTGTCTGGACTCTGGATACCCGGGTGCCCGTGAGTGATAAGAGAAAATGGTAAGTGTGGTTATACGACGGTTACTCTGTGGTTACGACTGTTACCAACTTGAGTTGGTATTGCACAACAAATCGGGGGATATTTTCGATTTGCGGAGCGGAGCGACGGCGCCGAGGAGCGTAGCGACGATTGCCGCTAGCATGGCATCACTGTAAATGATTTACGATTGTTTTTCAAGTTTGCCACTCTGTGGGACCTTTTCCGGGCATTGAATATATACACGGATGGGTTCGTGTATGTAAAGCGTACACGGGCACCCGGGTACCTAGACACAGCGTATAATTTAATAATCATTATTCATAATATTACAATTTTGTAACCTAACCTCAAAAAGCACTCTTATAGTCTATCTCTCTTGTAGATATTGAACTTTCTCTCTTCCCCAAAAAAGACCGCAACTTCTTACGAAGCCAGTATAGACGTGTCCTATCCATTCTTATAATATCTATGCTGGAAACGAGCAACTTATCAAGGCCACGAATTGACGAATGTATGTACAAGAGGCAAATGCGGGGGCAAATCGCTATGTGTTCTTGGAGTTCACAGCGGCCTCTGTATAAAACGGTAAAACACGGACTAAGATACAAATTGAGTAGCCAAATAAAACCACCGGTAGCACTGAAAACTTCAAGAACAGTGTTCTTATCAAAGACCTATTAAGTTAATAGGTCTATGGTTCTTATCAGCTAAGTGACACCTTTCCGAGGCGGTCCCCCGGATCCCCGCCGACCGTGTCATTTCCAGTCCATTATATCTTAGTCCGTGATTGACGCCATGGCAACTACCGTTCTCCGTAATATTTATCATCGACAATTAAAAATCGCATCTACATGTACCAAACAACCATTATATTCTGTGACAGTTTGACGCATGATTTAGTATTTACCATCTAAATTCCATTCACTAGGTTAAACAGTTTAAAATTATCCTACATTATTATCCCGTATGGGGATAATGATGCTTGCATCCCGGATTTTTCACACCGGTTGGAGGTTAGAGTAGGTAATATTTATACGTCTACGAGTTTGATCGAACTCAGTGAACGAATTTCTATTGTGTAGTTTGGCTGAATTGGGTGATCGTAACCACATATTTTAACAACGCGAAAATAAATGTTTCAATAATTCAGGTAAACAAACGTCTAGTATAAGCTAAGGTTGATTTGTGGGCTCGTTGTACGTTTCACGATTTAAGATATATCCAAGTTCAGACAAGATTTTCAAAAAAGAAATCGTTGTGTATCGATACGTACCAGATAAATTGTGTACTTACAAAAAGTTACACTTGCAATTATAAGGGATAAGTACCGACCCGTATCAAACTCAAACTTCGATACTGGTTGGTAGGTGCCTACCTAACTATTCCTTACCGATACGTATCGAATTTTTATATCGAAAATCTTGTCTCAACCTTATAATATAATAGGTGAGGTTATTTATGTAGCCTGTAACTTTTAAGTTCACAGTATGTGTTATAAAGTAGAAGTTAAAGGTTTATGTACTTATATTACTTTATAGTTTCCTCTGTTGTTTTCAAAAGTGTTACAAACTATTACCTATAGACTTCATTCAGTTTCAACAAATTATTAATTGGGTCCCTTTTTTTGTTTCCAGTTATTTAAACAAATCCTTTGGAACAAGCAATGGCTACCGAAGTCCCAGAAGCCATAGTGGATTTGGTGGCAAAAGAGATAGAACTCACACAGTTATTGACATCAAATGATCCTAAAACTAGAAGTGATGGTATCAAACAAATTAAACAACTGTTACATGAACATTCTGAAGATACAAGTGATGGTATGTTACATAATATTTTACGCTTTATTTATTTTATTTTGATAATTTAACATATTACCTATGTATCTGTATATTATACCTCTACACGATAAAGTGATTTGTTCAAGCGTACCCACAGGGTACTTACAATCTCTTAATAGTAATAGTGATATTGATACTTGTACTTTAGTACATGCAGTTAAAAATTCCCAGGTGGCAATGGTGAATTTTTAATATGAATGACATGAGTTTTGAAAATGAGCATGCTTGATATTAAACGTTATAGTGAATCTTAACATAAAAGTGTTAATAAATTTAAAAAAAGATGTTAAATAGGTAATGAATGTAATTCTGGTTTAAAAACCAATAAACTATAAATGTTTATTGTTTATGTTACCTTTAAGAAAAGTAATACTAAATAGTTCTTATGAGAAGGGATACCCACGACTGGTTCTTGTTGTAACCATACCTAGGATTTTTTTTTTATAAAAATACCAAGTAGGTACCTGAACTTATCAAGTTAAATATAAGATATCCAATTTACAGTATTTTCCATAAAAAGTTAAAATCTTAAAGAACAGCATTTTTTTGATTAGTTTGATTTACCTATTATTTGTTAAAATCGTAATATATTGTGTAGGTCATAATATTAAATTATCAGCTATTAACCATTACCCAGCCATTAGCCACCAGCCACCACCCCTCAAGAAACTCATAGATTGCAGCCTCTCGATTTCCCCTTTTGCTATGTCACATTGTCACTCAGAGTATGTTGCCACTAGGACCTTGCTATCTTAAATTTAAATTTATAAAATAAGTCAAAACTGCTTATTATACATTATTTCTTTTGTTGATATTCAATATTAATTATAACTTATGAATTTTTCAGCATTTCAATTGAATGATTATTTGATTATATGGAGAGGATTATTTAACTTTATGTGGACGTCTGATAAACCAGTACCTCAAGTAAATAATTTGTTTATCTTATTTAAACACATGTATACGTGATAACGTCTATCCATTCGATACTTTTTATTTCAGAATGTTTATAAATTATTCATCATTTGTTACTTTTAAATATTTAGAATTAGTTATAAAAACTTAAATTTCTATTATTTTTTACATCAATTTTGTATAGGAAAATTATTACCTATTATAAACTATTCACAATTATTTGTTATAGTTTAAATATCAAATATAATATATTAACATATACCTACTTAATAAATATTCTGTAATTATAAATTTCTTTAAATATAGTCACAATTGGTTTTAAGCCATAACCCTGATACTATTGTAAAGTCTATGCTTATATCTAGCGTATCCAAGAGCCGACTGGCCTAGGGTACAATAAACCAATATTAACACTCAGAGACCTCATTCCTATTTATGATCGGGCCCCGTATACCACTGTTGGGCCTTACATTAAATTTAACTCTTATTGTAATGAAGATTTCTTCCCTAATTTTAGTAAGTTTATAAAAAAAATATGAGAGCCCCTAACTAATTTTCTATTCTGGACCAAAAGTAGCCAATCCACCCTAGAGTGTATTAACTGAATCATTAAAGGCTCAGTCAAAAAGAGAGCGGGCTGCCATGGTGTACGAGTATGCTGACCACGGTGGGCAGCGGTCGGTTGTATTATTTCACAGTGCCCGCGCGGGCAGATCGCTTTGTGTTTGACCGAGCCTTAAATTTATTTAAAGCACACACGTTAAAATATTGGACACTTTTATTTGGAGATCCAATTATTAATATATGTTAATGTACCTATATATCATACTTAATACATTTTAACATTTTCAGGAAAGTGTTACTGAAGAGTTAAGTTATCTTATCCATAGTTGCACTTCTTACCAAAGTAAAATATTTTTTTTGGATGCATTTTTTCTTACTATCAAAGATAATTGGATGTCAATAAAATGGCACCGTACCAATACATGTATGATGTGGGTGAGGCATTGTTTAAGACAATTACTATTTACCTTTGTGAACTGTGATTGGAACTTGGAGTACATGAATAAATTTAGTGAGATTCTGTATAGAGCCCTCAAATCGTTCACTCCTAGTTTGAAAACTGATTTACAAGTAATTTTCTTGGAAGAACTTGCTAAAGTATGTATTTTTTTTATTTTTATTTATATAATTGTTAAAATTTTATTATATAATATATTTTAGGTAAGTAGAGGAAAAGTGCCTTCTGAAGCATTGGTCATTATTTTAGATTCATTCCTACATTACATTTCTGAGCTCAACGATTTAATGTTAATCAGAGAAGTTACCCAAAATGTATTTAGAAATCTTCTATCTCCATCGCCTGATTTGGAGAAATTAACAGCTAAGTTTCAAGCTTCTCAAAAAGTGAGTAATTTAACAACTATTTTCTATCTCAGTTTATTTTACCTCAATATTTACATTAGTGATTGTTTAAACACTAACGGACCACTTTTTTTAAGAATATTTGAAAAGCTGAATCCAACAATTCAAATATCTTATAAATCTATAATAATTTTAAAACAAAATGTATGTATCAGAAAAATTAAAAAAAAGTTTTTGATTAAATGATAGTTAATTAGATTTTATCTCGGATTTTATTAAAATTCTATGAAATTAATATTTATTACTTTAAAATAGCTATATAGTTTATTAAATACATAAATATTATTAAATAAATTATTACTTTAAAGAATAATGCTAATTATATACTTGACTTTATCTTATATATTATATACAAATCTCGTGTCACTTCTTTGTCCGGGATAAACACTGAAACTGCTGGACTGATCTTGATGAAATTTTTACAATGTGTGTAATTTGGCAGAACTTAAAAGACATGCTAATTTAAAAAGGGAGAGGACCAACCCCGGGAGGTGCTCAAATGGAAATTTTGAGATTTCCAATGGAAACTTTTGTTTATAAATGGTTGCCATGGGCTACATAATAAAATTAATAATAACAAAAAAAAAACTATTTGCTTTACTTTTTAAATATAAATATTATAGTATAATATCTAAATATAAAAATGTGAAATGAAAATCTCCCTACAGGCTAAACTCTGGAACTACTTATCAGATCTTCTTGATTTGTATAAATTAACTTTTGTCAATATACCTATATATAATTTAATATATACAAGAAGATCTGATAAGTAGTTCCAGTGTTTGGTCTGTGTATTCTACCTATTGTGGATTAATATAATCAATTATTACAAAATCCTAACCTAACTTAACCATACTAAAATCAGATGAAAAAAAAACCTAATTTAACCATTTTTAAATTAGCCAATCTCCTTCCAGAGGTTTAATATACACACAAACATTCAATTTTATATTGACAAAAAATAATAATACAAATCAACAGACATGACCGATTAACAAATAGCAACCAAAATATAATACACTATTAATTTTTTTTTTTTTTTTGGCCATGTCGCCAGGTGTGCTCGCAAGAGGCAATAATTCCAGAACCACTTATAGTACAAAGTAAAAACTTCACAGAAACCATCTACATATCAATCTTAATTGCCCTAAAATTTTTATCAAAATCGGATTGGTGGATCTTGAGTTATAAAACTTGTTCAAAATGTATACTTATTTTTATATATATATATGTATAAATTAATGTTTGTGGGTAGATTAAACCTCTAGGAAGAAGATAGGTTAATTTACAAAAGGTTAAATTTGTTTTTTTTTTATTCATCGGATTTTAGTATGGTTAAGTTAGGATAGGATTAAATATACATTGTTTATATTAGGCAGAATTAAGGAAAAACGACAAGCATGGTATGACTTAGATACTTTAGAGTTGAATCATATACCTATGTACAAATAGCAAGGGGTCCGAGATATACCACAGATAGATTGCCTACTTGATAATGTAATGCTGCAAATCAAAATTTTTATTCCCGGCAACGGAAAAGTTTGATAGGTTTTGAACCCCATCCACTGTATATTAAATAACTTATTAAACAAAGTTTTATTTACAAAGAGTTAATACATTTAACGGGCAACTAAGTGCACGGGATCACCTAGTAAATTTATAAATTTAATAATATTTCAAATATTATTTTATAAATTAATTTCTATATTATTTTAGTTCCATAATTTAATTTAATTTCAATATTTTGTGTTAGATCGTTGATCCAGTCAATTTAAATAATGAATTAGAATCAGTTGAAGGTGATGTAACAAATGAAAATTCTAATGAAAAAAATGATAATCCATTAGATCTTCAAGCTGGAAATGTAAGTGTTGAAATACCTCGCATCAACTTCAATCCTAAAGACGTCACAAAGGTTTTGAATAAATATTTAACAGAAGTTGATTGTACCAGAAAGTGTTTATGGGAAATAACTAAATTAACACAATTTTATAATCGTTTGGGGGATTGTATACTACCTAATAGGCCAAACGACTTGAAATTAAATACCCAAGTATTAAAGCAGAAAAAGAAAAAATATTCATCTAAAATGGTAAAAGACGGAGTTAAAAGGTTAGAAATGGTTGATTCGAAGATTAAAAAAAGTGGCCTTGAAGTTCTAGACCATAAAAGTCTTAAAGAACTTAATAAGATGGGTGATATAGTAGTAGATCGTGGAAAAATCGGAAAATCCATGTGGAAAGTAAGACATTTTGATAATGTCAATACATTAAAAGAGAATTTCAATTTAAATGGGTCATGGACAGTATCAACAATAATCAATGGCATCAACACCTTGCGTATTAATAATGATAAGCCGCCAATTTTGGTACCTCCTGCATTTAAAGTTGAAGCTTCGGTGTTTCAAGAAAAAACACCAAAAAAAATCCAGAAGAAAGTTTCTTTAACCCCAAATTTCAAATATTTAACATTTAATCCATCTCTTAAAGAAATTAATTCTAATAAATGTAAAAGCAGAAGTAAAATTACAAAAATTAATGATAGATCAAAAAATAAAAAAAATAAAAAACAAAATTCTCGTTTCATTCAGATTGATACACCTAATTCTATTAATGCATGCAATAAAAACAGTTTGTCATTATCTGCAGACCATGGAGTGTCTGCGACTAAAAAGTTTAAAAACAGCATAGAGGCTGAAAAATCAGTACAATCAGTAAATACATCACCTTTTATTAAGAAACTTTTTACACAAGATAATGAAAATGAGGAAAAAAATAAAATTGAAGATGACCTAACACTTCAGGCTCCTGCTGGATATAATGTTGAAGTTCCAGAGACTCCAGAAAATATACTGACAAAACTTCAGAAAAAGGATTCTTTAACCCCAAGTTTAACATGTCCATCAAATGATTCATCTATAAGAGAACTTAATAAGATGGGTGAAATAGTAGTAAAAAGTGGAAAAATTGGAAAATCCATATGGAAAGTAAGAGAGTCTAATAAGATCAATACATTAAAAGAGAATATCAATTTAAATAGGTCATGGACAGTATCAAAAGACACAACAATTGATGGAACTAACACTGTGTGTATTAATAATAGCAAACAGCCACTCTTCGTACCTGTTGGATTTAATGTTGAAGTCTTAAAAACTCCAGAAAAAAAACTAACAAAACTTCAGAAAAAGAATTCTTTAACCCCAAGTTTAACGTGTCCATCAGTTGATTCATCTATAAAAGAACATAATAAGTTGGGTGAAATAGTAGTAGAACGTAGAAAAATATTAAAACCCATGTGGAAAGTAAGAAATGTTGATAATATTCGTACTATAAAAGGGAATTTAGTTTAAATGGTCATGGATAGTATCAAAGGAAACAATGATCGAATGCAATAACACTGTGTGTATTAATGATGATAAACCACTAATTTTGGTACCTCCTGGATTTCATGTTGAAGTTTTGGAGTCTCCAGAAAAAACACCAACGAAAGTCCAGAAAAAAGTTTCTTTAACAACAAGTTTAACACCTTTAACAGTTGATTCATCTAACGAACAAAATGAGAAAAGTATTCAAAAATCAAACTCTATTAATAAGATTTGTTCATCAAATATTGTGAACCAAAGTCATAACAATAGTTGTTATCTATCTGATGACAATAATGGTTCTGCATCTAATAAAGTTAAAGAAAGCAACCCATCTAGCATAGTAGAAAATTGTATTTCGTTGACATCCGTAATTACACCAGATAAGAGTTCCAAAAGCTTTAAAATTCAAACTATTGAAAAAAGAGTATTGACACGAAACAAGAATAAACCAGATGGACAAAATGAACCTATAAGTAAAGCGAAAGACACTTCAGCTACAAGAGTACTGCGAAAATGTAGGAAGACAATAGCAAGAGAAGAAATTTCTAATAAGGCACTTGAAAGAGTTGTAAGTTAAAATAATAAACTCTGTTGTTACTTATAATTTAATTTGATTTGTTGTTTTTGTCTATTGTAGCGGAGTGAGGCTTTCGAGGATGGTTTTGGTTTTCTTAGAAGAAGTCATAGGCTTTCAACTAAAACTACAAAAGAATTGCGAAAATGTAAAAAAACAACGACAAGAAAAGACATTTCTAATAAGGCACTTGAAAGAGTTGTAAGTTAAAATAATAAACTGTGTTGTTACTTATAATTTAATTTGATTTGTTGTTTTTGTTTATTGTAGCGAAGTGAGGCTTTCGATTATGGTTTTGGTTTTCTTAGAAGAAGTCCTAGGCTGTCAACTAAAACTACAAAAGAATTGCGAAAATGTAGGAATACAACAGCAAAAGAAGAAATAAGCATGTTTAAACCTGAAGAAATTTCAAATAAGGCACTTGAAAAAGTTGTAAGAAAGTCTTATAAGATCAATACATTAAAAAAGAATTTCAATGTAAATGGGTCATGGACAGTATCAAGAGACACAACAATTGATGGCACTAACACTCTGTGTATTAATGATAGCAAACAGCGACTTTTGGTACCTGTTGGATTTAATGTTGAAGTCTTAGAAACTCCAGAAAAAACACTAACAAAACTTCAGAAAAAGAATTCTTTTACCCCAAGTTTAACATGTCCATCAGTTGATTCATCTATAAAAGAACATAATAAGATGGGTGAAATAGTAGTAGAACGTAGAAAAATATTAAAACCCATGTGGAAAGTAAGAAATGTTGATAATGTTAGTACTTTAAAAGAGAATTTTAGTTTAAATGGGTCATGGATAGTATCAAAGGAAACAATGATCGAATGCAATAACACTGTGTGTATTAATGATGATAAACCACTAATTTTGGTACCTCCTGAATTTAATGTTGAAGTTTTGGAGTCTCCAGAAAAAACACCAAAGAAAGTCCAGAATAAAGTTTTGTTAACCTCAAGTTTAACACCTTTAACAGTTGATTCATCTAACGAACCAAATGAGAAAAGTATTCAAAAATCAAACTCTCTTGATAAGATTTGTTCACCAAATATTGTGAACCAAAGTCATAACAATAGTTGTTATTTATCTGCTGACAATAATGGTTCTGCATCTAATAAAGTTGATTATGGTTTTGGTTCTCTTAGAAGAAGTCCTAGGCTGTTAATTAAAACTACAAAAGAATTGAGTAAATGTAGGAACACAACAGCAAGAGAAGACATTTCTAATAAGGCACTTGAAAGAGTTGTAAGTTAAAATAATAAACTCTGTTGTTACTTATAATTTAATTTGATTTGTTGTTTTTGTCTATTGTAGCGGAGTGGGGCTTTCGAGGATGGTTTTGGTTTTCTTAGAAGAAGTCCTAGGCTTTCAACTAAAACTACAAAAGAATTGCGAAAATGTAAAAAAACAACAGCAAGAAAAGACATTTCTAATAAGGCACTTGAAAGAGTTGTAAGTTAAAATAATAAACTGTGTTGTTACTTATAATTTAATTTGATTTGTTGTTTTTGTTTATTGTAGCGAAGTGAGGCTTTCGATTATGGTTTTGGTTTTCTTAGAAGAAGTCCTAGGCTGTCAACTAAAACTACAAAAGAATTGCAAAAATGTAGGAAGACAACAGCAAGAGAAGAGATTTCTAATAAGGCACTTGGAAGAGTTGTAAGTTAAAATAATAAACTCTGTTGTTACTTATAATTTGATTTGATTTGTTGTTTTTGTTTATTGTAGCGAAGTGAGGCTTTCGAGGATGGTTTTGGTTTTCTTAGAAGAAGTCTTAGGCTGTCAATTAAAACTGATTCTGCTAAGAAAATAGTTTGAATACCAATGTTGTGCAGGTTAAAAACCTATAATGTAACTTAGGATATGAAACAAAAATAGTTTGGTCAAACCCCGAAGGACAATTTCATTTTGAATATTTACAAGACGATGTTTGGTATGTTTTAAGATAAACCAGGGTGAAGTCCGAACTACAAAAATCATTTTGCGTATGACCAAACTATTTTGTATATCCTAGGCTTCACCGGTATTCATACTTTAACTGTAACACAAATATTTAAATATATACATATTTTATACTTATATATATATATATATATATACAAATTATAAAATATATATTAATGTAATGACAAATGACACTTCAATTTGAACTTTTTCTCAAAATCAAAAAAAAAAATTACAATTTGTATTACTATATAAATAAAGTTTATTTTTAATACCTATACCTATAAATTATAGTGAATTATATGTACTTTATATTTTTATAGCAGTTTATAATAAAGTGGAACTATTATGATTTATATTAATAAATGTATGGGGAACTAGCATACCTTTTTCATCTGGCCCGTGCTTACATTAAAATTACTTCATACAATTTTAACTTTTCTGTATATATAAATAAGTAGATGCCAAATTTTTACAATATTGTAAAATTACACACTGACTGAGCAATGTAGAGCATTAAGTATGATAGCTTGATGCTTGCTATTTTCACGGTATCTTCGTACCACCATGTTATTGTGCACTAAGAACGCATTTTTGAAATTCTCATTTTAAAGTTGTGCAAACAAGTATTTTGAGATTCAAGATGAACATTTTTAAAGCGTTTGTTACAACATTACACTGAATATTAAATAACAAATTATCAAAATTTGAATCACCTAGAGTTGGGATTTTTGAACAGGCAACCAAATCCCAGTTCAGAATAACCATGTAAATACACTATGTTCTAATTCAACATTAGGTTATTGGTTTTAACTAACACATTCACAAATTTATGTTAATGTTAGACATTCCAATTAGCCGATGACCAATAGATAGCCAATCTTCTATATTTTTTCTCATCATACGATAACATTTGTTTTATCCGTGAAAATATTTTTTTTAAAGTGATTTTGTTTTTGTACCTAACCTACCTTATGTAATACCTATGACGTATCTAACCTGCCTTGAAAGTTGAAATATTTGTTGGACCAATATGTTGTATGTGAATATGTGATAATAGTATACATAGTGTATTAGTCTATCTTAAATTGTAGTATACATATAGTATTATAGTCATATTGTTATCTGTTAGGAAGTTAGGTAAGGTTTTCATTTATTATTTTTTTCATATGTTTAGTAGTATACTAGCACCACAGAAAAGGTAATATTTTGAAGGCTAGGCATTGATGATTATTTATTTAAATAATGATAAATATGAATTACAATATTAAACTATGGTATTTTTTTGAAGAAATAAAAGGGTATATTAATTATTATTATTAAATTATTAATTTATGTTTTATGTTTAGCATTAATACATAGTTATAGTACTAGTACCTACACTAGTATCATATTGAAAATACTAATACAAATACTATAATTGTCAATTAGTTTATATTTATAGAACTTTGTCCACTCACTTTACAACTTGGATATTAATCCAAATACAAACACAAAACAGAAAAAAATTATTAACATTAATATTACATTATAATAAGTATATTAGCTCCTAACTAATTAAAAACTAGGTAAGGTCAGGAGGGGTTTGTGAAACACCAAATTTACAAGTTTAATATAACTGTTTACTGGTATTTTCAATAAAATAGACCTCTGTATTTGGTAGGTCTAACTGCCTGCTGGGCCAACAAAATTGTAGGTAAAAGTATCGATTCAGCGCATCATTACAATAACTACCCATATAAATTATATAACAATATATCATTAGGTATAATGTCGTATATAATAAAGTCTTTGGTATTATTATACAACTATTATCCTATATTATGGACACACAAAAAAGAAATATAATAATAAAAATAAAAACCAGGGTGGCTCTCGGAACCCCCAACAGAAGCAAAGCTTCAAAGACTTACATCTCTGAATTTGTTTTTATAAACACTCCTAAATTGTAAATAAGCTTCAATGAAAAATCTTATGAATTACGGTGTTATGGTCCCGTGTTCTGCGACGGAACGGAGAGTGCCAGCCAATCAGGAACAGAACACGGCACCGGTGGCCGGCTGGTGTGCAAACTCAGACCCCGGAGGTGTGCGCACGAGTCGCTAAACTGATGCGGTCCCCGGTTAGAGTGCTTATTTTACTTTTTAAGGTTTTTATTTTTTAATTTATGAATAGTTTTGATGATATTTTCTACTTACAAACAATGCCAGCAGTAACCACTAACAAAAACTAATGACGTTTGAAATAGTCTTAGGGGCCTGCTCGCGATTTTTCAAATTTTCCGCAATTCTATAAAATTTGAAAATTAAATTTTATATTTTAGTTGCCACCTCAATAAAAGACTTTTCCACTAATCTACGACCCAATTATTTAGGGGGGGTTGATAGGGTGTATATATCGGTCAAAAACACAGTAATCTCACACCTCGTAGATTGGTCCGATTTCCGTAATTTTTTTTTTGTTAGAAGAATATTTTTTACAGGGCGCATTGGACTTCGATTTTTGATTACGTCGCTAAAAACAAAAAATAATACAAAAACTAAAAAGTTGTAAAAATTGATAAATTCAACTTGTAACATAAGACTTAGAAAAATAATGTTGAAATCCAAGTCCAATGCGCCCTGTAAGAAGTCTTCCTCTATCTAACAAAAAAAATTACGGAAATCGGACCAATCTACGAGGCTTGAGAGTTTTTCCTGTAAGGCATGTTTTTGAGCAAAAAAACAGGTCGCGTGCAGGCCCCTTAAAAAAAAATACCAATTTTATTTTTGAATTTGGGAAGGAACGGTTGGTATTTTTGATGATTTAAAATGTTCTTTTTTAGTGTTTATTTTGATAATGTTATGCTCTTTTAGCCTGTTCACAACCAAATCTCTTAAATTTTAATATTTTATACTAATATTATTATGAAGCATTAAACTATTTTACTTTGATTATAAGCCCGGGACTTTGAAAATGTATTTCAAATGAAGATACAGTTAAATAAAAATGTTCGTTTTGCAGTTATGCAAAATATGAGTTAAGATATAACATGTATTCAAAAAATTAAAACAAACTTCCCAGTTACTTAAAATATAGTGAAACTTAAAAATGAAGTTAATACTAGTTATAACTTGAATTTAATCAATGGTTAAAAGCCTAAGTGTTGCAATCCATAAAAACATAAGTTTACAGAAAACACTTTAAACAACACATTTACCTACATAATCATTTTATATCTAATTCGTTAGTATTTTTTTTTAATGAGGTATCTGGATAACAAAAATTTACAGAAAAAACTTTAAACAACACATTTACCTACATAATCGTTTTATATCTAATTCATTGGTATTTTTTTTTTAATGAGGTATCTGGATAATCAATAATCTTAAGAATTGAAAGTTGGTAATGGTTATTTATATTGTTAATTTAGCTTTATTTATGCCATAATCGAGGTTACAGTATTATGATTGCATAATGAACGTTTGTGATAATGTATTGGGGTCACAGCATTTGGGATTGTTGGGATTGTATTCCAAGTTTTTATTATTTAACTATTTTTTTTGATAACAGATCTTAAAATAGTAATTTAAATTTAAATTTTATATTTCAAAATGCAATAAAAAAAAAATTATTGTTTGGTGGAAAATATTTTCAATACCTAAAAATTACAAACTATTAGCAAGTAATAATAATATACAGCTAATGCCAATGATAACCCTCAATCGTCATAGCCCCTTAATATATACATTTTTTTTTTATATAATATAAGCTGTTGGATAAAATTGTATTAATATTTTGATATAGATATTCAGCATATTCTAGCATATGCTGTTATTCTTCAGCATTGAATAACTGGTTTTTCGGTTTAACTGCATTTGTTGTTTATTCAATGTACGGTGTTTGATTACCTTTCAGCTTTCAGCATCTGGGTTACAACAATGTACCATCATCAAAATCAAAATCTTGAGGATTACGTTTTCATAATATGGCTTACAGCATTTGTAACTATTTATCATATAGGTTTACAACGTTAAAATAAACAAATAATTGAAAAAATTATAATGATTTTAATGTTGTTGTCTCATTTAAATTAATTAAAGAATATCAAACAAATTTCAAAACATTAAAATTAGAACAATTTTTAGTTTTCAATACACATCCAACATTTTAAAATGTTTTTAATTTAAATTACAAAAAATTACCTATGTGAAACTGATTTGGAATAATAATATATTATGTACCTAATAAATAATTTTAATTAAAAAATGGAGATTATGTTATAACTTTTATTGCTGTAGAATGTAAACTTTCAAATAAAGTTTGTAGTCTGAATAACCCAACCAGTAGCCAGTATTTGTAATTACTAATTTGAATAATATGGAAATAAAATTTAATATAAATAATACACAACAAAACACATGTAGGTATAAAATGGAAACTAATTTTAAAATTACAGAATAATGTAATAGGTTATTAGGATTTCATCACCAATATTAGATTATAAGTTATAATTGCTAAAACAGTGTTTGGAACGTTTACCAAAAGAATGAATTCGTTCCAGTTCAGTGTTCAAAAAAGGAGCCCATTCACGTTCAAATTCATATTTTTTTTTCAAAAATAAGTTTACGTTCTTTGAAAATATGAATGCTTTAATTTAATTTATTTTATTTTACTTTTATGTATCTCTTAAATCGTGGAAATCATAATGATATTATTGTTATTTTATGTCCAAGCATGCCCACTTTAATTTCATGTATTTAATTTTTATAATTTGTAATATATTATATATCATAATAGTTCAGGTTCACGTGAATATTTGCTTGAATATTCACGGGCCACATTTGTTTTATACAAAGTTAATCTTGGTCAAATTAGTAAAAATAAAAATATATCATCAAACATTACAATACCAACATTGAGAATATAAATGCAATGAAAAAAGTGATGTCATATTTGCAGTCTTAGGTACAATTAATTATAGAGTACCTAATTAAACACGTTTCATGTTAAATATTTGTTATATATTTTTATGCTAGGTATATGTTTTATATAATTATACTATACCGAAATAGTTTACTAGGTAGGTATATGATAAAGAGGACATCTATCTCATACTCATCTATCTCATATTTATTAATGATATTTCCTCAGTCCTCAGCAATAATTGTCAATTTTTCTATTTGCAGATGATTTAAAAATGTAGTATTCTACAAAACGAATTAAATATCTTATTTAGTTGGTGCCAGAAATGGGGCATGAGTCTTAATATCTCAAAATGTTGTTCTATGAACTTTTATACCTCTCGTTCGCCTTTAAAATTTGTTTATTCTATAAATAATAACTTTCTCGAATCAGTTTCTCACATCAAAGATCTTGGTAAGTATAACGTTTTCGTTTAATCTAAATTTTCGTCCATATAATATAGAGAATATTATTAGTAAAGCTCTAAAAATATTAGGATTTGTAAAATGTCATTCCTTTGTTTTTTAAAAATCCACATTCATTCCTACTAGTCAGGTTAAATTATGAATATGGTTAAGCTATTTGGAGTCCACACACCAATTCCGATATTGATAGCATATTGAGCGTGTCCAAAACCGCTTTTTGAAATACATTTATATCATTCAAACTTATTATTAACAAACCTATACAAACATATTATTAATCACAATTACAATCCAATTAGATCTAAACTAAATATTAAACTTCATTATTACGTCGTGACCTACAGGCCATTTTTTAAGGATGTTTTTTGTATCCAAATGGACAATTATAACTATTATTTCTTAGATTGGATTTAGATAGATCTAGGTATCATGGAAGTTTGAAACAAATGTATATTAAAGAATACATGTGATAGGCATAGGACAATAAAAATAAAACAAAATCATTATATCCTAACCCTAGATATAACTATATTTGTTAATTGTTATAACTATATATTTGTGTGGCAAAGTTTTATTGATCGTTTTAATGGCAATAATATTAATACAACTGTTTCAGCGATGACTATCGTGACAAACTCTTAATTATTGAAAAGTATTTTATGCTATCAGTACATTCACAAATACGACATTCTGACTAGGTATTGTAAAAATAAGAAAATAGCGTTCCGGCAGTACCCTTTATATCAATCTGGGAGTGACGGTATTATCTAAAATCTTAATCGTGGGCTTGAAATATAGTAGTGCCCCAACTATCGCTGGTAATATATTGTTATTTATATATTTATACACAATTATTGTGACAACTATTATAATATACTCTGTTCAAAATAAGAACGGTAGTCGGCGGCCGAGTTCTGCGCATGGGCATGGCTTTATTTCGTGGCAGCGCCCGACTCGTCGCGGGGGACGGCGTCTGACCATATGTCTGACCGCCACCCGACGAAAACTTGTCGACTTTGCTGTTCTTATTTTGAACAGAGTATTATAGTACTATAGTTAACTAAGTATATTGTATTTAGACTAAGATAGAGATGAAAATATAGACTAAATATAATATATATTTTATCCATCTCTTTACGTAGAATATAATATATTACAATTAAATAATAATCATTATAATCACGTCATTACATAGTCACATTTCACAAATTATTTTTGTATTGTATTACATTTAAATATATTTAAATACCAACTTAAAAATATGTTTATTTCATAAAATATAATTTTATTAGATTTTACATCTGACAATATTTTTGTATCTTATCTCATACAATAGGTAGGTAACGTTAATTACATTTTTAACCAATATACATGATGACGCATTTCAGGCTTATTTACAATTTGATAATGTTTTGATTACATGCATATTTTTTTTTAATTTGTCTAAATAGTTTGAGAAAAGTAAAACTACTTGTTGACGTTTACGTAAAAAAATATAACTTTTAAACACGACATTTTTACCAAAAGTTTATATAAGTACATAATAAAATGTATAATCAATAATTATATTATTTTTTTCAAGTTTTATAAAAATAGTATGAGATTTATATGAGTTTGATTTTTTTTAGTATTTTTATATTATGCCGATACATTTTTTTTTTTTGCTTTGTCAAAGAATGGGTTCTCTTAATTTTATTCTGTAACCAAATAATCTGAAAAATATACAGTTTTTTTTTCTTATATACATTTATATTCGAATTTGGACGAAATTAAATATTTAAATAGGTACATAATATTACAATTATTTTAGTTATTTGTTGTAAATTATTTAAAGTACTATTCTTACTGTATCTAACCAGAAAATCTAACAATTATGCAGCTGCTATTAATCATTCATACATCGTATTTATTTGTATTCATAGTTAAAATTCTTTGTACAAATAATTCTAGATCTATAGTCAGACCCCTGCAGTAGGTACTCTACGGTACTTCCCCCCATATACAAAATCAACTATGATATCTATCATCGATGAATAATTAGATGACCTCCAGACCACAGTTAGTGCATAGTTAGAGCGATAATATGTAATCATATACTATAGTACAATCGTATCGTATTATATAGACATTTTATATCCACGATAAATAATTTTATAATTGTTCAGTCGTCCTCATTCATCGTTATTCGTTGTTTCAGCAGGTATTGCTTAACTCTTTGGGGCCATTTCTCTCCGTCATCGTTAAGCTCCGAGCACATTCTCGCTGTCATTCCGTACCCAGTTGTTATCACCCAAGTCCTGTCTGTGTTGTCGTTGTACTGTTACTTGTTGTCACTTGTATCGAGCGACATAGGTAATATCCTATGTGCACCGTCTTGGCGCTCTGAGGCATTCGACGATTCGAAAGCTAAAAGGAAAACGTTTAGTACACATTTCGCTGTTCACCATCACCCTTCCACACACTATCAACTACTACTATAATAGTACAACTACTCTACCACACCGTCTCCACGCCATCAAGCACACAAAATACTTTGGAAACGCAGCATACAAGGTAGCGTTCCTTTTTTTCCACCCCGGTGGCGCTTGACCCTCCATCCGTGTTATTGAATTGAGTCCCAAATATTGAATTGAGTTCCACAAATACTTCTGACCAATATTTGTTAGGTTGTCTGAGTAATCTGCCAAAAAATATGAGTAGTTATTGTTTACTTTGTATTTTATTAATTTTTAATCCTAATACCTAATAATAAGAATAAAAAAGTTAATTAATTAAAATAATATAATAATAGAAATAATAATTATGTATAATATATTAATGTTAACATTTGAATAGTTGGTGGTATAAATTTAAATGATACTGATTATAAAAAGTCGAATATGCAAATTTGTTTATCTGCTCCCGTAAAAATGGTTCTTTTACTAGTCTTTGTAATTGTATGTATGTATCTGACTGTATTCACAGAAGAGAGACAAGAAGAATAAGAATATTAACATGATGAATGATTAATTAATATACCTATATAGTGATTATTTAATATGTATATAATTAAAATTACACATTCACTTAAATTAGTCTTTTTAAAAAACATACTAGATATTACCACAGATTTCATAAAGTAATACTCCGTCTATTATTATAAGGTCTATGGAGTGTAAACTCGTATTTTCCCTATCACTGCGCACGTGCCCAAAAATTAGAATGAACCTTAGATCATGTTGGTACTATGAATGTAGCCATCAAGCTAATTCTCGATGCCATAATGAATACATGGTATAGAATGAAATTTACGTAACCATTACGGAACGTTTACTACGGTCATGTTTGAGGCCAATGTCATCCAATTTGGATAATTCACACAGTGCCATTTCATTCCCCTTGTATATTAAGCTTATTATACATTTTTGTACCACAAAGCTTTTTATTTCTATTAATTATTATTTGGTAAGTATATACTATTTTTATATTTGAAGGTAAATTTCAATTAAAGGATCTCTCCATCATCCGAACCCTGAAGTCTAAGTACAAATAATAAATTGTAATTATTAATCGAGCATCATGAGCCTCGAGAAAATGAATACATCCAATATCGCGGACGAACGAAATCATCATGTATCTAAGTAATATATATAGCCTACATTAATTTCATAATGTCATTATGAAAGCTTACGAGTCAAGAGGACCCTACACAGATATTTGTTGTTTCCGTCTTACAAGTGCGTAACATAGAAAATTTACGATCACGTTTAGCTCCGTTAGTTTAAACATTTGAGTGTAGAGTGAATCGATCTGTTTTGGTATTTGATAGTAAAGAGTAAGAAGTAAGAACATTATCTGTTTTTGTATGTGGGTTTATTATAATAGATCAATTTTTTAGTGAGTTATTAGCATTTCTAAATAATTACTCTATATTATATAGGTACACATAATACTTGTTAAAATATTGAACTATTATACAATACCTACATAAAAACACAGATAATGTTCATAGGTACCATCAAGCTTAATAATGGGTTAATTCATTTTAATTTTTATGCTAATGGAACTAAACTTGATCTGCTAAGTGTAAATTTGCTATGTTACGTAGTTGTAAGACGGAGACAACAAATGGTCGTGTAGTGTTCTCTTCAGCGTATTATGTGATTGTGAAGTTGCCATCATTATTTTCAGCAAATCCAATAAGTTGTACCAGTAAACTAGTACAGAAATGGACCAAGCATTACTGAAATATACTGAATATAGTGAACTACATGAATCACTGACTAACACTAATAATATGGTTGATATAAAATCAAAATTAATTGTATTTTTTTTTTAATTTATTTAATATTTATTAATTATTGCTTTATAAAATTTTAACAACTAAACAGGAAAGGAGGTGAAGGTCCTATAAGTTCTAAATTCTGTGTTCATGTGTTATTGATGAAACAAATTCAATAAATCAACCCAAACAATTTTAAGTAGTGTCCATTCCTAGAATTAAACTTAAACACAACATTATTATTGATGAAGAATTCAGAATACTTAAGATAAATGGAGAGAAGATAATGGATGTAAGCATTTATAACTTGTAATATCTACCTATATTATATATATTATAGTATTTATTATAATTTACATAATTTCAACTAGGTACTTTTTATTTTTTATGTATGTATATTGTATAACATATACTATACATAACTTTTTAAAACATTTTAATTATCTATAATTATCTATGTTATTTAATATTAAGGATGATGATGATGATGGTAGTAATAGCGTTGAATGTGATTTCATTTCTGATATGCCTGACATTCCTGGCGTTCCTCCTCACAAACTTCCAGAAGCTGTAGGAAATATACAAGAGAGTAACTCTATTGAAAATGCTAAACGAGTTACTTCCAAAAACTCAGATAGCGGTATAAATTGTTAATATGTATTTCAAATTCAAATTAAAAACACAAGTAATAATAATGAATTGTTTAGGTAATGCTGAGTTTAAAATGTGCAGTGTTACTGATAATGATTTTGAAGACAAAGATGAAAGCAGCTTACTTATTAATATCAAAAGCTATATTTCTCCAACCACTTCCCACAAAAACTCTGACTAACAACCCATCAAGTATTATTAAATATAATATTTCATAAAATAATTGAAGGGTCTAAAGAAACTACAAGATTACACCATTTTCATGAATTTTTCAGGACAAAGCAAACAAAATTATTTTTCTCATTGCCCACAATTGGCTGGAAATAATTAATTTTGAGATATATCTGGAAATTATAACACAATTTTTTCTGATTTTTCTACCAAAATATAGATTTTTTTTTTGCCATGAATAATATTTTATATAAAACTAATTTTTAATTTAAGTGGAGTAATCTGGTTGTTGCATAGGAGTACAGGACCCTTCAATTATGAGAATTAGATATGGAGCACAACTATATATTTGAATTATGCTTAGAACATATCATTACGGATGTCAGATCATCACTTCTAATGAACAAATAAAATTGAAAAATGTTATCAATAGAGATAGAATATTGATGATTAGCTATAAACTTATTTCATGCTTCATAAATTTAGAACACAATATAAACTGTATTTTGAGTTCTCTTACTTTTCAACATGATAACTGCCTACAATGATAATTATTGGGTCATTTAACATTGTTTACATAGTATGTAAAATGATGCCAATAGGCATGTACCCTGTTATTCAATGAACAATAACTATTATGTATCTTTCTGTGTCTTGATGTATACATCAATATTTTCATTTTAAATTTTTTAAGAATTCTTTTTTTTAATACCAAATTTCTTCAGCACACTAAGTTTTGTATACAAATGTATTATGTATGTATTCATATATTTTTCTATAAAATGCATATATTTGTGTTATTATGTAGAGGGTTTTCGTTGTGATAAGATTTACTGTGTACATACAAGTGCACGCATGTCATACTTTGGATTATACATTTGTGCTAGGTATGCTCATAAAGAAACGTATTGAATATTATGTCCGGTCAAGCTCTGTTTTAAAAATAAAAAAGCCAAGTAGAGAAATAAAGACGGATCTAAAAGTTGTGACATAATTTTATAGCTAAGTCTTTGAACTATAGATAACATTTATGTTAAAATAGTCTGCTAAATAATTGAATTAGCTTGCTAATTTTTAGTTGAGTTGATCATAACACTGACACTCTGTTGATATTGTTCATAATAGTTTGAAAAAAATAGGATGCATATTTACCTGAAATTTTTCAAATATAGAATTGCATTTTCAAACTTCATTATTTAATATCAAATTGGCTGCTTTCTCAAGAAATGTTTTTTTGTGAATCTTGTTGCTTCCTACACCCGGCCAGTTTTCTTGCGTGTTGTTGTGCCTATGAGTGAATTTTAAGGCGCTCTTTTCTTTTTTATATTTGGCGAGTCACTACCAAAATATATAAAAAAATTATTTTAATGACAATTATATATGTCTAGAACAACATATTAAATGTAAAGTATGTTTTCCATGTGGACCTCATTAACTACTAGTCCAGACATGGTTAGTGTCTAAACACCATACTATTCCATTGTTAGACATTGCAGGGAAATATTGTACCTTAAGGGGATTCGATCCGGTGATTTAATAAGGGGTCGTGTATAGGCAATTCGATGTATTATAGTCGTTTCGCAGTGTGTTTGTGTGCGAAGTAAATGATCATTAGTGTGCGTAGATACGTTCGGAATCAGTGGTTCGCACCCGCATGCACATGTCACATACTAAAATATTTGTTCCAACGAGAAACTAATTTCAATCAATTGAGACCTAAAAGCCTGACCAAAAATACGATAACTTAGAATAATCGGATTTTAGTTCTGTAAACATAGGTATTTGAATTCATCGTTCTTTTTTCTATTTTGTGGGAGTCGATTTTTGAATAACTGTTTAACTTTTTAAAGAAAGACACAAACAATTTTCAAAAATTGAGAAATCGATATATGATTTAACGTGAATTCTAAAAAAAATATCGAAATTGATTCCACCTAACCTAGGAAAATGTCAATGAACTCGAATCTTTTTACAGAATTGAAATCTGATAATTCTAAGTAGGCGTATTTTTGTCAGGTTTTTAGGTCTAAATCATGAAATAAATACGCTGCATCGAATCCCCTTAAAGAAAACAATTTACAGCAGTGAAAGTAATTTTACGTTTTAGATCACAATTCAAAACAATCTTTTGTACATTTTAATTGTAACTATTTTAAACATGCTAAAAGAAAATAGGCTGTAAGTAGCTATTTACATAATTTTTTAAGGGAAATTATAATTAAACTTATTTTAAATATTATATATGCAGACAGTACACATGTTAAATACAATGAAATTTAATAGATAGGTATCTTAAATTATGTACTACCTTTGAATAATTAATGTTTTTTCAAATAAATGATTAATTGTTTTGAAAGTTGTATAGCTTTTAAATAGTTTCTGGTATTTTTTTAGCCCACCTCTATACAGTTATCTTCTTAATCAACACAAATTGAATCAAAAATATGTAAAATGCCAAAATATTCAGTTACTAGGTATATATTTGGTGAAAATGTCAAGTATTCCTTTCTGAATTCCCGAAAAATTTATTTTCATGAAAGCAGTTGTAGCATAAGTCATAACCATTCCTACTTTTCTTCTGTTTTTATAATTTTTGCCCGCATATTCAGAAAAGTACTGAGAAAATCCAATTTTCAACCAATTGTACAAACTAGTTTTATAATATTATTTTTAAATATTTGAAATCCTTAGATATAAAAGTTGAATATTTTGTAAATTTTTACCGACAAAATAATTATTTCAATTTTAAATTTGATTAATTTTGTCAAAATTCGATCTTTAAAAGCTTATACAAAAAAAAATTGTGCTTTTGTATTTTTAATATTTTTCAACTGATATTGTAACAATATATCAAGAGCCTTGTATTAAATTTTTACACTTTTTGGCCCAACAGATAAAACTTTATTGAAATTTATAGAAAAAAAAAACTAAAAAAAATGAAAACTGTAAATGTCCGTAAACAGCTCAAAAAGAGTCAAAATATTTTGAACAGTGTATAGGAAATGCTAATATGAACATTCAGTAAAATTTTCATGTATCTACAGTTATTCGTTTTTGAGTTACAATAAAATAAGGAAATCGCTATATGAGAAATCGAGTGAATATCCAATATTGTAAAAATTTGAATTTCTTATAGGCATTTATTTCTTAATAAAGGTAGATAATCTTATAAGGAATCTTGTATCACGTTTTGAAATCTTAGATTTAAAAAGAAAAATTTTTACGAGTTCTTAACTCAAAACAATTTGCTAATTTTCATGATTTTTCCATATCTTGTCAATTTTTGAACTTTAAATGCTTATAAAAAAAAAACTGTGACTAATGATTTTTAATATTTTTCATCTGCCTTTGAAACCATATACTAGAAGCCCTCTATTAAATTTTCAAACTTTTTAACCAACTAATACATTTTTATTGATATTCATAAAAAAAAAACTAATAAAATTGGAAATTGAAAATGTCCCTAAACAGTTCAAAATAAATCAAAATATTTTGAAAATGTTATCGTGTATAGAAAATGAAAATATAAACAACCAGTGAAAATTTCACTTATCTACGGTCATTTGTTTTAAAGTTACACCAAAGACCAAAATCGATTTCCTCGAAAACCGATTTTGCATAAAAATTCTCTTTTTTCCTTAATTTTAATTTTTATTTTCATCATTATAAAATCATTACATTCATCGTTCCACTCAGAATCTATATACACTAATTCATTATATGACTTAGACAAGCGGCATTCAACTGTTATTTACCTACATAATTCCTAGAACTAATCGTGGAACATGAAAACTGGATTTAGTTCTAGAATAAGAGCAAGGACTCTAAAACCAATTTGTGATATAAACTCAGGACATTGTATCGTAGCGTTTATTAACTTATAATTAAGCGGACACTACTTCAGGATACTTCCGACGAGTAACAAACCATACTAGACCAATGTGGTTAGCAATATCTGAGGTAGACATATAAATAAAGTCCATTTTATAACCAAACATAATATTATGTATGCTCTGTAGTTTCTCACGCCTATATCGATTATATATATGTAAACACATAATATATACATCCATAGTAGGTATATCATATATTTTATTATTTAAACAAATATTTATTTATTTTACCGTTTAACACATGCACTATAGTAGTAGGGCTAACGTGACGTCTCACTCTTAGAGGTGCCATAGTCGAATCCATCGATCTCCCCGTTCATACTATATTTTTATGTACCTATTACATCACCTTATCCCCTACACTTCCTTTTTCTATAATTTTTACATGTAATTTTCCATTTTTATCTTTTCATATTTTTATTCCACTACAATATAATATTATGTACCTATTTAGGTATATATCCCAGTCAGTGACTTACCTTATGTTTGTTTTCTACATTATCACGAAGTCCCACCACATAGCTAATTGTACGTGTGTACCTAACTATTTTTTTGTCTGCTTAACAAAATGTATAATAACAAATATCAGTACTTGATCTGATACAAAATATACGTGTGCCAAAGTGGTCCATATTACTATATAATATATTATTGAAATACATAAAATATTCATTATATTGTGTTTTTCATAAATAAACATTATTTATTGTATTAAGAAAGTTTGTAATTAAGGAAAGTAATGATTCAATTATAATTGACAACTATAATTCAATGTATAATATTTTATTTAATGGAAGACAGTAGGTAGGTACATAGTTTTTTGTTACAATGTCTATTATTATTTTGTTATTATATTTTATAAATAAAGATTATTTGGCAAACAGAAGGTATACTTTTTTAATAAATTAAACTATTATTATAACAGTTTAAGAATATAACTGAGCATCAAATATTGTTGATAGGTATATAATTATATTATGATTTATAAATAATAACAATATGAATTTGGTAAAGGATACAAATTTTAAATTATACAATGAAACATGTACCTATTATACCTACATCATGAATGGGCTTCATGTAAATAATTATAATATTGAATTAACACAAGAATATTACAAAAATAAATTACTTGCATGCATTTGAAGGGGAAAATAAAAACGAATTTAATGAACTCTAAAATGAATATCTACGTATGTATTTTTTTTATAATAATTATAAAAACACACACACGTATGGCCCACACGCCACATATACAAACATGGTTAGCTTATATTATAATATGATGTAATTATATACATAATATATATATATATGACATAAATATACTAAATCATAATTAAAAAAAATATTGATATAATGTGATAGGGTTAAAGTTGTCGTTGAACGATATATGATAATGAAGTGAATGTTATAATATTGATTATTATTTAATATACCTAGGTGTAGTACTAAATTATAGCATTTTTAGTTTAATTAAGTATTTAATAACATAAATTAATTCCTATCATGTAGAATAAAATTCGCGTCAACGGGTGTCAAAATAAATTCAAATTCAGTTTTCAGTTCTCCCTCAAAGCCGATGTGAAATTGCTTGACCATCTTTAAAACAAAGTTATAATTTAATAGTTCTTATTTTCAACTAGGTGTAAACGTTATATTTTACTGACCTTTGCTAAGACAATTTTGAGTTGTAATTCTATGAATTGCTTCCCCGGACATATTCGTTTGCCACAGCCAAATGGTGTTATCAAGAATAGTGAATCGTACGTCTCCTTGTCCATCCATCTTTCCGGGATGTACGAGGTCGCGTCTTTGAAATTCCTTTCGTCCAAACACGCCAACCCCGTGTGCATCAACACGACGGTCTAAAATAAAAAAAATATTCGTATACCTACTCGCAAAACTATAATTATATAAAAAAAAAAAAACAAGACACCAAAATATTACCCCTTTCGGCAAACAGTAATCGTCGTATATTATATCCGATTCCAACACTCTTGCAATACATGGAGCAGTGGGTTTAACTCTGGAGAACACGATGTGTATTAATAAGCGTATCAATAACTATTTTTTTTTATCATGATATTAACATGATTACCTGTGAGCTTCCATTATACATGCATTCAAATATTTGGCTTCTTTTAAATGTTCATTGGTAATAGGTGTACCAGCCGGAGCCAACCGTGATATCTCGTTGTATAACTTTTCCTGTACTTCCGGATGTTTGGCGATCAGGTACAATAAAAACACCAAGGTGTTTCCGAACTAAAAAACGTGCGTACACAACTTTATAACGTTTATATATTTATTGATTCGTTTGCAGGTAGAAATTAAGGTCAGCTTATTGTAGTATAAATGTAAATGCATAAAGCAGCTGCAGCACTCTGCACTTCTTAAATTCGTTGCAGGACACGACAGGCTATATACTAGTTAAATGTAGATAAAATATTCTAAGAACACTAGTTTAAGGTATCTACGTCTATAAAATATATGACGTATTTGTTATGCCAAGTTATATACTATGTAGGTAAAAAATATTAATGTTATGAATGTTTTGAATATTTTTAAAAATTTTCAAATTACATTGATTTTCCTGAAGGTGTGCCCTGTATTGTTTACCACATTTTACACAGGAAATACAGCAACTATTATTGTACCTATGAGCTCATACCATATATTAGAAATACTGTACTAGAAAAACGAAATTTTAAATAATTTTCATGGGATTTAATTTCAAAATCGCAGAAAACATTATATTTGCTTGATGGAGACCCGATTTGGATGCTTGATGCAGCGATTAACATAGTTTTGGGAATCTAAGTTCTTCCAGCCTTATCATATCGATCGGTACCAATATTCCTGCAGATAGGTAAATAATAGGTATCTATAATATAATTATAATCAATATATTATGTCAAAAAGGATTAAAACTAGTACCTAGGTACTACACTAATACATTATTTATTATTATTAATGATTGCACTCAGCTACTGCAGCAAACTAAATAAACTATTATTATCATTTTTACTATCGCTCATTATTAGTTTTAAGTTTCAACATTGTCGTTTGCGTAAAAGATAAAATTGTGAATAATTATAGTAAGCCATTTGATAGTGGCGGGGCGTGACCAGGAATTTTTAATAGGAAGGGGGGGGGGGTTAAGTAATAATACATTTAAATAATAAAGGGCTTTATGGGACAATGGGAGCGGGGCATATAACCACTAACCCCCTACCAACTTGGGACACCACTGCCGTATGAAGATATAATATTACTGTTTTTATTCCTGCGGGGATGTATTCGTTAATCATGGCTTTCTTTTCTTTCATATCCAAGTTTGTAGACCGTAATATGGACCCAAACACTCTGCTTTCGGATGTGCCTGACTGTGTTTGGTCGTTCAACACTGAGTCTACGATTTCAGACATAATTCTAGAAAAATTCGAAAAAATCACAATGTGTTTATTTGGTTCGTGACTTTTCTACAAGTTGAACTTGCTCATAGAAGGTGTCTTCACTTGCTATGAATTCCTTGTACGCCTTGGTCTTTATTATTTTCCAGAGCGGCAGCCCATAAAAGGCTTCATGGGATGTCCGAAACTGCTTGGTCACGGCGTCTACCAGCTTCGTAGCTGTTTCGCTAACCACTCCGTCTAAAAATCCATTAATTCTTCTACCCAAAATCAACATACAAGCGCCTACGATAGATAACATGTCATGGAATTAGCACAAAAATAACATAAAGATTAACGTTTGCCAACAGCATGGTCCGATCACACATACTTTCAAGGCCCATTATGTTGCTAAAGCCTTCAAAGCGTTCCACCACGTCATTCTTGTTCCTCACTTGGCAGAGCATATGTATGAAATCATCAGATAAGCTTTTGATTTCCGGTAAGAAGTCTTTTATCGCCCCAGGGGAGGTAAGGTTGGGCGTCAACTGATTTCTCAATGAAGCCCAAACTACACCTTGTCTGCAACACGTGTACGGTGTACATACTTGTCATTAGTATAGTTGTGCTAGTACAGATTATATTATTATATTGAAAATAACAATTTGGTAGGTAGCTAACATAATATAAAACTTTGAACTTAAATTACTCAAAAAATAATTGTGATTTAATTCATATTTATATTCTATAATAATTATTACTCGTATCGCCGATGTCTCATTTTCAAGAACATTTTATCATCCTATTATCTATGCTTAAATTATAACTCTGAATCTGCGTTCTCATGAATTAAAATTAAGTAACTTGAATTCAATTGTATCAATTTTATACACAAATACGTACTCGTTAGTAACCCCTGTATTTGTGTAGCGGTCTGGTCGGGACCTTCTGTAGCTTGCAGTTACTTCATTTGGAGGTCGGATAGGGTACTTTCCGCTTTGTCTAAGTACTATTTCAATACATTCTCTGTGTATGACACTTATAACTGGTAAGTTCCACAAAGCTTCTTCACGAATAATATCCCCAAACCGGGAAAACATAGCTGTGAAAATATTTATAAATTAATAACTGATGAACTTAATTCATATAATGAAATGTAATGATATATCCCAATATTCACAAGCGTATGGTTCTGGGGGCGGGAAGGGGCTAGAAATAAAAATGAATACGTATTAACATAATTTATTATACTTACGAGATTAATTCCGGAAGTATTAGGGGAAGGGGGCTTCAGAGGTATTATGGTGAGCTAAGCTCCCTAAGCCCCCATAAATTTACTCCTGTGCCAATATTTACACATACAAAGTTAAATAGACCCAAAGTTATAGTTTTTAATTTTTAAATAACACATTATTATAAATCATTACGTTAATTGGGTTCTTATTTGATCCTATAGTTACCTAGTAGGCTTACTACAATGCAGGGACCTGTACCGGTTTTGGTTCCGGTACTGGTTCTCCAAAAATAAAATAACTGTTCACTCCCTGTTTTTTGATAAAAAAAATTAAGGTTCCAAAATATAATTTCGGTACTGGTTACAGATAATTTAGGTACCTACTGAAAAGTATAGTAATTTTAAATACCTATCCGGAATGCGAGTTTAATTAATAGTATGAGAAATATTAGAAAACTCATATCATCATACATAGTTTATACACAAAACTAAAATACCATTAAATTATGATAAATAAAATAATTTTATTTTTGAACCTAAAGAACTTATTAAATTTAAAAATTCCTGTTTGGTTCCGGTCCTTATTTATTAAAATAAAGGTTTTGGATCCAGTTCCAGTTCTAAATATTTTGAAGGTTCCGGTTCCAGAACCGGTTCTTTTCAGTTCGGTTCCAGTCCCTGCTACAATGTTTAATATATGTGAATTAATGTATGCTTATTGAATTTGTAAATCTTTAAAAAATAATGTATTAAATATGGTATAATATCATTTTCCTAATTTAAAAATTTGAAGTCTTAATAACTAAAATTAAAAATTAAACTATGTTTTGCCTTTTTTCATATTGTTTTTCAAATACATTTTAGACCCAAGTTTATTTTTATTATTTTCATTACAGTGCACTATTCATTGCGTTGAAAAACAAATTCTAAACTGGACTGCTTTGCAAAAAGTATAGATATTGTTAATTTAATAGTATTGACCGATCAAGTTTAACCTATTAAAAGAAATATGACACAAAACAATTAGTTAATAAAAGAGTTTGACTTTAATAAAATTTGAACGGAACAATAATTACGGTTGCGAGAATAAACTTAATGAACTAAAATAATTTATTTTGTTTTTAAGTTAATTCTGAGCATTATAAAATATTAATATTTTACATATTTATAACTAACTTAAAAATTAAAATACTGCACAAAAACCAATGAGAAAACACAAGTTATGTTGTTACATTTATGTCTTATTATAGGTCAATTCACTCAAATTTTTAATCTAATAATACAAAATTGGAACTTCTGGATTTCTATACATTATGCAGAGTTATTAAGACAGAGGCAAAGATAACTTGGAAATATAGGCTAAGATATTCTATTCTAACACTGATTAAAATTTAATTTGCTGCTTAATAATATATAAAAATAAAAAACTTATAATATTTCATTATCATGCATACAGAATATTCCCTATAGATGATAAATATTTTGTTGCCTTACTTCAATGTACATATTAGATATTATACTAATTATTATAATATCGTCGTTGATAGCCGACCGGAACAAACCTCCTATGTGCCTAATTTATGATTTTGAGGATTTGGTTTCTCTGGATTCAGAAAAAAATAATCTATTTATGAATAAAATCCCCCTATGTGCTATCTTCATCGTAGAAAAATCCTCCTAGATATGCGTTATCAACTATAAATTGTTTATGAAATAACTCCTATGGGGTCTACCTTTTTATTTAAAACGTTTTTTGGTCTCCTGAAAATTCGTAATTTTGCACATGGGATGGTTTTTCCTGTCAACGATGATAATATTATGTAGGTTACCAATAATGTTTTTTCATCAATCGCACGCGTGATGAGTAACTACTGAGCGTGGGCCCCAAATTAAATAATCATATACCTAATTTTTTTATATACCTATTAAGATTTATTGTTAAACTATACCTTCGTATGCCAAGTGAACGGCATTCAGTTTATACGAACCAAATTTCAAATAGATCCACCTGGTTCCAATTATAGGAAATGATATTTTTCCTGGAATATCCGCAACGGTTTTGTATATTTTTTGATGGGCATCTGGAAAAATATCAATATTTTTGTCATTGACTCAAGCAGTAAAGACTTTATCTTGAACAAAAAAATGTTGCTCAATTCAAAAACCAAAACGTCTATTATATTAATTTTAAAGTTATAGGAGAAACTATGTCTCACAATTATTATTAATATCACTTTATAATTATAATTAATATTTATTACCTACATTATATTTTGTATGTAGGTATATTAAATTAATAGATGAGCTGTAATACATTTTGGTTGACAGCTAATAAAAAAAAATATATATATATATTATATACTTTATCTATCGTTGTAAACTGTTATTATTAACTTGACAAATAATTAGTGTATAACGTAGGTATATTTATTTATGTAATTTAATAATATTGAGAGGTAATATAACTCATAAATTTAATCTAGAAATTCACTAGGCTAAACCGGTGTGAAAAATAATGCATGCTATATAATGTATGTTCATGTATGTTGATTGTTGAATAATTTAACAATTATGGTTCGAAGCCAGATTTTGGCAGAGTGGGCCTAGCCAATGATCCATAAAACAAATTTAAGTTAATTGATAGGTATATACTTTCATATATGCATTACATTGCTCACTAAACCTATTTATAGCATAAATAAAATAATTCACATAAAAAAGCTATATAGTGGGGTTAAAGATTTATAACTACGAATATCATAAAATAAAATATAAATATAAAATAGATATACCAGCGGAAGCTACCCCATTACAAGTAATATCGTCCATTAATAATGGAACAATTTAATTTGTAAGGATATGAAATTAGGTAATTATGTTATTTTCAATTTTTCATGATATAAAAAAATAAAAATTACTTTGCTTAGATCACATAATAAGATAATACTACTATGCATATGATCTAAGTCACAATCTATATGTAACAAGTATGGTACAGCTAATACGCTGCACCATTATAATAGGTAGATAAGTAAATTCGATTTTACAACAGTTTTACAATGGAGTTCTTATACAGTTATACCTAATGTTTTAGGTTAAGTGAAGTAAGTATTATAATTTAAAAATAAAATAGAATTACAGTGAGATCGATATTGTGTTAAATCCAATCATATTGAATCCAAGTAGACTTACCGGTAGGATTTATGAATTTTCGATAAATGCCAAGGGGGAACTTCAACACGAATTTTAATAGGGCTGTGAAGCATGCTAGCACTATGAAACAAATAGCTTTGATGTTGGTCCAAATTTTCTGTAGCGCCATACCTGTGAAAAATAACAGTTATTTAAACGGGTTAAGCGTGACACACGAATACCTACTTATACTGTGTGTATCGGAGTTCAAGAATACTGTTTATGAAAGATATTATAATATAGTTAATAAATTGAAACCTGCCAAAATAAAATCAAGAACATTCGTCAGCACGCAATTACAAGAAAAATTAGTACGAAATAAAGATAAAAATAAAACTATATTGACTCACCTAAGCAGCTAACAACTGCTGTGCGGACGTCAATGAGTAGGAATTAGTTCAGCAAGTTCACGTCGTGACCGTGCTTCCAGTGGCGGCATGTGAGGTTCACCTAAGGTGGTGCAAAAGAAATGTATAAACTATAAAATACCTATATAAGATGGTAAAAATGTTCATTTGTTATAGGCACATATCAAAATAATGTAATATAATAACCCAATTAATGGATAATGTACAGTGTTCTCGTTTCGGCGAATGACGCGACATCGCAATACGAAAAAAATTGGTTCGGTGCACAGATTAAATGCGGTCCAAACACCCATTTATTACTAACCGACTGGTTGAGGCCAGGGACTGGAACCTTTATGATTTCGGGCTTAGGTTTCGGTTCTCAAAAACCCAAAATTTTGGTTTTGGTTTTATTTTGGTTTTTAAAAATATTAAATTTCGGTTTCAGTTAATACCGGTTTTAACCCTTATTATCTGACTTTTCTTTTTATATAATCGATAAAGTACTAAATAAAAAAATTTACATTTTAATAACTAAATAACCTCTATTTAGTGACAGGTATTTATAATTAAGTGTAACTATTTCACAATTTAGGTAATATTATAAAAAAATAAATAATTAAAAGTAATAAATTAAAATAAATAAAAAAATTATTATTAAAAAAAAAATAAGAATGAATTGTTGACACTCTTGGGCGACCCATGTTTCAGTTTGATATAAAAATGTATAACTTATATATAAAAATGTAAATTGAAACAATATATAATACGGTAACGAAGACGATAGAACACTTCAGTAGTAGGCACAGTCGAAGTGTCGTACAGAGCGTATAGAGTAAAGAGTTAACGATACCCGAATTAGGTTTAGGTATCTAATATTATCAATGCAGGCATATTAGAAAGGAAACAATTATAATTTATAATTTATATGACAACTTACTCTGAATTTTAAAACACTTTTAAACGTCTAAATCGCTATTATTTTCAGAAATTCTACATCAGCTATAGCGAATTGCGATTTGCGATTCAATAATAATATTGAAATCGATTACATGGAAATTAGAATTTGGATTTTTGGTATTTCTTTTATGACAATTCTGTTGTACACATAATAATTTTCTTATTTCTTAAAGTTTTATAGGTCTACGATTTTATAATTATTTATCATTACCTACTAATAATTAGTTATTACCTACTTACACCACAGATAAAATATCTATTCGATTTTTTAACCAAACAAAACCTTAAAAACCTTAAAAACCTCTACATCAAAATATAGGTTTCGATTTAGGTTTTTTAAAAAATGTATTTAAGGGGTTTGGTCCTAAGATTTTCAAAATGTTTCGGTCCAAAACCGGTCAACTTCGGTACGGTTCCAGTCCCTGGTCGAGGCATATTTTTTTTTAGCTTATATTTATTTAATTGTTTATAGACACACTTCTCAGCATGAAAAACTTTTTTTTCATTACAGACCATGTGCATAATGATGAATTATAATATGTTAGCATAGGAATCTAATTATTTTTTATAATTTTTTTTTATTTTTTTGGGTGGTTCACGTGCGCCTGTGCACCATATCACGAGCCGGCACTGCGTGCTTCTATCGGTGCTTTTTAATATTACGGACTAAGATTAGTAATTGGTTTTAGTAACCAAAGATCGACATTCATTTAACTAGCAGCCAGCAGGCAGTGTATGGTTTCGATAACAATTCCAATTTGTTGGTCAACACGCTTTATCTATAATAATGTAAAAAACGATTGTTCAGTAAACAGAAAAGTTAAAAACTCATAATAAAATAAATTGTTAAGTTGTACGTATGCGTAAAAACACCGAAAATTGTGAACTTTGTAAGGCTATAACATAAAAACTAATGATTTCTGGCAATTAATTTTTGCAACATTGTTCTTAATTTGTCGTATTACCTAGCTACATAGATTTCTGAAAAAAAAAATTGAAAAATTCTAGGGGGCTCTAAATTATATTTGTTCCCAATAAATAATTAAAATTATATGTAAGTACATATTAGTGGTGTAGCCAAGGGGGGCCTAAGCCATCGGTCGTATCAATGTTTTAATTTTTTGTATAAAAATTCGTTGAATTCGCTCTTAATCCTCATCAATTTGTTTGATAGTAATTTTTTTTCCTATCAGTTTTTATCAAATCGGTTGTTAATATTATTATTGTGGTAACTGGTGGGCCACCACTGCAATACCACAATATTTCCTCCAGGAGCAAATTGTACAAATGTATTACCTAATGTAAAATTATAATTTACTAGGTACTACAATTAGGTTAGGTTAGGTTAACCGGAACGCACATTTTCGACTCTTAAATTATTGAAGGATTATTTACGATCAACAATGAACGAAGAGAGACTTATTAATGGAGCTATGGCAAAGATAAACAAATCCAAAAAAATCACAGCTGAAGAAGAAGTAATCATAGTTTTGTCTTCAAAATCTCATTGGTCAAAATTAAGTTTAATTTAAATTTAATTATAATAAAATTAAAATGTGAACTGTTATTGTTAATTGTTGAATTTGTTTTTTTAGGATTTTGGGTTTGCCCCCCCCCCCCCATTTTAAAATCCTGGCTACACCACTGGTACATATTATAGTATATTTGTAAAAAGTCTAGGGGGGGGGGTACGATGACTAAAGTACGGGATGGAGGCATTATTCGACGAAGACGAAGCACAAAGTCCTACGTCCACGTAAAATGGATTCAACATAGGTTAGGTTAGGTTAGGTACCACCTTACACATTATTCACCACTTTTTTAAAAATTAAATTAATTCATTAATATACTAAACATCTTACTATAGTACTATATATTGCGTTGATTTAAACACCAGACATGAATTATATTGGTATATTCATATTAATATAATATTTATAATCAAGAAAACACTAAATTTTTTTTAGTGCCTACCGATTTTCTCCTATAATTTTGAAACACCATTTTATCCAACCATAGTATTTTAATATGATATATTCTTAACAAATTAAATAAGGTATAACTGTATAAGGTAGGTAAATGACTAAACAATAACTAGTAAAATAATTAAGACCAATATAAGTAATATTTAAAGTTTAAAAGTTAAAGTGGTAACCAAACTTACGCAGTTTATAGGTACCCAGTATACATTTAGTTTGTATAGTATTTAGTAGACTAAAAATTGAATTTTATCAATAGCATGGATCCAAAGAGATTTTAATACTATATAGGTACATCGTTTGCAACTAAACGAGGTCAGTGATACACTTTTACACCAATCTAATAATAATTTAGTAGTGGAATAGAAACCACCATATATAAAGTTCATATTGCAGCTTTCATTAATACCAAATGAACCCCAACTTATTAGGTAACACTGTTGTTTAAATTCTTATTTTAACTCTGTATATTATTTCTATTCTAGTATTCTATTCCAATTCTTTGGTACAAGTTGTGTTATAATATCTCATATTATGTTATCATTTATCATGCCTATATATTATGCTCATTAATTTAGATATTATACCAATATCTACACTTAAGCTATACGTTAATTCAATAAAAAAAACAACCTTATTACTTGAATAGCGTCGTAAGCCCGCGTACATGTGACGATGATTGAATAATATTTTCGGTTATTTCCCAAGTCAAAAAATACTGTCGGTTAGAATATACTAATTATTAATTTTAAATATGGTCCGGCGTGGTGGTGCTTGTGCAAACCATCTGAAATCCGTCTGAAAAATAGGCCGTTCGGGGTTCTCTATATAGTGAGCTTCTAAGCCCCCTCTACTTAACTAGTACCTCGCGAATAGTGCTTCCGCTCCCACCTTCTGTGTGGTCAATTTCCAAAATTAGTATTTACTATACCCACGTTACTGTATGTGTAGTAGTGGATTTTCAGTGTACCCCTAGCTGGCCTATTCTATGATCAACGAGGGGTTTTATTAATCTTGTAGTTAGGTCATAGTGCCAAATTAGACTATTAAGATCTACCTACTAAACCCGAGGACTTTTCCATTCTACATATTTTACTATTGCATCATAAACCTTAGAGGTTGGCCCTTTTACCATATGTGGTCTATGCTAAAATATTATAAATAATCGTTAATAATAACTATTGCTTTCCCAGGATCTAATCATAATGCTAAGATGAACCCGAATATTATTTTATGTAATAATATATTATAATTATGTGTAAGGTGGTGTAGGGTCCGTCACGCTTGGATCGAAGTTACCACATTTTCCCCAATAAAAAAACGATTAACAGAATTAATGAAATCTAAAATGTATACGGAATTAAAGCTAGTCATAATAGATGCTTAGGTAGGTATAAATAAAATAAATAAAGTAGTGTTAAAGAACTTTTTTTCCGTCTATTATGTCTATTCTACTACAATTCTGTCAGTACAAGTGATGTTATAATCAGGGACTGGAACCTTTTGAATTTATCAGTATCGATTCCAGTACGGGTTCTCCAAAAATAAAATAACGATTCCGGTTCAGTTCTGGTTATTTGATGAAAAAAAATAAAAGTACCGGTTCCAAATAATTTCGGTACAGAAAAGTATAATAATTTTAAATACCTATCCAGAATGAGGGTTTCATTAATAGTAGTAGAAATATTAGATAACTCATAATATGACCATAGATAGATTATATACACAAAACAGTAATACCTTTAAATTATGATAAATAAAATTTTTATTTTATTTTTTAACCTAAATGTACCTTTTTAGTTTAAAAATTCCGGTCCAGTACTTTATATATTAAAATAAATGTTTCGGATCTGGTTCCGGTTCTTAATATTTTATAGGTTCGGTTCCAGTCCCTGGTTATAATATCACATGTTATCATTTATCATACCCATATAATATGTTCATTAATTTAAATATTATACCAATATCTACACTTAAGCCACGCGTTAATTAAATAAAAAAAACAATCTAGTTACTTGTGTAGCGTACGCCCTCTGATGACGACGACAGGACAGGATGAGGGTGACTGAATATAAAATGTAATACGATCGAGTCTTAATTGCATTTCCACTGTTTATTTTTATTAATTTCACAATGACGTTAAACTTTTGATTAAAATTTAAGATGAAATAGTTCAACAAATATTAAAGAATATATGATTCAATAGGATATTTTCGAAGTTATTTTTGTCGTTCGAAACATTTTTAGTCCAAATTATTAATTTGAAAGATTGAGGTGTTTGTAATAACTATCTGAAATCACGTATGATAAATGGGCCGATCGGGGCTCCCTTATATAGTGAGCTAATCCCTCTGCTTGACTTGTTTTAATAACCAAAGTTCTTTGATCGATGAACTAGTAGGCTGTGTGTGAGCGTTCGATAACAATATTCCGATTTTTATACACGCTTTATCTATTGCATAATATAATAAAGAAATATTAAACTTGCACGTGTTCAAACCAACAGTTCATTGACCTACAGGCCACAATAATAGGCTAATGACCTACATATAATACATTTAGTATTTGTATTATTTACATTGGATGATGGACATATTCTATGGTCCTGAAGCTTTGTGTTAATTGCTTGTGTGGGTAGGTACTTTTTGAATTCCATTGCTCTCCCAAAAACAATTTGTTCACTGGTTGTTAATTTTAGGTATTATATCTAAACATATAATATATTATGTGTTTTAATAAATGCTTTAATAGAGTATATATTTTTTATCATACGTAATACGATAGTAAAATATATTCTGGTACCTAGTGTTTAAGATACGAACCTATTTTGAACGAAATTAAAACCCCAAGCTGGTGAATCTGTATAATATTACTACATTATTCCAAAATGCTATTTATTCGTTTAACATATTTTCTGAACTAGTATAATTATTGTTTGTACTATTATAATGTATTTTAATATATATTTTAATGTAGGTACCCTTACACAAATTATAGTTTGTGGACTGTGGTTAATGGTTACACAAAACAACACATTTTTAACTCATGGAAACTTTAAACAAATATCATATTATAAATGCATTTCGAATATTGTCAATTATTTTTATTGTAGTTAATCAGACGACCCACGTCACACAAATTATATTTAATAATAACTCATATTATATGAACTTATATGCTTATCAAATAAACATTTATTACAAGTCTTTAGTTTTTATATTATTGTCATTAAAATGTCGTAACTCAATTATACAATGCAGTATACAGCGAGTTACCAGTTATCTATTGTAGGCAGAGGTGTGCTTATTAATGGGAGGGGGGTATAAATCGAGTTTGGTGTCCATCTGAATTTTCGAATTTTTTTTTCGGAAACTTATGTATTAACTATTAATACAACCAGTTATAAAAACGATGGTGCAAAAATTAATTGCCGGATATCATTAGTTTTTATGTTATAGAGTTACGAAGTTCACAATTGTCGGTGTTTTACATACACGTACCAACGCTTATAGTTTTACACACTTATAAAAAATTTTCAATTTATTTTTTTGGAAACCTAGGTAAATCAACTTTTAAAAAGGTGGGTAAGTGGATGTCGCTCTGCTGTACAGTAGGTTACAAGTGGGTCACTGTATAATGGATGATATTAAATTTGAATTCAACGATATAATATCATTGTATAAGAAAAACGATTCTGAGCGGAGACGGTATGTCAGTCTATGTATAAGACATATTATATATGTATATAATATGTCTTATAAAACAAAAAATTGACCTATAATAGGTACCTATAATAAATTCCAAATTAATCATATCACAATGTCCATTAGGTACTTATAACGCGTTATACATCAACAAAAACCGTGATACTATCATAGATATATAATAGTACACTTTAGAAGTTTCAAGTACCCACGAATAATATTATTCAATCACAACAAAATAACTAAAATAGTTATTCTAGGTTTTTTAATATGTAATTTCGTCCAAATTTGAATTTAAAATGTCTGTAAAAAATAACTGTGTTCATATATTTTTTAGATTTTTTGGTTACAGTATGAACTATTTATGAGAACCTTTGTTTTAAATTTGCAATCCTTAGCTATAAAAACTGAACATTTTATAATTTATTAATTTCAATGATTGATAATTTTCGAGATTTTGATAAATTTTGTCAAAATCTGATATTTAAATGCTTATAAAAAAAAACTGTGCCTATGTATTTTTAATATTTTTCAACTGCTATTGTAACAATATATCAGGAGCCTTGTATTAAATTTTTACACTTTTTGGCCCAACAGATAAAACTTTATTGATATTTATAGAAAAAAAAACTAAAAAAAATTGAAAGCTGTAAATGTCCATAAACAGCTCAAAAAGAGTCAAAATATTTTCAAAATTGTATGGTGTATAGGAAATGCTAATATAAACATTCAGTGAAATTTTCATGTATCTACAGTTATATGTTTTTGAATTACAACAAAATAAGGAAATCGCTACATGGGAAATCGAGTGAATATTCAATGTTGTAAAAATTTGAATTTCAAATGCTCATAAAAATTTAATTTGACTTTCTTATAGACATTTTTTTTTTGATAAAGGTAGATAATCTTATAAGGAATCTTGTTTTTAATTTTCAAATCTTAGATTTAAAAAGAAAAATTTTTACGAATTCTTAACTCAAAATAATTTGCTAATTTTCGTGATTTTTCCATATTTTGTCAATTTTTGAACTTTAAATGCTTATAAAAAAAAATTGTGACTAAGGATTTTTAATATTTTTCATCTGCCTTTGAAACAATATATTAGGAGCCTTCTATTAAATTTTCAAGCTTTCGCAACCAACAAATAAAATTTTATTGCTATTTTTAGAAAAAAAACTAAAAAAAAATGGAAAATGAAAATGTCCCTAAACAGTTCAAAATCAATCAAAATATTTTGAAAATGTTATCGTGTATAGAAAATGCAAATATAAACAACCAGTGAAAATTTCATGTATATACGTTCATTTGTTTTAGAGTTACACCAAAAACCAAAATCGATTTTTTGGAAAACCAATTTTGCTTAAAAATTCCCGTTTTTCCTTAATTTTTAAGTTGTTTTTCCCGGCGCTTGTGAAAACTACTGAGAAATTTATACTTTTGACCCCCCAAAGTACCAACTAGATTCACTTTCCTATCAGAAAAGCTACTGATGAAGAAAATCCAAGCACTTTTACTGTCCTAAAACGTGATGACAGACACAAAAATAAAAAAAAAAATAAAAAAATAAAAAAAAAATAAAAAAAAAATAAAAAAAAGGTGGGCAAGTGGGTATCGCTCTGCTGTACAGTAGGTTACAAGTGGGTCACTGTATAATGGATGGTATTAAATTTGAATTCAATGATATAATATCATTGTATAAGAAAAACGATTCTGAGCGGTGACGGTATGTCAGTCTATGTATAAGACATATTATATACATATCTATGGTATTAAACAAAAAATTGACCTATAATAAATTCCAAATTAATCATATCACAATATCCATTAGATACTTATAACAGTTATAACGCGTTATACATCAACAAAAACCGTGATACTGTCATAGATATATAATAGTACACTTTAGAAGTTTCAAGCACCCACGAATAATATTATTCAATCACAACAAAATAACTAAAATCGTAATTCTTGGTTTAAATATGAAATTTTGTCTAAATTTGAAATTAAAATGTCTGTAAAAATAAGTGTGTTTATATATTTTTTAGATTTTTTGGTTACAGTATGAATTATTTAAGAGAATCTTTGTTTTAAATTTTCAACTCTTAGTTATAAAAACTGAACATTTTATAATTTTTTAATTCCAACGATTGATAATTTTTGAGATTTTGATAAATTTTGTCAAAATTCCAACTTTAAATGCTTATAAAAAAAAATCGTGCCTATGTATTTTTAATATTTTTCAACTGATATTGGAACAATATATCAGGAGCCTTGTATTAAATTTTTACACTTTTTGGCCCAACAGATAAAACTTTATTGATATTTATAGAAAGAAAAACTAAAAAAAATTGAAAGCTGTAAATGTCCATAAACAGCTCAAAAAGAGTCAAAATATTTTCAAAATTGTATGGTGTATAGGAAATGCTAATATAAACATTCAGTGAAATTTTCATGTATCTACAGTTATTCGTTTTTGAATTACAACAAAATAAGGAAATCGCTACATGAGAAATCGAGTGAAAATCAAATGTTGTAAAAATTTGAATTTCAAACGCTCATAAAAATTTAATTTGACTGTCCGGTAGAGATTTTTTTATTGATAAAGGTAGATAATCTTATAAGGAATCTTGTGTTTCATTTTCAAATCTTAGATTTAAAAAGAAAAATTTTTACGAATTCTTAACTCAAAATAATTTGCTAATTTTCGTGATTTTTCCATATTTTGTCAATTTTTGAACTTTAAATGCTTATAAAAAAAAATTGTGACTAAGGATTTTTAATATTTTTCATCTGCCTTTGAAACAACATATTAGGAGCCTTCTATTAAATTTTCAAGCTTTCGCAACGAACAAATAAAATTTTATTGATATTTCTAGAAAAAAAACTAAAAAAAAATGAAAAATGAAAATGTCCCTAAACAGTTCAAAATAAATCAAAATATTTTGAAAATGTTATCGTGTATAGAAAATGCAAATATAAACAACCAGTGAAAATTTCATGTATATACGTTCATTTGTTTTAGAGTTACACCAAAAACCAAATTCGATTTTTTGGAAAATCGATTTTGCGTAAAAATTCCCGTTTTTCCTTAATTTTTATGTTGTTTTTCCCGGCGCTTGTGAAAACTACTGGGAAATGTTTACTTTTGACCCCCCAAAGTACCAACTAGATTCACTTTCCTATCAGAAAAGGTACTATTGAAGAAAATCGAAGCACTTTTACTGTCCTAAAACGTGATGACAGACACAAAAATATATATAAATAAAAATATAAATAAAAAAAAACATACATCATTGTAAAACCAATACATTCATCGCTCCGCTCAGAATCTAAAAAAACACACATCATTGTAAAATCAATACATTCATCGTTTCACTCAGAATCTAAAATGATGGTGCAAAAAAATGTCTGACACTCACCCAGTCACCCATGGCATTTCTACTAATTATTTCTTCTATAACCAATAACAACCATTTATAAACAACAATTTCCATCGTAAATATTGAAATCCCTGTTTGTTCACCTCCCCGGGTTGGGCTTAATGGGCCCAATTGTGAATTTGAACCATTCGATGACCCACTCAAACACACACAACAAATGTCATTCAAATTGGTCCAGCCGTTTAGGAGTTCAGTGACATACACATGTACTTACTTATAGTAGAATTTTATATATAAAGATAAGGCTCTGAGAGGATCGATTAACTAGTAGCCAGTGTGTGCGGGCTCGATAACAATGCCAATTTGTACATACGCTTTATATATTGCATAATGTGCTATAATATAATGAAAGAAAGAAATATAACACTCGCACGTGTTCAAAACAGAAGTTCATTCCCCCTAAATAACAGGCTAATGACCTCCGTTGGTAAAGCCTTAATAACACGAAAAAAAAATATTAACATTTTCACTAACTGGCACTGGAAATGTGTACATTTAAATTTTACTACGATCCAAGAAGATATGGACTCGCCACGTGTGCTTAAAATATACCGGAAATAGATAATATGGTAAACATAATAGTGTAGACTAAAAATCGTATGATATTAACAGAGTGCATTGACCCAAACTAAAAATATAATAATATATACACTCCCCGCATGACAACAGGCTAACGACCTCAGCTGTCTTAATGATCCGAAAAATAATAAAAAATATATTAGCATATAGCTATAACATTTTCACTGCACTTTCATTCGCAATGTGTACATATTTAAGTTTTGCTATGATCTAAAAAATATTTCCCTAAACGTGTGCTCAAAATATACTTGAGGTACACATTGAAAATACCTATACATTTAATAGAATATTGTAAAAAAAACAATCTGGATACTTGTTTAGCGTTGTACATCCGCGTATTATAGGTGACAATGACTGGAATTGATTAGTGTGATTGAATATAAATCGGATATTTCCAATTAAAAAATATTGTCTTAAATATTTATAAACCTAGTTAACGGGGCTTAAAAACAATAAACATAATACTGATGATATATTACTGAAATATAAATTACAATCGGAGATGTCATTCAAAAGTTCACTAAAGTGAAAAAAGGCATGCTGATCTAATTTTGTAGATAACAAGTGTTTTTAAAATAAATAGTAATTCTATTACCTACTAATTATTAGTAATAAAGATATTGTTTTTCTTGTATATGATAGCACAAAATTGTATAATATATATTATGAAAGAAACCTGAGGACTAATACTTTAAGTTCCTGATGAAAAATTAATCCCCCCCTCCCCACGAGATAATAGGTTCCAATTATACATCATTGTTTCAAAAACATGAATGACACGTCGTTAAATCTTTAACAATTTAAAACTAATTGACTGAAGCCGCTTGTTTGTCGCCGTATTTCGACAAGAAGATACATAACAAACTGTGTCACAAGCTGGAATTAATATTAATATTTAATTTACTAGGGTCACACGTGTGATTACTGATTATGTGTCATAACGCGTAAACGTTCGTAGACATAATATTAACATCGTTCATAAGAGTTATCACTTATCCCTACAACACATGCATTTTTTTTTTATTATTCACTATAATAATAATCCTATTAACTAACTAACCTGTCTTTTTAACGTTATTTTTTATTATTATATTTGGCTAATATAAACTAAATAGGTAATGCCATCAACAATATGAAATTATTAACAGATACTCATTTTGCTACAATATTATTATTTTTTTTTTTATTGAACTTAAGCTCGGCAACTATGGCCATTAGCTGTTGTAGGGGATTATGAACTGGGGTTGGTAAGGTTGGTACGGTAAGGTGTTGTTACCGTTGTTACGGTAGGTAAGCAAACACGTGTATGTGTAGCCAGGTTTTTACTACTACTGATATGGGTGGGCACCCATCCGGGAACTAGTAGCAGCGGATGTAACTTACTCTCAGTGGTATTGCGCGACTGGTAGCAGCCAAACCACATTTTTATTAGTATTATCTATAGTTCCAATACTGTATGTGCAGACGCCGATGCCACAACACATAGTAAAGATAAGAATTTCATTCTAAAAGTGACACTTTATATTCAAATAGTCAATAGCTATATCAAAAATATTACAGTTCAGACAAGTTTACTTATAAAATATAATACTTATAAGTTATAGGATAAATCTTAATATATACACACAATATTATCAAAACGTTCTAAAAATGTATTAAACCAAAGAAGTAACGAGTAATTTAGTAATAATGACTACAAAAATTACAAAAACATTACTTAAAAAGTAATTTCGTTACAATAACTTGTGTAACTTAACTTAAGTTACTCCCCAGCACTGAGTGTCGGTCACATGCAACAAAGTAAAAACTAAGTTATTGCAATAGTACAAATCGAATAAATCTTAACTATTAAATATAAAAAATTAAGTTAAGACAGTAAAAAATTAGCTGGATAAGTTAACAATTTAAGAATAAAAATAATGAACTGGTTAAGTTGAAAATTTAAAAAAAAATAACTTTTTAACTTAACTTTAACTTTTTAGCAAGTTAATGCCCACCTTTCATAAATGAATACATACTCTATTCGACTCTTGAATAAAAATGTAAAGGCATAATTTGAGAAGTATTTTAAGTATTAGAAGCTATTAAAACATTGTTGCTCACAGACATTGTAGGGCATCGAAACCACATGTGTATTGTCTCCGTCTTACACACGTACGACATAGCAAATGTTCGCTCGCCAGTTTCAGTGGTACTACTTTTGATATTAGAGTGAATTGATCTGATATAAAATTTGAAGGTAAGATTATTATGTAATGCCCTAACTGGGCTTTTATTAATATTATTATTTTTAAGTAAATTATGATCTTTTTGAAACAGTACCTTCATTTTTAAGTGATCATAACTTACTTAGAAATAATGATATCAATAAAAGCCAAAGTGGAGCTCTACATAATAATCTTATATTTAAACTGTATCATAGGTAAATTTACTCTAATATCAATACTAACAGCACATTATTGAAACTTTTGAATGAAAATGGAGACAAGACATGTGTGTATGACATGACGTTCTCCTAAGAGGACGCTGCACGAATATTTGGTGTATCCGTCTTACAAGTGCGTAACAAGTAAATCACAGCTCACTGCTCAGCAGATCACGTTTAGCTCCGTTTGTTTATAAATTAGAATGAATTTACCTAGGTATAATATGAAATTTCATAGTAAGAACATTATCAGTGCGTGTACGTGTGTTTTGTATGATAATTCAGTTTTTATGTGAGTAATGAGCATTTTTAATTTTCGTTATATTATAAACTTGCAAAAAATTTAACTATTGTAAAATACCCCCATTCAAACATGGATTATGTTCTTATTTAAACCTTATTGCTTTAATACCAAACGGCGGTGGGGAGGTAATGTTAAGCCATTTAAACGAAAGCCATCTAAAAATTCGGTAGGAAACAGAAAAACGTTACAAACGTTTTTAGTTGCCCTGTTAACAATTTCACTATTTATTTCATTACAATGTTCATTTTTAGGTGCAAGAATAGCAAATTGTGAAAAAGTAGACATAATATTTTCACATTTTCTTAAAAATAATATCTCCACATACGTATTTTATAACACTTTATAATAACGATGGATTTATTTCAATTGAATGAATAGTCCGTGTCAGGATTTACTAGCGGGTATTCGCCACGAGAAATTACGAAATCGGAAATAGTGTTTTTAATATTGGTTTTTATTTGAAAATGCCAACGACAACGACGATAACTCAGCAGTAGGCATAGGATTGAGCGAGTGCATAATGTAAATGTATACACTCATGACGAAATATGTTTTTTTAACACTAGCTGTCCCTCGTTGCAAGTGCCAAACATTAATTTTTCTATAAAGAAACGTGCCTCGTATTACGTACCTACCTACGAACGATGTCAATGAGCTTACAAACAACCAATAACTACAATTATATTAGTATACGAAGAACTACTAAATGTAGTAGTTCGTGATTATTAGACTGACGTCGTACGATGCACGTACATGTACGTTGTATTTATTCTAGCAGACCGATCTTCCTTTGAGCGATAAAATGTAAAAATTCAAAAAACAGTTGGCTGAATTTCTGCGTCGTGCACATACACTTTTTATTGAAATGATACAACGTTATCGGTCACATTGTTGTGGGAAAGAGAGGTTCAACCAGTACTTGCGGTGCAGCATACTGCAGACGCTTAGTGTATAGATTATAATACAACTGTGTGCCAGGCAGTAATAATGCACGCCGCAGCAGTAGTGTATGAGACATAGGAGTTGTGAGGCCGCGGGGGTCGTGAAGATGTGCGTGCGAGCACGGCAAGCCACGTGCGTCGATATACCTACGCACTATTATAGTGAACGCATCGAAAACAGGCCAACGACCCCCAGCTGCCACGCGCGCAAGAAAAAAAATTGTTGTGGGAAAGAGAGGTTCAACCAGTACTTGCGGTACAGCATACTGCAGACTCTTAGAGTATAGATTATAATACAAGTGTGTGCCAGGCTGTAATAATGCACGCCGCAGCAGTAGTGTATGAGACGTAGGAGTAGTGGGGCCGCGGGGGTCGTGAAGATGTGCGTGTGAGCATGGCAAGCTACGTGCGTCGATGTACGCACTATTATAGTGTACGCATCGAAAACAGGCCAACGACCCCCAGCTGCCACGCGCGCAAGAAAAAAAATTGTTGTGGGAAAGAGAGGTTCAACCAGTACTTGCGGTGCAGCATACTGCAGACTCTCATAGTATAGATTATAATATTTTGTCAACTGTGTGCCAGGCTGTAATAATGCACACCGCAGCAGTAGTGTATGAGACGTAGGAGTAGTGGGGCCGCGGGGGTCCTGAAGATGTGCGTGTGAGCATGGCAAGCCACGTGCGTCGATATACGCACTATTATAGTGTACGCATCGAAAACAGGCCAACGACCCCCAGCTGCCACGCGCGCAAGAAAAAAAATTGTTGTGGGAAAGAGAGGTTCAACCAGTACTTGCGGTGCAGCATACTGCAGACTCTCATAGTATAGATTATAATATTTTGTCAACTGTGTGCCAGGCTGTAATAATGCACACCGCAGTAGTAGTGTATGAGACGTAGGAGTAGTGGGGCCGCGGGGGTCGTGAAGATGTGCGTGTGAGCATGGCAAGCCACGTGCGTCGATATACGCACTATTATAGTGTATGCATCGAAAACAGGCCAACGACCCCTGCAGCTGCCACGCGCGCAAGAAAAAAACTGGTCAATGCTCCCAAACACGCGCACAGAAAACTAGTCGGCCACGCGCGTACAAAAAACTAGTCCACGCGCAACGAAACTGGTCGGCGACCCCAACACGCGCCTGCCGAATCCCGGGAGTTAGTCATGGGTTCAAACTACACCGCTCCGAGGTTATGTTCATACAATGTTGTGTCAAGATGTCTAAAACGATTAATTTTAATTTTGGTATCTTTTTTTGAGTAATTATTACCAGTATTATATTTTAATTCATACAAAATTTACTCTTGAAGCAAATAATACATTTAGTGAGCTATGTAACAATATTGGGCTCTACATTTTTCTACACAAACCAAAACAAACTGTATTGTGTATAAAACTTATCCTAATAAACACCGATACGTGTATACTGTATAGGAAGGATTATGTCCATCATCATTCGTCAAAACACAAAAGTGTTTCAATACAACAAAAATAGACAAAAATAGAATTATGAATAAAAATGAGTTTGTTGAACACTTGAATACTTTGTCAATGGGTTGACACAAACAGTTGCAAAAAATTACTTATTGTCATAAAATTGTTAAAAATCGTTCACTAATATTGTATAATAACTACTTTGTAAATTGTAAACAAAATATAAGCTAAATAATAAAATAAAATATAAACTTAATATAAGTGACGTAGTTTACTCAGTTGTGCCTCGTCTACTCGCAGGTACCTTTTTTAGTTACCTATGTAGCTTGTTTCGCCACAAAAACATTCATTGGTTATTGTTAAATCGTATTCTATCAGACCACACTGAAATCCAGCGGACATTCGAATAAGTAGGTAGGAAATCGTAAGTGAACAGCCATAGTGACCATTATTGCGTTAATATAGAATTATCGAACATATTTTTTTTTCCAAATCTATTATTAATAATATAATTGCTTAGTCACGATAGTCGGTTCAAATATATACGGTTGTATCTCAACTATTCGGACTGAGTCCTTATTAAAATATAATATATTATTATAATATATAAATAAAACAATAATATCCTAATAGTGGACTATATAAAAATGTATTATGACGTATTGACGTGCCGACAGAACTAATGATTACCTACGTACATGAGATCACCCTATACACTAGGTTTGTCCTAACGCAAATTAAAAAAAATAATTTATCATAATAAACAATAATCACGAACGTGAAAGTGATAAATGGTAATACATACGCGTACGATATTGACAACAACAATCGTTGTAAGATACAAAATGCAAAAAACGAAAAGTCATGTGATTCATCTCACCTGGGTTGTTGCTGGCTCCCCCTTGTGGTACTTGTTCCAGTCGGTATCCAAGCAAACGTTGTATGATGTACCAGGGTGCGGGTAAACTGAATAATGACATGACTGGCTCAAAATGACGCGCTTATCCGAGGGTGTAACAAAAAAGTGTAAAATGGGGAGGAATCTTACGCGTACGACTGGTGAGCGCAAATGGTACTAATGGTGACCACACAAACACAGTGCTACGTATTACGACGAGCAGTGGTTGAACAATCAAAATATTTGGCCAATATTCGATATTTTGAATTTGAAAATACTCAAATAAATATAATAAAATTGTTTTGTATATACTACCCAAGGCGTATAAATATGTAAGACTTGTTGCAAAATATTATTAGGTATACTCATAAACTAATATAAAAGTAGACAAAATATAGTTATTTTTCTTAAAAACTATGATATTTTGTCAATAATCGTCATAATATAGTTTAATTTTCTACAGTAAATGAAATTTAAGTGTTCATCAATTTATCTCTAAGTTGGATAAATTACAAAGATAGTATTTAATGACCCAATTATGAAGTTAAAATTGAAATTAACGATCTTGAGGTAATTGAAATGTACAATGTCACAAATAATAAGATAATAAACCTATCTATAATTAGCTTTTATAAACATACATATTTAATTATTTTTTCATCAAGTTACGACGATATTTACACTACCAATTAAATCATAATCTACTGATTACAAAAATATCACTATGGTAATGCATTACTAGCTCATATTTGCTTGTTACTTTTTTAGTGAGCGTTTGAAAATTTTAAATCTTAACAGAAGAGAAACAAAATAAAATATAAATTATAAATTATGATTTCGCGATTTCCGGAAAACTGGTAATTATAGCCACGAATTACGATATTTGGTGGCAAATAATACTAGATATTATTAGTTATTAGTATTATTTTTGTATTTTTTCAGTTTTGTTGAGACCATGTATATATATTATATTTTATATTGCTATTGGCTATATTTGGATTTATTTTATATACTAATAAATTAATAAATTATATTATATAGTATATTATACCTATTAGGTATAATAAGATTTTATTAGATTTTATTTTCAAGAAAATAATTATTGAGCTTACCTGAGATTGATTGTAAGATTGTGACTGTTAATTTATTATTTTTACTAAACAACTAACTACAGAATCGAACTCACTACAAGAAATATAATATACAAAATGATATATCACATGAAGAGTTTGTAAAAAAAATGATTTATTCGGGTTTTGGTTATTACGGGTGTTTTGAAAACAGAATTATTCAGGTTATATGGGTTTTAGGTGTTTGATTTTTTAAGGGTGTTTAGGGATGTTAGGGGTTCGAAGGTTAACGACCCACAACGGGCGACAGTAAAAACATTAACATTTACGTTTCGTGTGCGATAGTGATTATAATTACTAATCACGATTTAAGATACACAGGTTAAACATTAGTAACTTATGAGTTAACTCATTTTACTGTCACATTAATTCAATTTTATTCCCTAACCACCTAGTTATTAAAAATATAATCAATTTGGTAAAAATTAATTTTATAAAAAAATAATAATAATAATAATCTGAAATATTAAATAGGTATTATTAATGAATGAATAATCAATTTTTAAAATACACGTTTGTATACTTATTACTCCATAAATAGCTTATCATTATTAATAATTAAATAACACGTATTACTTTTTATTATATTTATATTTATTCATGGAATTACAGCGATAACTTGGCCCGTCGGTGCAAATAATGCAAACCTGCAGTAGCGTATAAGTTATAGTTCATCGTATTTACTATTTACTTATTGAAATAAAAGAAAAAGCATTTTAATAACACTTCGGGACCCAGGTTAATTTTTATTTTTTATAAACCACCCGACATGTCCAGCCCGCAATAAGCAGACAACAAAGTTTGAAATTCTCTTGCAAAGACTGTATGTATTGAGGTCATGTCTGTATAGATTTTAATAGTCAACATAAAGTCATAAACTGATAGGTAAACAAATAGTCTGTAAATTGTGTAACATGTGGTCGAAAATAATTTTTATATTAAGGGGGCTGCATCCCACGTATTTTTCATACGTTTTAGACCAATAAGCGGTGGTAAATTACACAGTCCGGTTTAAATGTTTTATATATGTTTGAATTCATTGATAAAATATCTAGGTTTCTTAGGAAATCGATTTTCAATTTTCAATTTAAAATGACCTTTAAATAACCATTTTTTTTTTAGAAATCCCATAGAATAATTGTATTACATTTGTAATTATTTTGGGCACATCTGATTTTAAATAAAAAAAAGTGATTCCTAAGAAGCATAGTCTAGAACTTTATAAATTCAACCATTTTTTTCGAAATTAAAATCGAACTTCGGGAAGTATGATTAATTTACTACCGCTTTTAGTAGTTTTATAGTCATGAAAACAATATTATATTTCATTTTTCGCGAAGTATTGACATGTGCGTGGGCGTGTGAGAGTTGCTTCGACTCGGCGTGCAGCGATTCTCGGAAACGATAACGGATTACGCACACTAATGTTCATTTACAACTCACACACAGATACAGTATTAATTTATATGTCACATGAATTGCCTAAGCAATACTCCTTAAAATATGCTACGGTGCACCCCCCTTAATTATTGATTTTGTGGAGCTGTGATCTGTGTAACCAAATAATTATATTCTAATATTGAATTTGATTATTATAATATTTAGTATAGTTGAGGAATATAATGTGAAAAATACATAAAAATAATTTAATTATTTTGTTGTTTAAGTACCCTATACATATAAGGAATAACTGTTATTAATTTGGATACATACATTTATTAAAAAATATAAGACATTTATTGAATTATTTACCTTGTTATTTGTTGCCTTTAAAAGAAAGGTACGTAGGTATAATTATTAATTTTGTATGACAAAAAAAAGTAACTGATATTTAACTAAGTGAAGTTACTTTTATTTTCTAATGAACTTGTAACATTCACAAGTTAAAAATAATAAAGGTAACTTTTAAGTTTTAACTTTAAACTTAACTTAAACTTTTTTAATGAACTTAACTTTACAAGTTAAAAAAAATAGTTAGCTTTTCAAGCCCTGAGATTTCAGATTAGTAAATATATTGTATCCAAAATACAACTATTAAATATTTACTTTATTTATTTTATCTAGGTTAGTACCACACATGTTTGTATAAATCAATTAATTTGGAATCAACATGTTCTATCGATAGAGCGTTTTATTTTTAAAAAAGAAAATTGGGAACAAAAAGTTAGAAGAAATCAGTTAGAGCCTTTTGTTTCCAAACTAGGAGTTTTAAAGTTATATAATATTTTGAGTACTTAAAAGGATTTATTTTTGCAATTCATATTAATAAATTGATAAAATTTAAAAGTTTTTGGATTTTTTGATGCCAAATATTATTTGAAAATCGCTTGTGCAAAAATACGTTATTTTAATTTTGAATCACATAGATTTGAACCCAGCGCTGAGTCGCCGAAATAGATGTGGAACAACAGACTGGCGCCATCTAGCCCATTTTGGTGGAAGCTCAACAATACAAAAGTATGTGGTATGACCACTGAACTAAATACATGGAATACGTATTATGATTAATTCTAATATAATAATATGTAAAATGGGCTCATACGGGAGCCACCATATGAATTTCTATTTGATTTTAGATTCTGAGAGAAGCCATGAATGTATTGATTTTACAATGATGTGTTGTTTTTTTTGCGTCCCGCCTTTCAGGACAGTAAAAGTGCTTAGATTTCCTTCAACAGTCTGTGCGGAGACAGTTTGTCAGTCTAGACTTCTATATAGATATTTTATAATATTGTTATTATTAATTATTATATCATGTAAGTTGAATAATATTATAATATTATTATATTTAATTCGTTTCTATGGTGATAAACAAAGCGTTAGAAATTAAAATCCCATTTTTAGTGGTTTTTTGTAATTTTTTGGTGGTTTTTCCCGTGGCATTAAATAACTATTTGTAAAATCGAAAAATGAACTTCCTAAGGTATTGATCCAATTTTCTAAAAGATAAGGTACTATATGTTGAAATTGAAGCACTTCTACTGGTAGAAATTTTGTATACAGGATATAAAAAAATAAAAAATAAACACTATTGTAAAATCACTAGGTTCCTCGCTCCGCTCAGAGTCTAATATGTAATACAAGATTCCTCATACATTCGTCTACTTTTATCAAAAAAAATGTCTTTAAGCAAATCTAATTACATTTTTATGATTTTTTGAAGTTCATATTTTTACCAGATTATAGTCTATTGTATATACAGTCAGTGTCGGCCTGGCCATGGCCGCTAGGCCACGAACGCAGCCGGGGCCCCTCTGTTTTATTTTTAGGGTCTAGTACATTATTTTATTTGCTTGGCATGGGCCTCGTCTATATAGGGAGTAAGGACCCCGTAAAGTATTTAGGTATCGATATTTTTTCATTACAGGGCATAGATGCTTGCCTATTATAGTGATAGCAGGGCACTATAATAGTACAATAAGTGTCAATAAGTATAGGAAGTTTTTTGGATTAATTGCGATACTGCAAATTAAGTTAGGTTTTATATACCTCCTTAAAATCAATGGGCTCAGACTAGGCCATGAGAATCGTAATCATCCGAGTATCCTACCCTGCTGTTGGATTCAGTGATCATGAAAATATTGCATACAAAAATATGTATTATTTATAATGCTATAAGTTTACTTATACCTATAAATATACATATAAAACAATTATGAAGATTGGACATTTACGATTTACCTATGAAAGTTTACTTGAATGATATTATGCTTATGGATTAATTGTCTTCAAAGTTAAAATTCTATGGGTAATATAAACATAATTTTGTTTTTTGTAATTTCGTTTTTGTTGAATTAATAATAATAATATATTTTTTTGTAGTTTCAAATATTTCAAAAATGTCAATATTATAGACTATAATTTATAGTTAATTATTAAACGAATGATTCCCCTCGTCAGGCTTAATATTATACAGGGTGATTTTTTAAGCATGCTCACTTTATTTTTTTACTTCAATTGTACATATGTGCGTGTATACTGTATATAATTATACAAATTCTGATTTTTAGAACTTTTAAATATAAGATTTTCAAATAATTTTTTATACCATTTAAGGATGATGTTGTTAGTTGTTACAATACAAACTTCTGTTTTTCAAATAGAAGTCCTCTTTTTTTACTTTTATTATTCAGCAGATATTTTTTTTTTAGATCTTTGATGTATCTAAATCAAAATTCGAACTAGTAGTTTTTGAGTTATAGGTCTAACTTTGTGTACTAAGGATAATAGGTATATATGGAAATTAGCTAAGTAGATTTGGGGGCTTCGATTATTTGAAAATGTTAGTAGTTAGTTGTTAGTACAAATTAGTAACTACCATTGATTTATCAAGATAAATAATTTATAAAAATGATTAAGTAGGTACCTATACTGATATGAGTGAATAAGTAGGTACTTATAGTTTTTTATTGTAAACCATATTTTAAGGATTATTATCCTTAGTATGCACATTTTAATAATTCAGCAACTACTTATTAGAATTTTGATTTAGATACATCTACATTTACAAAAACATCATCTCCTAAACAATATGCAGTAAAAATGGAAATTCTCATTTGAAAAATAGAAGTTTGTATAGCCACAGGACACTTTTTAATAGTAGTACAAAAAATATCAGGAATTTTAAAATGGTCTTTACTTCTTTAGGTATTCTTAAAAATTCTAAAAATCAGAATTTGAATAAAATTATATTTAAAGGAAAAAATTTGGTGAGCATCTTTTCACCAAAATGTCAAGTAAATTTTGTATTTCATTATGGGGACCCTAAAAACTAATCCATGTGTGCCAGGCCGACACTGTATACAGTTCCTATATTGTTCCCAAGACACAAGTGTAAGAACCAATAAATAATGAAGAGAGCTTTAATAAGGTATTTCAAGAACCTAGAAAGGTAAGTACAATAATTATACATACTTTCGATAAATATTATCTACAAAAATCATATTTACCTACATTTTATATTTACTAATTATTGTAGTTATTTCTTTATTAGTTAATAATAATTAATTTTGGATAACTTTTCCGTTATGTGTTTTTGTGTTTTTGAAAACAATATTTTTCATGACATACATCTTGGAGGCAAACTCTTGATGTTCGTAATGTTTGAAAAAATTACTAATTAGTAATGTTAATAAGAATAATATAAAAAAAAATACAATCTCTGATCTCAAAATCGTAATGATATCAGTAAATATTTTTTTGGAGCGATGTTTAACCCCTGGAGTAAAATTTTGGGCCCTTATAGAAAAATGTTACGTGCCTGACTTAATAATTAGAATATCTACAAATTGTATCTCATAATTTTAGTTCCCGGGTTAAAATATTAATGTTATATACTTATAACACAGTATGTCATAGTATAACAAACGTATATATTTTTGATTAGTACAATTTATCCATCCTGATTTTTTAACATAATATTGACCATTACAATTTATATGATTTGTTCGGACAATATTATAATTTTTATTTTTAAGTTTTATATATTTTTTGCATACCTAACTATTATTATAAGAATGATAAGTATTATAAAATTATGATTTTTCGTTTAATAATAATTGGCATATTATATTAATTGTACTCCGTATACTTGATTTTCTTTACTGGCAGAGTTTACATGCACTAAATGTTACCTGATTTTTTTTACTGGTGGAGTATAATACATAAACCCAATTTTATCTGTTTTATTTTCCGGGCTAAAGTTACGCTAAAAAAAGGTACTCGTTGAGGAGTTTAAATGCGCTCATACACAGGTATTCATTAGTGATGAGGGATATACCTACCCATTTACGCCAAAATAAACTAATTCGTTTTGTGCCAAAATAAAAAGGTATATTTTTTCCTTAACTTTAGTAAACATACAATATAATATTTTGTATAACTACGTTCTACGCATACGTACATATAAAATATTACATATATTAGTAATATGTCCTGCATATTACATATTATATAAAATAACCATAATAATATGTTTTGTACGCTTTGTACAGGGGTTAACCATGGCGTCATCAAACGAGTTTCTGGAGTCTCGAAGGTTCCAGCAGGGGGCTGCATCAGTTATTGACCGGTTCGGAGTTCTCTCGCTGGGCGGTCGAGTAGTTTCACGGCCACCGCCACACGCAAAATCGAAGACGACACAATTGCAGCGATGGCAGATTCAACAACGACTCCGTGTCCCGGGAGGACTGAATATGGTTGGGGTTGAACAGTCCGCCGGCCGATCAAGAATCTTCCGAAAATCTGATATTACAATTCGTCCAGATATTGTCCACATCGCCGCCGTCGACCATAACACGTCATGTTGCCAAAACAAATACTGTGCCGAATCGATAAAAAAAAAACAATATATAAACACGACGAGTCGTCTTATGAGTGTGTAGTAAGTAAAATATGTAATATTAAATATATTTTAATTGTTTTATTTTTAAATAATATTATTAAAACAAAAAATATCTCCATGGTTATTTCAGCCACGTCGCTGTTTTTTCCATCGTTGGCAAAAACCTCGGATAAATTATAAATTATAATACTAGATTTAGGACCGGTTTTTCAATTGTTATGGTAAATTGGGAACTGTGATATCTTATGATTCAGGTCAGTTGTTAGTTAACCTTCAATTAATTTAAGCCACGGGTTAAAACGCCGGTAAAAAAAATGCACTGTTTATCAAGTGAAATTTATTGATGTGCCAACTAACTAGTGATTAATTTTATTGTAAAAACAATATATCTTGTGAGTGGTCATACTGCGAAAAGTGAAATATCTTAAATAATACTGAGTATCAATAATAGTATAAACGAACATATTGGTATAATTATTAAAAAAAATTTTGGAACAATTCTAGTTTAGCAACCTATCGATTTTTAAAGTTTTTTTTTCCATAATGTGTGTCTTGGGGTTCTTAATAAGAATGTAAAAAAAAAAGGTCAGACGGACTTAGTATTGAAGTTATCGGTAAAAAACTTCAAAAAGTAGATTTTTTCAAAATGCAAATTGTTTCAAAAAAATGCTTAGAATTAATTTTTTTATCAAAATGTGTGGTTTTTGGCTCACAATACATTGGTGTGATAAGAACTTACCTAGCGTACTTACTTTTGAAGTTTTTGCACGTAAACAATGAAAAATAGCATTTTCAAAATGCATCCAAAATTTCTTTGAAAACTTGTTTACAATCAATATTTTTAATATTTTTTTTTTTACTACATACAGTTCCAGATGAAAAAGTTTTTAGTGAAGTCAGAAATAGTTTATCTCACTTAGTTTCAGAGTAAGAGACATTAAAGGTTTCCTAATTTATGACGTTTCGCAAGAATCTAATACAGGTAAATATTTAGGTACAATTTTGCCAAAATAGCATCATTAAAAGCAGAAAACACAAACCCATTATTTAATTTATAATTAGATAAAATATAAATAAATATAATATACAATTATAATATATTATTAGACAAGTTAAAATAAACAGAAATATGGCAATTCCTGGATCTGGTAAGTCTTATGAATAATATTAAAATTTTATTAAAAGTCCATATGTCAATTACACAAATAAAACTATTACCTAAACAAAATACAAAGTTCATGATTTATCTCGTGATTTAGGTATCATAGGTTTATTTATCCAATATTTAATACATTTTAATAGTATACTGAGTGGCAATCTGGGTATTAAATATTTCAGTCTTCTGCCCGCTGGTTAGCAGAATTTTCACTTTACTACCTGCATGTCGTAAAATAAACATTTACTCTCCGATAAATGTAAATAGGTAATTTACCAAAAGTTCAACCGGTATTTAAAATAAAACTTTTGATGAGGGCATGACAAAAAAAAAAAAAAATTGAAATAGAATTATGAAAAATTTTGTATATTTTGGGTCGCGGGAACAATTCAGAATGTTATTTTGGAATATTAAGATAATTATGTATGGGAACTTTTAAATCAATGTTCAATTAAAATATTTTCACTCATATTACGATTATTAATTTACCATAGTGGATATTTGAAGGTACATTAATTGATTTTTATATTTTATAAAATCTTAAATACTCTATATACATAACCTAACATCTATGTTTAAAATGAAAACTTGCATTTTTATTTATTTGAATACAGAATAATGTTGGTAAAGAATGAAGATAAACCTTCATTCGCTAAGCTCAGAATCTAAAATACACACCATTAATTTTAAATAAATTATTGTAATAGAATATAATACATTTAATGAAAGCTTAAAATAATCGTATGTATTCTGTATATGTATACAAATAATTTTCGATCTAACCCAATGTATAATTTACATATAATAATACAATAACCTATTTACTAGATTAATATCATGGTTAAGGAAAAAATATATAATTCATTGATTAATTTGTTAGATAAGAAAGCCTACGAAGAAGCAGCAAAACGATTAAAATAAAAAAATGAACGTGAGAAGAAATGGTCATTCCTCGACTGCGTATTGAGTCTCTTCGTAAATATATCGAAAAAAGAATAGATGACAAGATTACTAAACTTGAAGCAAATATCATAGACGATGAATATTGAAGGAGATGTCTGTTAAACCTGGAAATGAAGTAAACAATCTGTTTATTATATTTTAAAAAGAAATTCATATTAATATTTTGACACTTGATAGCAATTCCAGGTTGGTTACAGTATACGTTTTGAAAATGGCACTTCAGAGCGTACTATAATCAAATACATGACTGATGAAACATTGTATAGAGAGTTTTTGTCTGAACCAGATTTACAGTTTTACAGTGTGATTATTGTAGATGAAGCTCAAGAACTTATCTTTAATACCGATATTTTATTTGGTTTAGTAAAAGATGTTATATGACGCAGGCCAGAATTGAAATTACTAGTATCATCAGCAACTTTAGTTTCAAAGAAGTTATCTGAATTTTTGATGAAGCACCTATATTGAGAATACCTGGTAAACATTGTTTAAATTTTATATTTCATAGTGTAAATACTAAATCTATTTTTGTATGTCTGTTATAAGAATACACCTGTGGATATATACTACACAAAAGCGCCCGACGCAGATTATATTAATGCCTGTGTTGTATCTATATTACAGATACATGTAACACAGCCCCTCGGAAATATACTAGTCTTTTTAACTGGCCAAGATGAAATTGAAACTTGTAACGAACTACTGCAAGAGCGTGTTCGTAGACTTGGTTCTCAAATCAATGAACTGATTTTATTAAAAGTTTATAGTAATTTACCTACTGAGATGCAAGCCAAAATTGTTGAGCCTACACCTCTCAGCGCTAGAAAAGTAATTCTTAATTTTTATTTCTTAGTAATAAATTTAATCAAAAATAATAATATTATAAATTATATTTTATTTTGTTTCAGCCACAAATATAACTGAAACTTTTCTAACAATTGACAATATTATTTATGTTATTGACCCAGGTTTTTGTAAACAAAATAATTTCAATTCACATACTATACTGGCGTACAGTGGCATGGAATCTTTAATAGTTGTACCAATATCAAAGGTAGGTTATTTGTAAAGATGGATTTACATTTATACTATTTTTTATTAATGTTAATACTTTAGTGCTAATCAAAGAGCTGAAAGATCTGGTTGAGTAGTTGCTGGTAAATGCTTTCGCTTATATACATCACGGGCTTACAAAAGTGAACTTGAAGACAATACAGTTCCAGAAATTGAAAGAATTAATTTGGGCAATGCTGTGTTGATGTTAAAGGATCTTTGTATTGATGATTTAATACATTTTGATTTTTTAGATCCTCCACCGAGCAAAACCTTAGTAAGTTAATTTAATTTATAAAATCTAAATTTTTTTTTTAAATCCCTATTTTTAAAGGTGCTTGAATTAGAAAAACTTAATGCATTGGTAGCATTGAATTACAAGGGTAAATTATTAACGAAATTAAGACGTCATATGGCTGAATTCCCATTAGACTCAATGATGGCAAAAATACCCTTGGCTTCCGAGAAGTTAGTATCTTTAATTTGTACTAAACTTATTTATAGGTAATATAGGATAATATGAGTTATATATAATTATTACACTATTATAATTAATGCATCAAAAAAAAAATAATAAAACAGTGGCTTTTCGTGGCTGCAATCAGTATGCAAAGTGAGTATGAATCGCCTGATGCAACTAGTTCCCGGATAGGTGACCACATTAGTCCTTAGTGACAAAATCCTTGCCACACATGCACATGATGCCCACCAACAGTACCAACCGTAACCGCCTACAATAGCTAATGGCCATAGATGCCGGCAGTGGCAGCTCGTGGACTTTTAATAAAGTAGTCCACATCCAAAACAAATAGAACCAATATTATATATATATACCTATATATTATAAATTTTATTAAATATTTTTTTACAAATTGTAGTGATTCACCAATTAGCTTTTATTTTGTTTATATTTTTAAACAGAAACACGATTGTTGTTTTGAATTTCCGATAATGATCGACTAACATTATCAGCTGATAATCGGAATATAATAAACGAATGAGAGTAAAAATAAATTATAATGCCTATGCCGACGCACAATGGCCTCGGCGCCGTCGAAAATAATTAGCTGAAAACAATTTAATTGGTTATGTGCACAAAACAAATGTCCACATAAATTCCATTATAACTGATACGGTACAAACCACAACACATAAAACGGCCGTTTTCACGGCCACCAAATACTACACTATGGCAAAGTAAAGTAATTTCAACAATAACAAAAATTACAAAAATGCCGAGTGAAAATGACATCGATGATACCGAACAGTCCATAAGATCGATGTCACATTCATCCGTCAAACCAAAGACAACCACCAATGAAGATAGCGCTCGGAACGGTCAACGCGTATATATACGGGTACATTTTACCGACCGAGCAACAGTACTCTTTCAACCTTCAAAACATCAAGACTTCAGAAACCAACACACTCTGCCGTCTATTGAAGGATAAGAGGAGAACGACCGACACCGAAGAGGAACGCCGCGACCGCCACAACCGGACACCGCTAGTGAAGACTGCCCCAAGCTCGACCGGTTCAGTCCAGACCGGACGACGACAGCCGCCGACAACGCCGACGGATCAAGACAGTGGAGCGGGGCTGACCCGATACGAAGCAGCGATACGAACTCTTGGCTACCAACCATCGTCCAAGGAGCCGACGACTATCCTCAAGTCCACCAACCAACCCGGAGTGCGTCAAAGAACCACGCATCAGCCCGTATACTCGGTGGAAATTTAAACGGTCCTTTTCAGGGCCACCCACGACGCACAGTCAGTCCCCCCAAGCGCGCCTGCCTAGGCCACGCTTTCCGCCCGGGCCTAGTGATCAACGCCACTTTTTCGAGCGGGCTGATCATAGCCACCCGGGCCGTCCCGATAATGTGTAATAAAAACATACTATACCCGGTTGTGTAAGACTACCTCGTACCCGTATCAGATAGTCACGGGAACGTGAGTAGTCAAAACCCTCTTATTTGTAACTATATGTTCATGTAAAATAAATTGAGTAATTACAGAAAAGCCCACTTGTATAATTATTAAAGTGACGGAGCATCGGCCTCGGTAGCTCCGTTACATAACGCGGGCTGCGTGTTTCGCCTTGTTTTAATTTTTACACTGTACAAATTAAGGGCGATTGTGCACCACTATAATACAAACCGATAGTGTTCCATCGCGGACAACCATCCCGCTGTTTGGACATTGAAATAACCCAATCCAAATTTTATATTATTTTCATAATGTTCTAAATTTATGTTTTTTTTATTTTAAAAAATAATCTTGTAACACTATATAAGTCCTTGGTTGTATTATTATGATTTATGTTTTCAATTTTTCTTGAGTTTGGGTAGGTAGTGCAATTGCACTTGTGCACATATACACGAGCCGCCACTGGTTGCCGGACTAAAGACCAATAAAACAAATATAATAAAAATAAAACTATTTTAATTTACAATGGTCAATTATTATTTTTAATCATTCTAACACAATGACAAAATAAATGTTGATTATTAAATTTAAATCTTTATTGTATTTTAAATTTTTACACTCTTAAAAATTACCACCTACTATTTTGTAATTTCAGGTATAAATGTTCAAAAGAAATTGCTTCAATAGCAGCAATGTTAAGTGTGAATAGCGCTATATTTTACAGATCCAAACATAAATTAATGTAAGCTGATGTACAGCTCATAAAAAATTTTTTTCACCAATTGGTGATCATTTACCTTAATTAAACATTTATAATCAATGGAAAAATACAGATTTTAGTACAAATTGGTGCTATGAAAATTACATTCAATATAGATCAATGCGTCGAGCGCGGGATGCCAGAGATCAATTAGTTAATTTAATGCAACGTGTTGAAATGGATTTAGTATCAAATCCATCCGATACAGTTAATATACGAAAAGTATGACATTTAACACATTTATATTACATGAGAAATTTTCATTTTCATTTTTTATATAAATATATTTTATTTGTTTAGGACCATAACTGCTGGTTATTTTTATCACATTGCAAGATTGTCAAAAGGTCATTATCGCACTGTTAAACATAATCAAACCGTAATTATTCATCCAAATAGCAGTTTATTTGAAGAACTTCCAAGATGGGTTTGATACCATGAGTTGGTATCAACAACCAAAGAATATATGAGACAAGTCACGGAGATAGAAAGTAAATGGCTAAGTGAAGTAACTCCTCATTACTATCAAGACAGAGAAGTTGAAGACTCTACTAATAAAAAAAATACCTAAGACATTAAGAAAAACAAGTTCTGAACTAAAAACGAATAATTAATATATAGATTAATTAAAAATTCAAGTACCTATGTGATTTGTTAAATTTTGAAAATCAATAAAAGCTAGCTTTAAACTTAAAAATGTGTTGTATGTATTTAAATTGCATACAATATGTGCTTTCCATAACAACTCCACCACATCACAACACATATTTGTACATTTGGTAATTATTTGGTATTTATTTAATTTATTTTACTCTAATATTCAAGAAGTGCAAGCTGCTTAAAACAAAAATATGATAACATAAAAAAAAGGTGCTCAGCTGTATAGTAGGTTACAATAAGTGGGTCACTGTATAATGGATGGTATTAAATTTGAATTCAATGATATAATATCATTGTATAAGAAAAACGATTCTGAGCGGAGACGGTATGTCAGTCTAGGTATAAGACATTATTATATACCTACTAATCTATGGTATTAAAAAAAAAAATTGTATATATAATAAATTACAAATTAATCATATCACAATAGCCATTATGTACTTATAACTTGTTACACATCAACAACAAACCGTGATACTATAATAGATATATAATAGTATAGGTACTTTAGAAGTTTCAATTACCCACAAACAATATTATACAATCACAACAAAATAACTAAAATAGTAATTCTAAGTTTTTAATATGTAATTTCGTCCAAACTTGAACTTAAAATGACAATATAACAAATAAACTGTGCTTTTGTATTTTACAAATTTTTTGGTAACAGAATAAACTATTTATGTGAAATCTTATTTTAAATTTTCAATACTTAGATATAAAAGATGAACATTTTCTACATTTTTAACTACAAAATAATTATTCAATTTTAAATTTGATAAATTTTGTCAAAATTCGATCTTTAAATGCTTATAAAAAATTATTGTGCATATGTATTTTTAATATTTTTCAACTGATATTGTAACAATATATCAGGAGCCTTGTATTACATTTTTGCAGTTTTTGACCCAACAGATTAAACTTTATTGATATTCATAGATAAAAAAAAAATAAATTGAAATATGAAACTGTCCGTAAAAAAATCAAAACAAATCAAAATATTTTGAAAACTTTATCAACTATAAGAATTGATAAAATAAACATTCAGTAAAAATTGCATGTATCTACATTTATTCGTTTTTAAATTACAACAAAATAAGAAAATCGCCACATGAGAAATCGAGTGAATATCCAATGTTGTAAAAATTTGAATCTTAAACACTCATAAAAATTTAATTTGACTATCTTCTAGAAATTTTTTTTTTGATAAAGGTAGACAAACTTATGAGGAATCTTGTATTACATTTTAAAATCTTAGTTTTCAAAAGAAATTTTTTTATAAATTTCTAACTCAAAATAATTTGCAAATGTTCGTAATTTTTGCGTATTTTGTCAATATTTGAACTTTAAATGCTTATAAAAAAAAATTGTGACTATGGATTTTTAATTTTTTTCATCTGCCTTTGAAACAATATACTAGGAGCCTTCTATTAAAATTTTAAGCTTTTTTAACCAACAAATAACATTTTATTGATATTTATAGAAAAAAAAACTAAAAAAAATAGAAACTGAAAATGTCCATAAACAATTTTATCGTGTATAGAAAATTCAAATATAAACAACCAGTGAAAATTTCATGTATTTACGTTCATTTGTTTTAGAGTTATACCAAAAACCAAAGTCGATTTTGTCAAAACCGATTTTGCGTAAAAATTCCCGGTTTTCCATACATTTTCTTTTGGTTTTCAAGGTGCTTTTGAAAACTAGTTACTATGAAATTTTTACATTTGACCCAAAGTACCAACTAGATTCATTTTCCTTTAAAAAAAGATACTTTTGAAGAAAATCTAAGCATTTACTGTCCTAAAAGGTGATGACAGACAAAAAAATTTAAAAAAAATTTTAAATTTAAAAAAAAACACACATCATTGTAAAATTAATACATTCATCGTTTCACTCAGAATTTAAAATATGAGATTTACAAAATCATAGCTTTTTGTGACTTGGTGGTCTATTTAAAAATATAGGTACCTGAACTTTCTACAGAATTTGAATCAGAATTATACAGAACCATTCAAGTATCTGTTGAATGTGCATTTGATTCTAATGTCATTCGTAAGTTAACTCACTTTCTTACTTTTTAATCAATTTATTACATTATACATTATAACATATATGCAAATAATAATTATAATTGTATTAAAAACCACTATTCAAAATATCTATTATATTAAACAGCAGATAACTCAATTATAATAATTGATCCAGTATATTATGATGAATTTTAAATTGAAGTATTGCCGAGCGAGGAAAATAGTAACAGTGAAGACCCTATCAGAGAAGACATTTTACTTTCAAATGCCTATGTTATAAAAAGTGAGTAATATAAAATCAAAAGAAGTTCAACTTTACTGTAAACAGAATTAACTTAGGTCTTATTTTAGTATAGTACCAAGTGTATTAACATGGATTTCTTCTGATTCTGTAAACTTTTAAAAACAAAACCAATTGCTACTGAGTTTCTGTGTAGCACCACATAAAAAAACATTTAGGTAATATATTTCTGCTTTGGTAAGTTAGTTTCAGCTACTTATGAGTTGAACTTATTTTACAGGTGGTATGTTACAAAACTTTAGTTTTTTTAATCTATTTTGAGAATATATTTTTAATAGTTTATTATAGGTTAAACAAATAGGTATGAAGAAAAGAAATATAAGTACATTTTCTCTCCTTCAGGAAAAAAAATGGATCATGTATGTATTATTATTATGGCGTTAGTCAACCACACTCATGATTTAAATTTAAAGTCAAGAAATCTTTAAACTGTAATATTATCCTTTGAGTGACCCATTCAAGTCCTTTATATCTTTATAAAACCTTTAAATTTTATATTTAAATTGAAAATTTGAGAATCCTAACTCTTACCTCTTTAAAATTGAATTAAAATTGAATGACAGATGAATAAAATTAATAGAAGTTTGTTTGAACTTCACTCATAAAACCGGATATAAGTTATTAATGTATAGAATTTTAAAATAACAGTATATCGTTGCTTTCAAATATTACTGCGTTCAAAATTCATAATAAGTTATTACTCAATGCATACCAAAGATTTTTGCACCAACTTTACCTATACCTACTTATAAAATAACTATAACAGCTAAGCAACCAATAATAAATTACCAACTACCCTCTGGTATAATACATATCATACAATGACTCGTTCTTATATATGTTACGGTCAATGACGAAAACTGAACATTTACGTTATTAACCGGTCATTATCGTTAGAAGCCAAGTTGCTAGGTTATTTTCGTAAACTACCGGGCAATAACGTCAGTTTCCAAGATAATAGATTATTGTTGTAAATTACAAAACAAAATAAATCATATTTACCTCAATGACCGAATATTAACATTATTAACCATTGACTGTTAGTCAATTACGTAAATGACTAAAAATACTACAGTTATTAATATTTATATTATAATTTTTTTTTATTATTAATTATACATTATATTTATTATTAATTATTTATTTTCACAAGGCATGCTGTTGTGACATTTTGAATTACATAATAAAATCCCCTCTAATCGACAAATGCATTTGTTTGTTCTGCACTTTAGTTTGCAATTACACCTTTTGTAACCTTGCGATCCAGTGACACTACTAAATCCTGCAGCTTCTCTCAATGTAATTTCTTTTTCGGTATTTACAGATACCAAATCAACGAAACATTCTTTGCAGGGATCGATCTGCGATCGAGTATACAAATGTTTAATAATGCCGTTCTCTGTACCTAATTAAATATAAGCATTTATAAATTCAAATGAATATATCTAAATAATTTAATTATAATTTTATAAGTACCTAATTTATATAAATCATCTTCAACCTGGGTAATAACTGCTAATAGGTTTCGTGGCGATCCACGTGCTCGATCAACATCGGGTATTGAAACTTTAACTGTGGTACCAACTTCTAGAGGAGTAAATTTCTTATTTGAAATAGTCATCATTTTTTTGGCTTGTTTCTTTAAGCATTCACTTGATTTATGTCGTTCATTCTGTATTTGCTCATGACGTTGGCAATTCATGCAATTTGTACTTTCATTGTCTGCTTCCAGGAAAATAAAACATCTTTCACATTTTCTTAGGTTTGTATCTAATATGTTTAAATTATAGGTATGTTATTTTAATAAAATTTTAAATTTTAAATATTATATTAATTAACCTGTATCCATCATATTTTCTTGCTGTTCTGAAATCGGTGAAATAACTTGTTCAATATTTTGTTTTGAATCGTGTAATCCAGTTTCTTGCATTTGCTTTAACAATTCTTCTACATCTTCTTCTGTTCTTAATGAATTTATTTCATCATTTGGTAGACCAATCGATAATAGTCCTGTTCTGGCAGTACAGCCAAACATGGCCTCATAAGGAGATCTTCCAATACCTTAAAAGAAGTAAAAAAGTATTTTTATAACTGCCATAAAAAAACCATAGTTGAGCCTGGAACAATTATAGGGCCCTAATACTTTTTAGCACAATAATCATAGATAATAAATACATGGATAGGACGCCTCAAATTCATTACGTATTAGTTTTGCGGTCCAACATAGATAAGAAATTGAGGCGATTTGTTTACATTTTTTGTTGACAGTCGATACTCCATATCTTCCCACATATTGTGCAGTTCAGTTATAGTCGAATTTACGAATTCACGGCCATTATCTGACTGCAAAATAGCTGGTGCGCCAAAGGTCGTATAAATGTCAAGTAAATTATATGCAATCTCCTCTGCACGTTTACTTTTTAAAGGCCTTAAAATTACGAATTTGGTTAAATGGTCTTGATAACAAAAAATAAACCGAAAATCGTTAAAATGTTGGGACTGCATATCTATTAAATCTACTTGTGCTCTTGAGTTAAAAGCATTGTGTAATATCGGTTTGGAAACCAGTCCTCTTTTTCTATTAGTAGATTTTTTTTGACAATGTGAACAAAGTTGTAAATATAGCATAATTGATTCCTTAGTTACATTACAATACTTATTTTTTATTTCCGCAACCATTCGATTTCTCCCACCATGTCCAATAGACGAATGAGTAGTATGAAGAATATCAAAAAGCTCTTCATTTGATACATAATAAAGCATAGTATTATTATTTTCTGGTACTGGTTTTATCAAGCGTTATTTTTCATTAACCATTAATATTTCATACTTACGAACCATCCTGTAATCTTTTACCGATTTTTTCAATCCCTTAGTACTTAATATTTTTTTCGACTCTTTAACTTTGGAAAGTTGCTCACTATACTCCGATAAACTAAAATAAGAATTATTGTCAGTCCGTTTTTGACTAATCAACTTATTAAATAAATCGTTGAATTTACTACGCATAGTATCTACATCCATATTTTAATATTTAAAATTTTACGTAAATAAAGAATAATTATTTATATAAATATTTTAAAATGCAATAACACGTGAACTGGGGAACAGCGAAATGTCGAACTGGTGAACTGCGAATCAAGCGATGTCAAACGAATGCGATGTCTGAAACGATACTGAAATAGTTAAAATATACGTTATGGGGAAAAAATCCAATAAAATAAATTACCTACCTTTGATAATTTGTTAGATAACGATAAAAAATCTGTTATATAACATTACATACTAACGTAGAAACGTGTCTGGATAGATAACTGACAGTGACCTGGATGTTATAAATGTTTAAATGTATAATTTACAACAACGTCCAGCAGGAGTTGGGAATTGACGTGAATAATAAAATAATACCCGTGTTTACAACATTAACCATTATGTGTCGCCATTTACGTAAATGACCGGTCACTTACGTAAATTTGTATTGTACAAGATCATTTTCGTCATTGGCCGGGCTTTAACGTAAATATCATCATTTTCGTCATTGACCGTAACATATATATATAAGATTTAACTACGACTTAACTTTTTTTCAAGCTTTTTGACCCAACAAATATAATTTTATTGACAATTACGGAAAAAGAACTAAAACAATCGTAAATTGCTTAGCTAACCATGAAGTTAACTCATGGTTGTTTATGAGGTGTTTGGTTCATTTTAAATAATTCAATAATTTTCCTTTCAGGGCTATTATTATTATTAATTACTAGAAGTCAAAGATTTTACTTTACATTTACATAATTGATAATTGTTATTCATGTGCTATAATTCGATTCACAATGCATGCAAAATCTAAAACTATACAAGATAATTATAAAATAATACAACCAGAACAAACTTTGCATGTATTTTAAAATATAATACATCATAATAATTAATATGATACCTAAAAGTTAAAAGAGTTATTAAATACAAAACACATATAATTTCCTATCAGAAAAGATACTGTTAATGAAAATCTAAGCACTTTTACTGTCCTAAAAAGTGATGACTGACACAAATAAAAAACACATCATTGTAAAATCAATACATTCATCGCTCCACTCAGAATCTAAAAGTAAATGGTTACCTATACAATATAGGTAACCCATAAATAATCAAAGGTGGGCAAGTTAATGAAAATAATGAACTAAAGCTCTGTTAAGTTAAGAGGACACAAGATCGATAAGTTAACAGTTAACAGTTAACAAATATCATAATATGATACATTTAACCTGATAATTAAAAAGTATTAATATGGAAAAAATACTAACTGAACTCAGTTTAATAAAAGTTAATATACTTGTTTTAATTAGTATGTGGATCACATAAAGAGTGACTGCGTTCTTTCTAATTTCCTTAATTATAATAATAAACATTTTTATTGAACTTTCATCGTAATGCACAATGTCTATACCTATTTTACTTTACATGATTATTAAATATTTAAATACCTACACATCACAATAAATAATTTAACAAATATTAATTTTTTTATGTAAAATAGAAATTTAAGGTCATATAATATTATGCATATCTAATAACATGTACCTATCTACATAATATAATATCTATTATAACCTATAAAGATTTACAAAATTATTTTATCAAAAAAAAAAAATAATAAATAAATGTTTTTTTTGCTAAAGTATTGGATTATTTTTATTTTTATTTTAGTATTATTAATATTCATGTATAAAACCATAAAAACGAAAAATTTCAAAAAGGTAAGTTAAACCTTTTTGACATTTTTCGTTTTTAAATAAACTGAGGAAAAAGCTAATTAAACTATGTAGTTGAGTTCATAAATTTACTAGAAAATTAACTAAATAGTTAAAACGTTAAATAAAAATTAACTTTTTAAAAAGTTAATGCCCACCTTTGTCAATAATAATTAATAAGTGTATTGTATTTATATAATTTAATTATTTAAAAATAACGAACCTTGGATTTAATTAAAATTAACACGTTATTAATTAAGTTAACATCAATAAAAATCAGTTAAGTAGTTAAGTTAAAAGCTAAGTTAGTGAAAATTAAATATAAAATTTTAAATGAACTTAACTTTAACTTTTTAACTCGTACCTCTATATGCCCAGGCGATTTTTTTTAATTTTGAGTGGAAATATTGATGGTGTTTAAGAGGACGCTACACCCGCATGTGTTGTCTCCGTCTTACACACGTACGACATAGACAAAACGCGTTTAGGCAGTCTGAGTATAACTCGCTTAATTTTGGTTCTAGAGTAAAAATACCTATTATGAAATTGAATTGTGATAATATTTCTAAGGGCAAGACGCTGCGGTTTTTTTTAAAAAATTTAATTTTTAAAAGTCAAGGTATTTAAAATGTCTTTGTGGTTATGTTTATGGAAAACTGCCCTTAAAATATATTCAATTTTTCGGTCTGACCAAAATGAGCAGTATACTCAGACTGCTAAACGCGTTTTGTCTATGTGTACGTGGGTACAACACAGCCTAGCGTACGCTATGTGTGTTGGAGTTACTGCCAGAATTCGGTTTGTGTCCCTTTTACACGAGTAAACAACCGTTAGCAAATACGAAATGAAGTTTTAATTATTTAGTTTGAAACCACTCTTAAATGAAATCACCACCTTGAAAACCAGTAATATTTTGATGGTCACAAGTAAGACACGGTGACGGTTAGTAGTTTACGGACCACTTATGACACGTTAACAACCCTTAATACTTTTACCCCACTTTACCTGAAACATACTATATTTGCAGGATATCTGTGCGATCAACTAAATATTCGGCAGTAACACGTTCGATCTATACGCCTACCGTATGTGCCCGGCTTCTGCAACCGATTTATCGTAACCCGTCGTGATCGGCCTTTATAAATATGATAACAACAATTTATATTAAATTATATACAATTTATTAACATTATTTTGTGTTATAATATGTCCGACATGTTTTCGACTCAGAATGTCTGTTCAAATTTCGTGAGTTGTACTGTTTTCGGAGTTGAACAAACGATACACGAGTGCACTGGATTTTTTAATACCGCAAATATGGTGGCATTCAACACTGAAAAACATGGACAGAAGATTCTATTATTCGCTGATGTATTCGCTGAAACTTACGGGGAAAAAATTAAACAAACATTTTATAACGGGCCATACCCACACGCAATCGGTACATATTACCATCCAATTGTGTTTTTATATGCAAGTATAGTGACTTCCGAGGAACTTTACATTAACTCCGTTGCATTTATCATCAGGTATTTTAACACTTCCTGCTCTCATAAGTTACAATTTAGTCGATTATTAAGACGTTGTGAACAATCTTCCGTTACGTTAGAACACAACGCTCAATTCGAACTATGGCATGTAAGACATTCCGGACTTGATTTAGTTATAAATGAAAATATGTGGATTAACGTCACAAACTTTTGTAAAAGTAATTTTAAAAACAAAATAATCGATTTTGAAAAACATTCATCATTCAAAAGCATTTCGAACTATATGGCTGAACGTTTAGGGAAATCTCCGATAGTAAAACTCAACAAGTGCCAAACGATTTGGAATGGTACATACTATCACCCGATACTGTTTCTGAAAATGGTAGCCCTGATCAGCGATGAATTGTATATTAAAGTATTTTGTATGGTTTTTGGAGAAAGCGCTAATCGAAATATTTTGGAAATTGACCAAGTCGAAATACTTCCAGTCAAGACCGGATTAACCGAAGAACCCTCAGTTATTTTAAATAATATAACATGTGTACCGTCGGATGAATTATCAAATCAAGAGTCTGATGCAAATGAATATCAAAATCCATCTACGTCGGCACTCACGGTACACCAAAAAACATCAGAATCAGTAAGTATCGAATTTTTAAAAAACAAATTAGATACAACTGATCGCTCATTGAAGAATACACTATCGTTATTGAGTGACACGGACAAAAAACTAAATCACGTAAAAACAAAATATTCAATAATTTGGCAAAAATATAAGAAATTGAAAGAATCGTCGTCGGACCATGTGCAAAAATCTAATAAAACAGTTCAGACTTTTCCAAAACAGACCATAAACATCGACACCTATAATGTCTGCGATCTTCAAACGCTACTGATTGTAAGGTTAAAATCTGGAACAATATACGGGTTTCGAAAACCACTCGAAATTCTGATGAGCTTTGTAACACAAAATATCAATTCTATAAAATTTTTTGATAATTGGTTTTTCATCGATCATTATTCTACGTCGGATTTTAGTCGTCTCCAAGACTATATGCGCATTAAATACGCTAACGAGGAATGTGATGTTCAAACAACGGATTCAGAGTTAATTGTGAACAATGCCACAAGTAATTTCGAAGACATTAACAAAAGTATTTTACATTTTTTTATAGATTTTCCTGAATTAATTAAATTAGACATAAATGTTTTGAAAAACAAATTTGAAAAAACTCGATTCGAAATAAATACATCCATTTTTCCAACAATTAATAAACTCTATAATTTTGTTATCAATTATTGATACATTAATTGCGCTTAATTTTATACATAAATAATATTTTTTAATGATGTATTTTATTTTACATTCCTATAAAACTACGTATGCGTTTTTGTTGGTCTGGTTGAAATGCATTAAAAACAAATCACATTAGTATTTTCTGTAGATGCTACACTAAGTGTTTTGGTGGGTGTAGTCGATTCCATTACCCCTAGCCAAACATGATGCCGTGCCCGTTTTAACCAGAAATTCCAAAACGCATACCTACCTAGTGATAAGTATCAATGGGTGTGCCGTGTGTGGCTATAGGTACCTCTACCTTATTCAGTTATACCCAAAAGAAATATTGTCTAAAGCTATAAACGTTTAATGTGTTTATAATTTAGTGTGTAAGTGTGTTATACTGTATTTTTTATTTCTCTACAATAAAAGGAACCTATACACCTACCTACAACTAAATTATACGATTGTTATTTGTTTTGTTAAATGTATTGTATTAGGTAGGTACATTAAAATATTACTATAATACTATATTAACATCTTCTATTAGTTTGTTAAATATTACAAATTTTATTTAACTTTATTAATATTAATATTATTTTTACTATTGTTTACAATTACCTAGGGATATTTTAATATACATATTAATATATGTTATTATAAATATAATATACCTATATAGATACCTTATAGTTTTGTTCTTATAACATACCAAAAAATTGTGTTATTGCTTAGTTTTTTTTTTTATAAGCTATAATTATTTGAAAATTTTTTTATGCATATCATTGATATTTTATTATAATATTATTATGATTTTTTTTTTTTTATATTTTTAATATATCTTGTGGTTTTAATCATTTTAAGAAAAGACATAATTCGTATTTGACAAAATAAATGTTTGAGAAATCCTAGTTGTGGAATCTCTTTATTATTCATACTCTGAACTGGTTCATTTCGGAGAAATAAAACTTTGAACAACCAAAAGGCAAAAACTACTACTACCTTAGAGTTATAGGGTCTGCAAGATAGGTAGGTACTTAAACATCACCTAAAACTGTGTGCCTGTCACCTGTGCACCTATTCATCTAATAATGTTTAATAATAATTCAAATAATTGATTTTGGTTGAGATATTTATAACAGAAACTATACTTTTGAGAAAATCTGTATCGTTCATTCATGGTTTTGTTTTAGATAATGCTTTAACCATAATGATTCGTCTGAGTTTATAATTTCAGGTAAGCTAAATAGTTGTAACCATTTAAATATTTTAATGACTCAAACAATTTTGTTTTGATTTTTCTCAAACAAGCTATTTAAGAAAACAAACTGTACGAAATAGACAACAACAAACTTAAATTAGGTTAGGTACCTGCATAGAATTATTGTTATTTTTTATCAACATACCTATGTATCGGGTTATTAACTATTTTTTTTTTGTATATATATATAGACCATGTTGAAAGTCTGGTAAAACTTGCCAATTTAAAATCTTACATGATTTTTATAAAACTATTAGTGGATAAAGACTATTACTTTTAAAAGATAAAAAGGTGGGTAAGTGGATGTCACTCTGCTGTACAGTAGGTTACAAGTGGGTCACTATATAATGGATGGTATTAAATTTGAATTCAATGATACAATATCATTGTATAAGAAAAACGATTCTGAGCGAAGACAGTATGTCAGTCAAGGTTTAAGACATATTATATATATCTATGGTATTAAAAAAAATATTGACCTATAACAAATTACAAATTAATAATATCACAATATCAATTAGGTACTTATAACACGTTATACATCAATAACAAACTCTGATACTATCATAGATATATAATATAGTGTACTTTAGAAGTTTCAAGTACCCACGAATAGTATTATACACTCACAACAAAATAACTAAAATAGGTAGGTATGCTAGGTTTTTTAACATGTAATTTCGTCCAAATTTGAACTTAAAATGACCATAAAAATAAACTGTGATTCTGTATTTTTTAGATTTTTTGGTAACAGAATTAACGACTTACGTGGAATCTTGTTTTAAATTTTCAATCCTTAGCTATAAAAACTGAACATTTTATAATTTATTAATTACGATGATTGATAATTTTCGAGATTTTGAAAAATTCTGTCAAAATTTGATCTTTAAATGATTATAAAAAAAATTGTGCCCATGTATTTTTAATATTTTTCAACTGATATTGTAAAAATATATCAGGAGCCTTGTATAAAATTTTTACACTTTTTGGCCCAACAGATAAAACTTTATTGATATTCATAGAAAAAAAAACTAAACAAATTGAAAAATGAAAATATCCGTAAACAGCTCAAAAAGAGTCAAAATATTTTCAAAATTGTATTTTGTATAGGAAATTCTAATATAAACATTCAGTAAAATTTTCATGTATCTATAGTTTTTAGTTTATGAATTACAACAAAATAAGGAAATCGCTACATGAGAAATCGAGTGAATATCCAATCTTGTAAAAATTTGAATTTCAAACACTCATAAAAATTTAATTTGACTGTCCGGTAGAGATTTGTTTATTGATAAAGGTAGACAAACTTATGAGTAATCTTGTATTACATTATCAAATCTTAGATTTAAAAAGAAAAATTTTAACGAATTCTTAACTCAAAATAATTTACTAATTTTCGTGATTTTTCCATATTTTATCAATTTTTTATCTTTAAATGCTTATAAATAAAAACTGTGACTAAGGATTTTTAATGTTTTACATCTGCCTTTGATACAATATACTAGGAGCCTTCTATTAAATTTTTAAGCTTTTTCAACTGACAAATAAAATTGTATTGATATTTTTAGAAAAAATACTAAAAAAAAATGGAAAATGAAAATGTCCGTGAAGAGCTCAAAATAAGTCAAAATATTTGGAAAATGTTATGGTGTATAGAAAATGCTAATATAAACATTCAGTCAAAATTTCATGTACCTACAGTCATTTGTTTAAGAGTTGCATGAAAAACCAAAATCGAATTTCTCGAAAACAGATTTTCCTTAAAAATTCCCGTTTTTCCTTAATTTTTATGTTGTTTTCCCGGTGCTTGTGAAAACTATTGGGAAAATTAAATTTTGACCTCCTCAATGCACCAACGCTATTCACTTTCGAGTCGAAAAAGATACTGAAGTTTAAAATCAAAGCATTATTTCGACTACTTATCGTGTACACAGACACAAAAATAAAAAAGGTGGGTAAGTGGATGTCGCTCTGCTGTACAGTAGGTTACAAGTGGGTCACTGTATAATTGATGCTATTAAATTTGAATTCAATGATACAATATCATTGTATAAGAAAAACGATTCTGAGCGAAGACGGTATGTCAGTCTAGGTTAAGACAAATTATAAACATATCTATGGTATTAAACAAAAAATTGACCTATAATAGGTAGGTACCTATAATAAATTCGAAATTAATCATATCACAATATCCATTAGGTACTGGTAACGCGTTATACATCAACAAAAACCGTGATACAATCATAGATATACAAAAAAACCATGTGTGTTTAGTACACTTTAGAAGTTTCAAGTAGGTACCCACGAATAATATTATATAATCACAACAAAATAACTAGGTTTTTTAATATGTAATTTCGTCCAAATTTGAACATAAAATGACTATAAAAATAAACTGTGATTGTATATTTTTTAGATTTTTCGGTAAGAGAATTAACTACTTACGTGGAATCTTGTTTTAAATTTTCAATCCTTAGCTATAAAAACTGAACATTTTATAATTTATTAATTACGATGATTAATAATTTTCGAGATTTTGAAAAATTCTGTCAAAATTCGATGTTAAAATGCTTATAAAAAAAAATTGTGCCTATGTATTTTTAATATTTTTCAACTGATATTGTAACAATATATCAGGAGCCTTGTAGTAAATTTTTACACTTTTTGGCCCAACAGATAAAACTTAATTGATATTTATAGAAAAAAAAAACTAAAAAAATTGAAAACTGAAAATGTCCGTAAACAGCTCAAAAAGAGTCAAAATATTTTCAAAATTTTATGGTGTATAGGAAATGCTAATTTAAACATTCAGTGAAATTTCCATGTATCTACAGTAATTCGTTTTTTAATTACAACAAAAAAAGGAAATTGCCACATGAGAAATCGAGTGAATATCCAATGTTGTAAAAATTTGAATTTAAAACGCTCATAAAAATTTAATTTGACTTTCCGGTAGAGATTTTTTTATTGATAAAGGTAGACAATCTTATGAGTAATCTTGTATTAGATTTTCAAATCTTAGATTTAAAAAGAAAAATTTTTACGAATTCTTAACTCAAAATAATTTGCTAATTTTCTTGATTTTTCCATATTTTGTCAATTTTTGAACTTTAAATGCTTATAAAAAAAAATTGTGACTAAGGATTTTTAATATTTTTCATCTGCCTTTGAAACAATATATTAGGAGCTTTCTATTAAATTTTCAAGCTTTCGCAACCAACAAATAAAATTTTATTGATATTTCTAGAAAAAAAACTAAAAAAAAACTAAAAATGAAAATGTCCCTAAACTGTTCAAAATAAATCAAAATATTTTGAAAATGTTATCGTGTATAGAAGATGCAAATATAAACAACCAGTGAAAATTGCATGTACCTACGGTCATTTGTTTTAAAGTTACACCAAAAACCAAATTCAATTTTCTGAAAAATCGATTTTGCGTAAAAATTCCCGTTTTTCCTGAATTTTTCTTTTGTTTTTCTTGGCGCTCTTGAAAACTACTGGGAAATTTAAATTTTGAACAAGATACTGAAGTCGAAAATCGAAGCATTATTTCGACTACTTATCGTGTACACAGACACAAAAAAAATAAATTAAAAAAATTAAAAAAAAATGAAAAAATAAAAAAAAAAAGGTGGGCAAGTGGGTGTCGCTCTGCTGTACAGTAGGTTACAAGTGGGTCACTGTATAATGGATGATATTAAATTTGAATTCAACGATATAATATCATTGTATAAGAAAAACGATTCTGAGCGCAGACGGTATGTCAGTCTATGTATAAGACATATTATATACATATCTATGGTATTAAACAAAAAATTGACCTATAATGGGTACCTATAATAAATTCCAAATTAATCATATCAAAATATCCATTAGGTACTTATAACGCGTTATACATCAACAAAAACCGTGATACTATCATAGATATATAAAAGTACACTTTAGAAGTTTCAAGTATCCACGAATAATATTATTCAATCACAACAAAATAACTAAAATAGTTATTCTAGGTTTTTTAATATGAAATTTCGTCCAAATTTGAATTTAAAATGTCTGTAAAAAATAACTGTGTTCATATATTTTTTAGATTTTTTGGTTACAGTATGAACTATTTACGAGAACCTTTGTGTTGAATTTGCAATCCTTAGCTATAAAAACTGAACATTTTATAATTTATTAATTACAATGATTGATAATTTTCGAGATTTTGATAAATTTTGTCAAAATTTGATCTTTAAATGCTTATAAAAAAAAACTGTGCCTATGTATTTTTAATATTTTTCAACTGATATTATAACAATATATCAGGAGCCTTGTATTAAATTTTTACACTTTTTGGCCCAACAGATAAAACTTTATTGATATTTATAGAAAAAAAAACTAAAAAAAATTGAAAGCTGTAAATGTCCATAAACAGCTCAAAAAGAGTCAAAATATTTTCAAAATTGTATGGTGTATAGAAAATGCTAATTTAAACATTCAGTGAAATTTTCATGTATCTACAGTTATTTGTTTTTGAATTACAACAAAATAAGGAAATCGCTACATGGGAAATCGAGTGAATATTCAATGTTGTAAAAATTTGAATTTCAAACGCTCATAAAAATTTAATTTGACTTTCTTATAAACATTTTTCTTTTGATAAAGGTAGACAAACTTATAAGGAATCTTGTGTTTAATTTTCAAATCTTAGATTTAAAAAGAAAAATTTTTACGAATTCTTAACTCAAAATAATTTGCTAATTTTCGTGATTTTCCCATATTTTGTTAATTTTTGAACTTTAAATGCTTATAAAAAAAAATTGTGACTAAGGATTTTTAATATTTTTCATCTGCCTTTGAAGCAATATATTAGGAGCCTTCTATTAAATTTTCAAGCTTTCGCAACCAACAAATAAAATTTTATTGATATTTTTAGAAAAAAAACTAAAAAAAAATGGAAAATGAAAATGTCCCTAAACAGTTCAAAATAAATCAAAATATTTTGAAAATGTTATCGTGTATAGAAAATGCAAATATAAACAACCAGTGAAAATTTCATGTATATACGTTCATTTGTTTCAGAGTTACACCAAAAACCAAAATCGATTTTTTGGAAAACCAATTTTGCGTAAAAATTCCCGTTTTTCCTTAATTTTTATGTTGTTTTTCCCGGCGCTTGTGAAAACTACTGGGAAATTTATACTTTTGACCCCCCAAAGTACCAACTAGATTCACTTTCCTATCAGAAAAGCTACTGATGAAGAAAATCCAAGCACTTTTACTGTCCTAAAACGTGATGACAGACACAAAAATAAAAAAATAAAAAAAAAATAAAAAAAAAAATAAAAAAACACACATCATTGTAAAATCAATACATTCATCGTTTCACTCAGAATCTAAAACACACATCATTGTAAAATCAATACATTCATCGTTTCACTCAGAATCTAAAATAAAAAAATATAAAAACACACATCATTGTAAAAGCAATACATTCATCGTTCCACTCGGAATCTAAAATTATTATTATATTATTAAAATAAGCGGATAAGTGGAAGTCGCTCTGCTGTACAGTAGGTTACAAGTGGATGAGAAGGTGGCTGTAACGGAAGGTGTTAAATTTGAACTCGATTGTCTCGATTCCATTTCGAGTTTCAAGTACCCACGAACATTATTTTTAAAATAAAACACAAAACTAAAATTGTTCTTCTTTGTTTAAATATATAATATTAAATTTGGATTATGCCTAAACGAATAAATTTTATTTTAAACTTTTTATCCAACAAATACAATTTTACTGAGTTTATTATTAGAAAAAAAAACTAAACAAATGAAAATTGAAAATTCCGTTTACAGCTAAAAACTAATCAAAATATTTTATCAAGTATAGGAATCAATAAAATAAACATATGGTGCAAATTTCAAGTGTCTACAGTTATTCGTTTTTGAAAAAAAAATTTGAACTTCAAACGTTCATAATAATTTAATATGACTTTCTGGTAGACATTTATTTTTCTAAAGGTAGACAAACTTATGATGTATCTTGAATTAAATTTTTAAATTTTAGATTTAAAAAGAAAATATTATTATGAATTATTCTATCTCAAAGTAATTTGCAAATTTTTGGGATTTTTACGTATTGTGTTAAAATTTCAAACTTTAAATGCTTATAAAAAAAAAAAATAGGTAGTATGTCTTTTTAATATTTTTCAACTTCCATTGTAATAGTATATTATTAGCCTTGTATTAAATTGTCAAGTTGTTTGACTAAATGAATAAGATTTTATTGAAATTGATAAAAAATAAAAACAAAAAAAAATGGAACCTGAAATGTTCGTAAAAAGATCAAAATATTTTGAAAATGTTATGGTATATATAAATTGATAATATAAACATTCAGTGAAAAATGAAAATTTTTTGTACCCACGGTTATTTGTTTTAGAGTTATACCAAAAACAAAAATCGATTTTGTTAAAACCGATTTTGCATAAAAATTCCCAGTTTTCCATACATTTTCTTTTGGTTTTCAAGGTGCTTTTGAAAACTAGGTACTATGAAATTTTTACATTTGACCCAAAGTACCAACTAGATGCACTTTCCTATCAGAAAAGATACTGTTGAAGAAAGTCTAATTTTGACTATACTAAAAGGTTATGACAGACAAATAAAAATAAAAACACACATCGTTGTGAAATTAATATACATTCATCGCTCCACTCAGAATCTAAAACAAGTTAGTAAGAAACATATATCTTGTCGTTGAAATCAAATTGTACTCTAAACCGGGAACCAATATCAGATAATACACAATACAATACAATACATTAAATAACACTTAAATAAACATATTGTATAACGAAGTCACACGCCTCCCATTTAGCCATATTTATTTTGATAACTTAGCAAATCTATTAATTCTTGGTACCAAGTCATCGGTTAAGTAAAATATTATATTGTATTTACATTTTATTGCAATATAGGTACTTTACATTTTACTTGGTAATAGTTGGTATAACTAAGTATCTATTTCTAATATTATTATCATATTCCCCCTGTTTTTGATTAAATATCTCACGATTACACCTTACCAGAATTAAAAATAAGTTTTAATAGTTAGGTAGGTAGTAGGTACTATCCCACTTAACATAATGTATTTACAAACAATGATTTGTTATTTTAATGAATTTCTTAAAAAATGTAACTTTAAAAGTTTGCAAGAAATGCATTTTTGATATGATAAATAAAAATTGTTTTTAGACACAATGTAATCGATCAGTATTTAAGGGGGCTCCAGCATATTATCATGTTTTAAGGATTAATAATTAGGCAATTTACATGACATGAATGTTTGGCTATGCCTATATGTAAGTACCAGGAAGTAGGAACTGGAACCGAACCTAAAAGAACGGGGACCTTTAAAATATTAAAAATTGGAAATAGAACCAAAACCTTTATTTTAATAAATAAAGTACCGGCACCAAACAGGAATTTTTCAAATAAATAGGTTTTATTAGGTTCAAAAATAAAATAATTTTATTTATCATAATTTATAATGGTATTACTGTTTTGTGTATAAACTATGTATGATCATATTATTATGAGTTTTCTAATATTTCTCATACTTATAATATTAGACCCGCATTCCGGATAGGTATTTAAAATTATTATACTTTTAAGTACCGAAATTATTTGGAACCTTTATTTTTTTTTATCAAAAAACAAGAACTAAACTTTAACAGCTACCTATTTTATTTTTGGATAACCAGACAACCAGTACCGGAATCGATACCGATAAATTCAAAAGGTTCCGGTCCTCGGTGAGTACCTAGTAAATTAACATTAGGTAGTGTGTTTCCGAAAATCACTGTCGTCGCCGCCGGATTGAACTCTTGCACACGCACTCACGTCATGTCAGTACTACCCTAAAAATGAAATATATTCTCGTTTGCATGACTATAAATAAGACTTAAAGTGAACCTAAATTAAACATACTTTCTGAAGTTAGATTGTAATTTTGAAGAAAATAGTTGAATTTATAAGCTTCTAGTCTCTTTAGGAATCACTTTTTTTGATTTAAAATCGGATATTCGGATGTGCCTAAAATAAATACAAATGTACCTAATGCAATTATTTCATGGGATTGTTGAAAAAAAATCTTAATTTTAAGGTCCTTTAAAATTAAAAATTGACTTCCTAAAGAGCCTAGATATTTTGTCAAATAGTTCATACTATTAAAAAAAAAATTAAAATTGTACATTCCGAAGTAGGTATATGTCGTACTTACCTATGTGTAATTATTTACCACAGCTCATTGGTCTTTAACGTAGGTATTAAAAATAGTAAATACGTGTGTTGCGATCCTCTTAACATATTATAATAATATGTTATTATAACTTAGGTAGGTACTCGTTTCTCTATTTAGCATTCAATTATATTTAATAATAATTTATTAGGCAGTGAACTTATTTGAAGTAAGCTATTTCATATAATATTAAGCAAAATTTAAAATGAGCACAATCATGAATCAAGTTTACTGATTGGCACTATCCACTAACGTCTATCGAGTGAAATTATCGAACTATCAGTGGCGGATATATCCTAGTTCTGAGGGGGAAGGGGTGAATTCAAATCCACGGAAATATAATATACCTAATATATTCGATATAATATATCCCTCGATATCCGGCACTGCGAACTACCCGACGTACATATGCCCGTGCTTAGAACATAATATTATGATCTAAGGGTTTAAACTACCTACCTATCTGTTTATTCAGGAGTTGATTTAATCTGAACCTTAGATCATAAACTACTGTGGATAGTTGGATAGAGCTACTGCTACTGCATTTTAAACGCGTAGATAATACGTGGTGAATACCAGAATACATCATTATTGACGAGTCGCAAGTGGACTGATTTCTATTGCGAATGCGTGTCAGTAGTCAGTACCACGAACTAAGATATAGTTCGTGGTCAGTACTCGTCGCATATTTATCTAGACACGCGGTAGCGTGTCAAGCCAAGTTCTAGCTAACAGAACTGGCGAGCAGCACCGTGTGTAATATTACACGAACCATTTGGAGCCACTTTTGACCCCCTCATAACTCAAAAACTATTCCACATAAACATGTCAAATTTGGCTCATATATTGAGACTAACGAGATACACATGTGCTCTAAATTTCATAAACACACTTCAAACCGTTATTTAGATATTAACGTCCGAAAATCGTCATTTTTATCACTGACTTACCTATAGATCAAAATTCTAACCCAGTTCCAGATGACCTAGAAAGTTCAAATTTGGCATACAGATAGGTAGTTAGGTAAATACAAAGGAAAAAATCAGAAACTGGAAATTTTTTAATTTTTAATTTTTAATTTTTAATTTTTAAATCAATTGATTTTATTATAATTTTGAAATTATTTTATCTATTATGTTTAATTTTTCAATTTATTAATGAATTGCCTCTAATTTAATGTAATGTTGACTTAAATAACCTTTCCCGTATCGCCGCTCCAAAAATACGACTAGCCGAATATGTGTCGATATTGTCGACCCGCGCGCAGCAACATACTTTTTTTTCTATCTATGTATGTAATTAATATTATTTTTTTTAAATATTACAATTAAAATAATTAAATAATTATTCTTACAAATTATGAATTATCCACCCAACAGTAGAAACTACAGTCAATAAAATTATGATAATTAAAAATATACTCAAAAAGAGTTAAAATAATTGTATATTAATTTTACATATATTTTATACTCTGTATATACAACGGAAAATATTTTATAATAAATATTATTATTAATATTAGTAACTGAATTATATTATATAGTAATAAACTTTATTTATAGAATACGTCATGGCTAGGTTAGATTAGGTTATAATAATTGACATACAAAAAGTAATGATATCCCACCAAAAACATATATGTAAAATGAGAGCCAAGTTCAATACTATAATATTGAACTTGGTTGTTGACTTCAACGACAAAAGAAGTGAGATCTAAATGGGTGCCAAGTTAGGATAATATATTGAAGCCTAAGGTCTGACTTGGCTACGAATTATATATTATGGCATTTGCAAGTTCTAAAGCTTTGAGTTCTTATTTTATTCTTCGGAAAATCATCTTCACTCTTCCATTACTGTTTTAGTAGGTACTTATAATAATAATTCGTATATGAAAAGTAGCCAAGTCACACCTTAGGCTTCAATATATTATCCTAACTTGGCACCCATTTAGATCTCACTTCTTTTGTCGTTGAAGTCAACAACCAAGTTCAATATTATAGTATTGAACTTGGCTCTCATTTTACATATATGTTTTTGGTGGGATTATATATATCCTTAGATCTTTACATCTGAGCCACAGATTTCTACATCGTAGTAGTATTATAGCAGTCCGTGGATCCAAGCAATCGACATTGACGTTATCACTTATCAATAGTTATGCTGATAACGAGTAACGAGTAACGACTTACGACTATTCCGATTCTCGAACATGCGAATGTTTAATGTTCACGAGCTGAAAAAGTACAGACTAGTTAAATAGTATTTTATATTTAATGGTTTTGTAAAACCATGTACATGGACAGCCGCGGACACCACTGATATCCTAGCGGTTTAGCCTAGTGAATTTCTAGAATATAATTAATATTCATTGTTAAAATATTATTATTATACATTTAAATATTTAATATTTATACTTGTTTATTATATTATAGAATTATCGAGTAATAATGTATGGCAGTATGTTGGAACTAACAACAGTAACAAGCTTCATTAAAAGCCAAAGGATACAATGGCTAGGACACATAATGAGAAGACGAGAGAATGAAATAGTTAGACTAGTTAGAGTGACATTGGAATGGAAGCCAATAGGTAAAAGACCAAGAGGTAGACCGAGAAAAAGATGGATAGACGTGGTAGAAGAAGATTTAAAAATCCTTGGAGTTGAGAATTGGAGGGAGACAGTTCAAGATAGAGACAGGTGGCGAAGTGTAGTAATGGCGGCAAAAACTCTTAGAGAGTAGAAATGCCATTAGAAGAAGAAGAAGAAGTAGTTGTTAGTCGTAACCATAGACCAATAAACTAGCATATTGTTCTATGATACTATAGTAGACGAAGCATATACGGACTGCGGAGATGGGTAGTGCAGTCCTTGGCAAATTACGTTACCGTGATATATATATATTATATACAGTTCTACACAGATAATAATTGTATCATCTAGTGTGCATGCGCCGTATAATTCGGTAACACCAGAACAGTGCGGTCATGTAAAAGGTTTACAACGATTGGTAGTACATTTTTGATTTCAGACTTTTATCGTTTCTTGATCCCTTATCATTATCCAGACAAATGCTTATCACTTCGAGTTGATAGTAGTTTGTTGTTCACTAATCACTAAATAGTTCGCAGTTAGTGGGCCAACTATTTACATTTTAATATTCATTCATTAATTATTTTAGTCTATAGGTATAATAATATATTATTATTATGTTCACAGTCAGTTAATTTTGTTTAATCATCTTCGAGGACCACCTCAATTCTTTTGTTTTTATCATAGTAATCGTCCATAATGGTATTCTGATGCGAGTTCTACATACATAGTATTTGAAATCGTCCTGTGTAATAAAATATATTTACCATTAGATTTATTTTACAAAATAGCATAGTTGTTATTTTTGTTGAAATGGCCAATCAACCATATGACGACATGGAACTAACGTATGTATTTAAAACTTTTATTGAATTTAAACTCATGAATCTTTATTTTATCGTGGAACATATTGTATGCTTTTATTGTCCAAAACTGAAAAAAGTATACAAATTACAAAATAAAAAATTATCGCTTTAATCATATCTTAAAACAATTTTGAACTGACACCACATTTTAGTACCTACATTTCATTGATAGTTGGTAGTATTTTCATACGCTTTGAGAAATATTTTAGAAAATTTAAATATGACTTCAAAGTACTAATTAGTTATTATTATATAAAGAATACCAATTAGTGAATACCCAAACTAGTAACATTTTGATGCTTCAAACAAGAATTAGAGAAAAAAATTTTATTCCAATAAAAATACTACTGAATATAGGTACAATATAAAATAAGTAAAAACTAATACTGTAGAATACACATGCAATACTGACGAATCGTGGGTTTTAACATAGTGTATTTGCTAAACATTTTCAGTACACCCATAACGACACAATTTTATCTATATAACACAGTGTAAATGTTTAATACATGGTTGTATATTACCGGCTAATAGTTAGGCAGTATGCGCTATGCTATACTGAACCTGCAATGAGTACAAAACGAGTTTAGAAAATATATTGTATGTTTTATTTATAATTTATCGTTTAGAAATATTAATAACTGTCGACTATAAACTAGTTTAGTGCCTATATATTTTTTTTCTCTGTATAAATGTATGTATTTTATGCCAAAATGCATACTCTAAAAGGTAAATAGATGTTATTAAATATTAAATATCGATAGCTATGCTATCTATACTGTAGTCATGCTATGGGTGTTGTGCTGTAATTGAATGTCCCTGTTTATTACAGGTTGTAATATTCTAAACAAAAACCACACATATATTATTATCCATATAAAATGCATCTACTATATTATTATAACAATTGTATTATCATTTTGGTATTTTATATGTTTACTTGTTTATAGATATGATTTATGAATTACGAATGTATAGTAATATAATGTTATGTTATCTAGGTATAAATACTAACGTACATAAATATGTCAAATAAATTTATTTTAAATATACTGTTTAAATGATTTACAGAGCTGAAAAGGAATTAGATGCATTAATAGTTGCTAGTCAAATGGAGTCAAATTTTGATATAGATAAAATACTGAATGATAAGGCTAAGAAGAGAAAGTTTACTAAAACAAATGTCAAGAATCTTATCAAGGTACCTACTTATTGTGTTTAATTATAAAATTATTTATTCGTTGATATTTTTTTTCCATAAAAATGGTTAATGTTAAATAAATTATTCAAATGTTTATCTAGCAAGTAGATCTATGCAATTATTTTGTCCTTAATTTTAATGGAAATTTGTTTTTAAATTTAGTAAAAATTGGTTTTAAAAATGGCCTGTTATAATGAAATGTACTACCTATATTTTTATTTCCAGAATGTAATTACAAATGCTGATGTAGCTACAATGTTGCGACAAACTTTAGACGACAATATAGATGCAAATTGTTTGTATGAACCAAAATTTACAAGAGCAAAAATAAGGTAAAGTAAATTAATTTTATTTAAAGATTCCCGATAGATTTAATGATGATTATTATTAGTGCATATAATTTTAATGTGTTTACTATTTTAATGATTTTACTTTATCCTATAAAATGTTTTTCTATAATTATTATAGTTTTTATATGTTTTTCAAAGACATCGAAAAACAATATTATATAACTATTATAATACAATAATACATAACAATTATACATTTAGTTTGATTATTTCAGAGAAATGTTAAATACTTATCCAACTTCAGGGTCTACAAACCAGCAACAATCAATCTTATCAGAATGTACATCATTGATTGAAAAGGAATTTCCCGATGATTCTGAAGATGAAGAGTATCATCCAGATAAAATGTTTGAGGAGGAAGAAGATGAATACGACGATGATGAATTTAAATTAACAGAAGTTAATAAATCATTTGACACAGAAAATGATCAAGATATTACTGATAATAAAACTGTAGTTGATGTAAATGTAAAGGTACAAAATAATAAATATGCGTGTATAATGTACCAATCTATTAATGTTCAAAATGTGTTTGATTTGTTTAGGAAACAATTGGAATGCGTACAAGGTCAAAATTTTCTTTAAATGATACTCCATTAGAAATTATAGAACAAGCTTTTATACCGCCAGATATAACCGAGGATATGTATGATTCAGCTTGTGAAAACGATGAATGGATTGAGTTTCTTAGTGAATTTACAAAGCCTTTAGGTATATTAAATTTATAAAATATAACTTATGGTTAATATAGTTATTAGCTTTTGGAATTGAAATAATTTTATACTAACATTATTATATTTAGTATTTACAGTATGTAGGTATTTTGTTATATTTTTAATATACATATAACTTAATAAAATATAAAAACCAAATAGTTGTAAAGATGAACTAACATATTTTGGTTTGCTATTAATATTTTATACTCTATTGCCCCGGCAATCTGTGATTAGTCGGCGATTGGCAGTGCCCGCCAAAGTAGGCAACTGCTATTGGCGACGATCACCACTAGCCAGGGACTGGAACCGTACCAAAATTGACCGGTTTTTGACCGAAACCTTTTGAAAATCTCGGGACCGAAACAGGACCGGAACCCTTAAATATGGTTTGGTGTAAGTAGGTAATAACTAATAAGTAACATGTTAGTTATTACTTATTAGTAATAATAAATACTGATATTTTAGACCTATAAAACTTTATCAAAGCTAAGAAATAAGAGAATTATTATGTGTACAACAGAATTGTCATAAAAGAAATACCAAAAATCCAAATTAAAATTTCCATGTTAGCTGATGTAGAATTTCTGAAAATAATAGCAATTTGGACGTTTATAACGTTTTCGTGTTTCAGAATTCAGAGTAATTTGTCATATAAATTATAAATTTTAATTGTTAACTTACTAATAGTTATGCCTGCAGTGATAATATTAAATACCTAAACCTAATGAGGGTATCGCTAACTATTTACTCTATACTATATGCTCTCAGCTCTGTTTGACACTTCGACTGTAGGTACCTACTACTGAACTGTTCTTCCGTCTTCGTTACAGTCATATAATATAGTTTAAATTTATATTTTTATATATAAGTTATAAATTATATTATCAAACTGACACAAGTTGTGTCAAATAATATAATATAATATCAAACAAAATTGTGTCAAAAATTCATTCTTTTTTTTTTAATAATAATTTTTTATTTATTTTAATTTATTATTTTTAATAATTAATTTTTTATATTACCTAAATTCTGAAATAGTTACACTTAATTATAAATACCTGTCACTAAATAGAGGTTATTAATATGTTCATTTTTTATATAGTACTTTATTGATAAAAATAATATTTAAAAAAAGTCAAATTATAAGGGTTAAAACCGGTATTAACCGAAACCAAAATTTGATATTTTTAAAAACCGAAACCGAAATTTTGGGTTTTTAAGAACCCAAACCTAAACCCAAACCAATAAAATCCAAAAGGTTCCAGTCCCTGCCACTAGCGCTCCAAAGACGGGCCGACCTGAGCGGCCGCGACCAGTTTACGTCGAGCGAGTGGGTCAACTCTTGGCGAATAGAGTATAATATGTATGAAAATATTTATTATCAACTTGTCCATTTCTATTATTTTTTTTCATAAAGTAATTTTTTAAGATAATGTTAATTTATATTTAAACACAAGTCATATTAATTATGTATTTCATTTTTATTTATTGTTACATATTACTTATTTATGTGTCCATGCATTGTTCTTTTGTTTTAGAGTCTGTTCAAAATGATGATGGTGAAGATGATCCTGAGTATAATGTTCTTGGCGATGATGATTTTACTAATGGTAATTATTAAGATACATATGATTATAAAATTATTGTGTTATACCAATATTTTATTTTTTAAAAATCAGTGATATTTAATGATTAAATAAATTGTGATTTATATAGTTGATAAAGAAGAATTTCGTATTGATAAATCAGTTAAGGTCACTCGTAAGGAGTATAATGATTTAATGAATGAATTGAACGAATTTACTGAAAGCTTCCTTGAATTCAATGGTGTAGAAAAATTTGACACTTATACTGATATCAAAGAAACTGATAATGATAAAGTACTTAATTCATAACATTTAATATACATAATTTTAATAGCTAATTTTATTTATAGAACACAGATAAACCTAAAAATGATACTCAATCTATTCCTGCTTATGTCTGTATTCCAAATAACTATTCAGATGGGAAATCAAGCACTAATTTTTCTTTTCAAAATAAAGTAATTATATAATATATACATTCAACTATTTTATTAGACTTAATATATTGTTATAATGTTTTATGATTATTATTTACAGAATGTTGTTAAACGTACAAATGTTACTATATCTAATCCAGTATTTATGTTAAATTTTTGTAATGGGAAATCAAGTACCAATTGTTCTACAAATAATTATGCAGAACCAATAGAAGTGGCCAGATATAATACACAAATAGATAAACAATTTAATGTTTCAGAGTTTAACAATAGTATACTTAGTTTAAATGAACACCTTGAAAAGCGTGGCTGTATACATCCTTCATTACCAACATTCAAAGAAAATGTTCAGTTAGACATTGAACAGCATAACAATAGTAATGAAGATGTTTCTGTGATAACAAATATAGTTCCTCAATATGTAAATATAAGTAATAAAGTAAATATAATGACACAAAAGCAAATAATTTTATTTAAGCAACAACTCACACAACATGTCCAATTAATAACTCAAAATTACTTATTATGCACAATGTCAAAAAAGTTCCAAATGAATTGCAGAAAATATAAAATTATGTTGGTAAGTTATTTAATTATTTTTTGATTTCATTAAAATTAAACTAAATATTTAATGATTTTAGGAACAAATAAAAGATATTTGTAAAGATAAAAAGTATGCACCAATTAACGCACATTCCGCTTTAAAGTTTATTCGAGATTGGACTGAATTTAAAACCAATGAGAATGATATTAATAGGTAATGAATTTATTTAGTAGGACATTTTTAATGACTATTTTATGTTCATTGTTTCAACCCAATAAATAATCGATATGGGGAAAAAAATGTATGCCACTTTAAACACATTCACATATCTGTTGATGAAACAACAAATTGTTATTTGACTCATCATTAAGTTTTAATATGATAATTATCATTATGCCTTTTATTGTTATTTTCAGTGACTATGTTATACTACCATTACATGTGAAAGAGTTTATGCTATATTATGATAAATCTGTATTTATCTATCCTCAATTGTTACCGACAAGAACTTACCATCATGAATATAAAAATCATCCTATTGGACCTTCAGAAGCAAAGTATTACATCATATGTTTTTTAATTGAGAAGAGTGTACATCAATATTCACTCTATTCGTCTCTCTTACGTGTAAAATGCCATATTATTAAAAAAAATCAATTGTAAGAAATCAGTTTTAATACCTAAATAAAAATGGAAGGCTTCTCCCAGAAGTTCAATAAAAACCAATTCTTCGATGTACTACTGGTGTTTTGCATAGCAATGATAAATCTTAACAAAAATTAAATATTTTCTTGAATGTATTTTCACAAAAACTAAGAAACTAATACATTATTGTGATGTAATGTTTCACATGTATGAGAGACAAATTTAGAAAATGTTACTGTACCATAAACTATTTTGTAACTTATTATAAATATAAATAACTTTTTTTTTTATAGACTTCTGGTATTAAAAATAGATTATATTTATAAGAATTTGAAAGAGAGTTGTAATACTCGGGCAAAATATAGAAAAAAGAATTTATCTGATTTAATGCCAATGATAATAAAAACTGTACATAAAAGATGGTTTTCAAACAGAAGCTTAATATATCTAAAACAGTACATAACGCGTCAGAAGAACTCATTTGAAATGAATGTTATTAAGGTATGCTTATTAATTTATTTTTACTAGTGAACTATTAATTAATTAATTTAAACTTTGAATGATTTATTTAAATTGTACATTGTAATTAGTTATTTCCTTATTTTTGATTATAAAAATACCTATTACCATTGAGTATATATGTCTCAATGCTATTATAATATGTACTTTGAATTAAATGTTAAAATATTTACACATAAACTAAATGCAAATATTAATACAGCGTTTTTATGATATAAAAAAACTACTGTTTGAAGAGGTCGCTACACACGCTGTCTCTGTCTTACATACTCGTAATTCTTTGTGCATTTTAAAATACTCATAACTTTTAAAATTAAAATCTAATAAAAAATATTTGGGGTTCACTAGATAATATTCTTACTGCTGAATGTTATAGTAGGTCAATTTACTCCAATATTATTCATAATAGAGTAAAATAGATTGAGAATGTACAATTTGCTATGTTATGCGTTTGTAATACAGAGACAACGTAGCGGATGTTGTGCCGGCTTAATAAAAAATAAATAATAATCATTAAAAAAATGTTTTTGTATGTTTTTCTTCTGAGATTTATTAGGATATTTTTGTCTGGATAGAAATGATAAATTTTTTAATTTAAAAATGATATAATTTTTTTTTCCAAATATTTATTATGTTTAATGTATGTGCTTGTGTATTTCAGAATTATTTAACATATGGTAAAATTGAAGAATCTTCTTATATAATTGACATTAAAGCTCTCTTTAAAGGAAACCGCTTATACGAGTGTGATGTTCGAAAGTTTCCATCAAGTTGGAAATGTATCAGAAATCAATTGAAGTTAAAAAAATAGTATTTTTTTCTTGGTTATCAGCCTTGAAGACCAGCCCTAAATAATAATTTTGTATGCTAACTGCTATTATTATATTAATTTTTATATTAAAAATGTTTAAAATAAAGAAAAACAATTGATTAAAATATTATAGAAGTTGAATGTTAAACATTGTATATTAATTTATTTTGTATGATAATTTGTTGACTGCTGGCGACCTAAGTCGGTTTAGTGCGTTTAAGCCGTTTAAGGCCACACAAATTTAGAGGATTTATTATTTTTTTTTTTTAAATATCAATTTTTCTATTCTATGCCATGATAAATATTGTTGTCTCCAAGCGTGGAGGTTTAGTTTTATTTAATGTTGATGTTAAACTTGGCACTGGGTGAACCAATTGCATCACATAAATAATATGGTATAGGTTGCCAGTAACCCTAGTGGCTTTACAATAAAAGACAACACGGCGGTGTTTTTGTTTTGTTTTTCTCATTTGCTCAGTTTGCAGGTGTCATGTCTAAAAGAGTTGTAACTATTTTTTTTTTCTACAATTTGGGTTATTTTTATTTAAGTTTCACCGACAAAATATTAGAATTTTAAATCTGAATTCCAATTTATTATAAATAAGTGGATTTTTTTTATAAAGCACCGGACATGCGACAGCAAATTCCACTCTACCGCCGTAGGCGGGTTTGCATTTTTTTTCGATTTTTTTTTTCATATAAATATATATATACTATACATTACAGGTACATGTTTATATGTATTGTATTGGTTAATATATTATGTATCTATATGATATTTATTTTATTAGGAATTATAATTGCACATTTCTCAAAATGTTCATTGTTAAATATCATACAATAATCGACATACCAAAATCGGTACTTACCACGGTTGTAGATATCTTAAACCGTGTTACTTACTTACAACTAACAAGCGGGGGGGGGGGGGGTCCGTGGGTCTAACCATATTTTCCATTCTTCAGTTAATTACGCTACCAACGTCCTGACTTGTGCCAGACGCTCTAATTTTTAAATATCTCCAATCCATATCACAAATCCTAAACTTGTCTTAAAACTGTCGCGACTTTTATAATGCAAACGACTCTTACTCCAAAATCGGTACCCACTCTCAGCGAGTACAACAGTCCCCGAGTTCGGAGTTTCACTTAGAGCTAGTAACTAATAAAGACGAATTGAGAGGACATTTAAAAACGTACTATTTCCAAAATTCACAAAATTGAGTTATACATGGATTCTTGTGGATTATGGGGTACTCATCAAACGGGTAATTATCAAACGACAAACACCGAGGTGACAGGACTATACAAAGCACCGCTAGCACTGCTAGCACGTAGACCAGAGATGGCGAACCTATGACACGCGTGTCACAGAGTGACACTCGCACACTATTTTAGTGACACACTCAACTGTGTAAAAAGTTACTGGAAAAACCACTGGTCATAGGACGTAGACTAAAATATATTGAGATTACAAAAATGAAATATTAAGTTTATGGTATTATACCTAAACGCATTGAATTGAATATCTACACTGCTCAACAACTATTAATTTTATTACTTTTCTATAAGAACTTTATTAAGTATATACATATATTTTATATAAGGGATATAATATGTAGCTGGCCCATGGCTAGCGTTAGTCATTACTCATTCATCGAGTCGAATGTGTTTCATGTGTTTGTGCAAATTTGTGCAGTTTTCATCGTTGGTGAGTGTTATTTTTATAGTAATTCAAAGGTTATTTTTAAATTGTTTGATAATGTAATATTTGACTTGTGTTTTTATCATTCAAACATAGATGTAGGAATTTTTAAGTTTAAAGAAGGGTTATCAAACTAGTTGACACGCAAGGAAAACAAAATCCAACCAACATTTTTATTTGACACGCTGGTACAAAAAGGTTCGCCATCCCTGACGTAGACGGTTCACTCGCATCGTCTCGTCTCGCTTTGTCTCGCCTCGTCTCGTGTGAGCACCATTTTTTGTAGGTTATGGGGTACTTCTGCATGAGAACACAGGCGAACCAGACAAGACTAGAACAAGAAGCAAATAGTACCAACTACAGTTTCGCAGTCCCTCGTAGTTTGTGACGATGCAATATCGCGAGAGTCGAGTGGATTGTAGAGGAAACATTATTTAGATCATAATATACTATGAATGGAGCCACAATGTTGAGTTTATTAAATCTAAATAAAAAAATATTGTCGATATCAGCGACGAGTCGCCGAATTAGGTGTTCGACATGACGTGCATGCGTGAAGCAACTACTCGCATATTTATATACAGATAATTTCTTATCAAATCATAATATTATGTTTTGAATAATATAATAGGTTCATACCATGGTTTTAAGAAGGTACATGGTACATATATATTCTATCTTCTCATACATCTTCTCTACATCACCTACTATAATAATATTAGTATTAACCACGATTACAAAGAATTCTTTATAATCGTGGTATTAACTAAGATTGTAAGATATAGAATAACTCTGTGATTGTAACCTATGAATAATTATGCGAGGAGTTGCATAGCGCATGCGCACATCGATAACCTAATAGACGCCAGATGATAATATCGCCATATTGACAACAAAATATTCACAACAAATAAAATAATAATAAAGGTACGCTGTGGTTACATCCATAGTATCAGGGGTACGAAACTCCGTAAGTTGGCCGAACAGGCGATTGCGGTCTTGAACACGGTCTCCGGGGGGGGGGGGGGGCGTGGCATACGTGAAATAGGGAATGGTAAACAAGCCGACCTCGGGTAGCGTATACCGCATTCCCACCTATATTTCGGGAAACGTTTATATTAACGGGAGACTGGGAGGTTCGGGCTTCAGATCATTGGGAAACAAAACCCCAATCAGCTGATCGAGTTTCGCTTCTATATTGTTCTATGATAGTATTGTGGTGAGCCAAGGCGTCGTCACAATATTCCCTCTCGTCGGTTATACTGTCGTCGTGGTTGGCATCACCGCCCGGCCCGCCGGACGCCGAACAGCGTCCCGGCGGCCCGGCCATGTTTATTTTTTCTCTCCGACTACGTCGACTCGTATACATCGTGTTTCGTTATTTCGCGCTCCCTCAACTTCTTACTGTCCGCCATTAACCACTAGATAGGAAAGTGTCTACCTTCCGCATCTGCTCCCACAGCCCGACTTGCCCTTCTGGAAAACGGCAGACACGAATACAGTCGTGGTCAACGCGAAATAGTCCAACCTTAATAAATATGGATAAGTGAGTATATTACATTTTTTTCTAGTCGTTGACATGATACAACTATGCATCTTATACCTTCTATTATTTGTATTTCAGAGGGTCAAGTGATCTGAAAATTGAAAACAAATGTAAAGAAGAGTACAAAGAAAAGCAGGATATAAAGGTAAAGAAGGAAAACCTGGAAATGCTGGAAAACCAAGGAAATCCGGAAACCCCGGCTATAAGCTCTAATAATATTGATCAGCATGGCGACAATGATGAATGCGAAGGGTATATTACATTTTGTTCTAGTCGTTGATATGAATGATATGATACAACCATGCATCTTGTACCTTTTATTATTTGTATTTCAGAGGGTCAAAAGATCTGAAAATTGAAAACAAATGTAAAGAAGAGTACAAAGAAAAGCAGGATATAAAGGTAAAGAAGGAAAACCTGGAAATGCTGGAAAACCAAGGAAATCCGGAAACCCCGGCTATAAGCTCTAATAATATTGATCAGCATGGCGACAATGATGAATGCGAAGGGTATATTACATTTTGTTCTAGTCGTTGATATGATGATATGATACAACTATGCATCTTGTACCTTTTATTATTTGTATTTCAGAGGGTCAAAAGATCTGAAAATTGAAAACAAATGTAAAGAAGAGTACAAAGAAAAGCAGGATATCCAGGTAAAGAAGGAAAACCTGGAAGTGCCGGAAAACCAAGGAAAGTCGAAAACCCTGGCTTTAAGCTCTAATCATATTGATCAGCATGGCGACAATGATGAATGCGAAGGGTATATTACATTTTGTTCTAGTCGTTGATATGAATGATATGATACAACTATGCATCTTGTACCTTCTATTATTTAAATTTTAGAGAGGTTATAGATCTGACCAAGGAAAATCCGGAAGATCCGGAAAAGCCGGCAACCCGGGCTGTGGACCCTAATGATGGAGAATGTGATTGCGACGATGATGATTGTGTAGGGTGCTTTTGGCCCTGCGAAACATGCTCGTCAAACAAATGTGGACACGAATGCCGGTTAGTTAAATATGAAAAGAATGACAATTTAAAATAAGGAATTGTGTATTTTTAGGTTAATATTATTAGGGTAAAACCTTGTATACCAAAGCTGGGCAGTAACTAGTTAATAATTTAAAAATTAAGTTATAAATTAATTTTTAATAACTCTTATCTTAATTACCTAGTTCAACAAAACTATAATATTAGAAAATAATTAAGTTATTTCATTTCATAAACAATTGTAACTTAACTTATAGTTATTTTCTTTAAATTTAAGTTATTTACAATGCATTTATTTTTCAACGAAAATTACATTTTTTTTTTAGTAAATATCATTATGACATAACACGATATGCGTTCTATGGATACCCATATGCGTCTTGTATGTTAAGTTTAAAATACTGAAGAACGCCCGGAAAGAGCATACCTAACCTGACGTCCTTGAAGTTGGGACCCCCACTTTGATATATCGACTTCAAACCAGTGCCAATATTTTGCAACCGATTTGCAACAATTTGCAACACTGGTTTTGAAATTTGCAACTTCTCCCATTCTCCGGGAAATCCGATTTCCCGATGGGGGTGCCAACTTCACGCAGTACCCCCACTTGAGATATCGACTTCAAACCAGTGCCAATATTTTGCAACTGATTTGCAACAATTTGCAACACCGGTTTCGAAATTTGCAACTTCCCCCATTCTCCAGAAAACTCGATTTCCCGATGGTACTACTATCAATTATCACGGACATTTTTTTAAAATTATTTTTATATTTATTAACGTTATAAATTATTAATAAATAACACTTAATTCAAAAATAATTTATAATAGGTACCTACTTATTTAGGTATAAAATATAATATAATTCATAAAAGTTATAAAAAAAAATTAATAGCTCTAAGGGATTTAAATTATAATTATAAATTTAATTATAACTTTCCGAATTCCGTTTATTATTATTTAGTACTTATAGGTACACAATTAAGTTTTTTAAGTTTTTAGAAAAAAATATCTGATTTTTAACATATTATGGTACATTGACAAGTTTTATAATCTTTATAATATAGTCATCAGCCCAATCGTTGGTTGGTGAAATGTTTTAGTCCACTGCCCGGGTAAGTTCTTGTTCTGCGCAAAGTATATTTAGGTCAAATAATTTAACAGTAGAAAGATGAGGGCAATAGACAAATCATTAAAAATAATATATGATAGAAAAAACATTTATGAAAACTAATAGTGAGGTATTGATTATGTAAACCAAAGATTTCTAGTATTTTACCTAAGTGTTATAAATTATATATGAGTTAAGAAATAAAATATTTAAGATTTCGATTGAAGCAATTAAGGTATTGGTTTTACAATGATATATTATATTAATTCTGAGCAGAGCGCTGATTATTGAATTATAATTATGTGTGTTTTTATATTTCTGTCTGGGGCAGAATTACCTTTAGGGCAGTAAAAATGATTTGATTTTCTGCTTCAGAATCTATTTATTGAGAAAGAAAATCTGGTTGTTACTTTGGGGGAGTTGAATGTGAAACAATCTCCAGTAATTTTTAAAAGCAAAGGGAAATGTATATACAACTATGATTTTTTTATTATATTTTAATAATTTTAATTATTTAAAATTTTTTATTGAATATAGATTTTTCTATACGAATTATTTTTTTATTTTTTAATAGGTATATTGTTGAGATTTTTTTTATTAAATAGTTTTTTTTTATCAAATATAGATTTCTTATTATATTTACATTTTTTTTTTAAAACCGATTTTTTACACCAAACTAAATTAAGAGAATTATTGAACATTGACTTACCAAATCATTCATTATTGGCAAGTGACATTGATTCAAATGATAATATAAATGAGAAAACCGATGACAATGATGATGATGATTATGATAGAATTCTCCCGAAAAATGAAGAAAAGGCTCTGTTTGTTTTGAAAATACCTTATGATACATTTTTAAAATTTAAACCTTCTACTGTATTTTACAAACGTAAAAATGGAACTAGAGCTTATCAAATTCTAAAACCAGGAGCGTGGACAGATATAATTAATGATGCATTCTTAAAAGAATATCAATTACCTTGCAATTTTATTTATAAAAGCCACAAAGTTAATTCTCGTTGTGATGGAGCAAACTAGCAAAGTATTATTTAAATTTTAAAGCCAAATGTAAAGATAATAACTGCTCATTATTTGGATGGTCTGAAACCAATTAATGGTGATTAATAAAATGGTGAACCATTAATTGTTAACATTTTGGCAAAGGATACAAGAGGTGAAGAGTTAACTCATACTACTAAAATGCCACTGAAAGGAGAAAAACGTAAGCAAGTAGGACAACAACTGTCGTTAGACCTAGGGAGCAACTGGAGACGGCATAACATAGCTGATATAGATTTTTTTTTTTTTTTATTTATTTATCAATTTAACGGGCGAGCCCAATTACAATAGTATGTGGAACATAAAATAGTATGTACATAATGGTAGTTGTTGAATATAAATAGTATAAAGTATATATATAATGGTTGGTGTGGAGGTATAAAAATATTTTAAGTGAATAAATTTCTAAGATATAAATTAAATGAACTCACAGAATAACAAATAAAAAGATCGACATTAAAATTATTTACATGTTGCAAACATCTAATTAAAGGGGCGTTCTTACCATATAAACTGCGCTGGAATGGCATATAAAATGTGTCTCTCTGTCTAGTTGAATGACCAGGAACTAGAAATGATATATTTGACAAAAGATCAGGACAGTAAATATATCCGTTTAATAGTTTAAATATAAAGCTAATATCGTTTTTAATCCTTCTGTTTTGAAGAGTATCAATGTTTAGATATAGTAACAATGGTTCATATGAAGTGTGAGGTAAACGTTTAATATTACACTTGATGGATATAAGTCTCAAGAAACGATTTTGAATCGCCTCAATAGAATAAATTGGACCTAGTGTGTATGGAGACCAAATTATAGAATTATAATCAAAAATTGATCTAACTAAAGCGCAATAAAGTGATTTTAGTGCTAAAGGATTATCAAAATTATTACAACTACGCATTATAAAGCCAAGCATTGATGACGCTCTATTCTGAATATGGACATGGTGATCATTGAATGAAAGAGAGGAGTCAAGATATACACCTAAATCTTTAATTAGATTAACTCGTTCTAGTTCAATACCATTTAAAAAGTATTTGTTTAATATAGACACACGCTTTCTAGTGAAAGTAATAATTTTACATTTTGAAACATTCAAGTATAATTTATTATTATCACACCAATTACTTATGTTATCAAGATCATATTGAAGCAGATTAGAGTCTAGTGGAGTTTTTATAATACGGAATAGTTTAGCGTCATCGGCAAATAGCAGTATATTTGAGTTGATATTACTAATATCATTAATATAAATATTAAAAAGAAGAGGAGCCAAATGAGATCCCTGAGGAACTCCAGAGGTGACATTGTAAATATAAGAATTATAATTTTTGAATTTAACGTACTGCTTACGACCAGATAAGAAAGAGACTAGCCAAGAATAGAATGGATTGCGGAGACCGGATTGGAATAATTTTTTGATGAGAATATTATGATCTATCTTGTCAAAGGCCTTAGCAAAATCAGTGTATATTTCATCGACTTGGCAATTTGATTTAAATTCATTTAAAATAAAATGTTGCAAAACCAAGAGATAAGTAGTAGTGGATCTACTTGACATAAAACCATGTTGCTCGTTTATAATAAAATTTTTAAAGAGCGGACTAATCTTCTTGTATACGATACCCTCGAATATTTTAGGAATAATGGATATAATGGAGACAGGTCTATAGTTAATTATATGGTTAATATCTCCACTTTTATAAACCGGAGAGACATATGATATTTTCCTTTGGTCCGGAAAGACTCCAATAGCAAGAGACCGATTGAATATGATCAATAAGGGAGTTGATAAAACAAACTTACATTGCATAAAAAATGTGTTAGAAATATTATCTGGACCAGAACAAGTACTATAATTGATTTCATTGAGCTCATTATAAACATCGCTAATAGCCAGAGTGCATGAATTTAAATCAACAGAAGGAATACTAGTACTGTAATAATCAACAATACTTTCAGTAATTGACGGCATATTTAAGACACTGGAAAAATGTTGAGCAAAGCAATTAGTAATGTCATTACCACCAGAAATATTTTCATTATTGTAATACATAGAGTTTGGGAGTGAAAGAGTAGAGCGTTTGCTATTAACATATTTCCAAAATAACTTAGGATTACTAGTAATAGAATTTTGAGTTTTTGGATAAAAATATTATAATCAATTTTATTTTGAGCCTTACATTACAGCATGCACGTAAATTAGAAAATTTGTTGTAATTATATGAATTAGGTGATTGTTTATATGTTTTATGAGCAATTTTTTTATCAAGAATTAATTTCTTTAAAGAACTGCTGAACCAGTGAGGGTGCTTTCGGATTAGCATATCACCTCCTAATATATTTTATCGTCATGAAGTGTTGCGAAAAACAAAATAAGAATTTAAAGATGAAGCGTTAATGATTAAGATAAAATGTCCAATTTACTCATTAGTTGAGTTTAAAAATAATTCGCAATATTCTGGATCTATACATCACATAGCTATAGATCCGTTAATTGTGCACTATTGGACAACACATAAGCTTGTAATATACAAAGATTTAAGAAAATCTTATTGCAAAGTATCAATTGATGCTACTGGAGGCCTAGTGAAGAAACTTAAACGTTCTTCACTGAATTTATTATCTTCACATATATTTTTATATGAAGCTGTAGTCAATACGCACTATGGGCAAATTCCAATAACTCAAATGGTTTCGGAAAAAACAAAATACAATCAATATATTTAATTGGCTTGGTGAATGGGTAAATTAAAAAATAATGCAATTTTTTATAATAATGACTAAAAATTAATATATATAATTTAAAAAATTTGAGCAGTAATAACCAAGGCTCGATCTTTTAAGTAATTTTAGCACCAAACCAAATACACAGGTCATATTTTTTTTATTGTCTATATTGATATAAGTAATTTTTATTCTTTTATTTATTAATAATACAGTACCTAGGTTAATTATTAAAATAAAGTCACATTCGTTAAATAGTTATTTATAATTATATAATATTATAATAATTATAAAACTTGACAATGTACCATAATATGTTAAAAATCAGATATTTTTTTGATTTTTTCTAAAAACTTAAAAAACTTAATTGTGTACCTATAAGTACTAAATAATAATAAACGGAATTCGGAAAGTTATAATTAAATTTATAATATATATAGATTTTTTAATTTTATTTAGCTTTTTCAATAGTTTTTTATTCTTGGCTATTTTGTATTGAAATACAAATAATGAAAATTTCTAATTTTATTAAAAAATCTGTTTTAAAAAAAAATGTAAATATAATAAGAAATCTATATTTGATAAAAAAAATTATTTAATAAAAAAAATCTTAACAATATACCTATTAAAAAAAAAAAAATAATTCGTATAGAAAAATCTATATTCAATAAAAAATTTTAAATAATTAAAATTATTAAAATATAATAAAAAAATCATAGTTGTATATACATTTCCCTTTGCTTTTAAAAATTACTGGAGATTGTTTCACATTCAACTCCCCCAAAGTAACAACCAGATTTTCTTTCTCAATAAATAGATTCTGAAGCAGAAAATCAAATCAATTTTACTGCCCTAAAGGTAATTCTGTCCCAGACAGAAATATAAAAACACACATAATTATAATTCAATATATTGAAAAATATTCAATATATCAAAATTATTTTTGGTTTTCACCTCTCACAAGCGTCAAGCACACCTGAGGACGCCCCAAGTCAGTGAATGCTCTATACTCTTTCTGCTATAACTCCTATTTAAATCAAATAAGATAAATTTAATTAAAAAATATAAAATTAATATAATTAAACAAAACAAATTATGATGTATTGGTGTGTTTCATATAAATTTTTTGGTACATTAATTAATTAACTGGTTATTGCTTTTTGAAATTGTACAAACTATGATAAATACAACTCAAAATACTTCAAATATAAAGTCATGTCTAACATATTTTACTTTTTTGTATGCATTTTTTGCTGCAAAAACTGTCCACATTTTACTTTCTTGATTTTTAATAAAGTAAGTATGGTAGTTGAAATATAAATATAATTTTGAAAACTTCAAGAATTTGTGTAAAATAGGAAAACTGTAAAAATGTAACACAGTAATGTTGAGTAGGCGGGTAATTTAGCTAGCTTTAATATTAAATATTAATGAGAGAGATTTGATATTACACCCAAGTGGTTTAACCACTTGAGTCCATTAAAACGTTGGCTTGAACAGTCCCAAAATTTCTATTTTTTAACTTTTCTCCTAAACTATGATAGATAGAAAGTTGCTTGATAACTCATTAAAAAGGGATTACCTATCAAGAAGATACTAAATTTGGAATCAAAATTTTTTACAGATAAAAAAAGAGTTGTTTCGCTACGTAAGGACCCCTCTTCACCGTCACTACACATAGTTATAACTTATAATACGCAATATATAATATACTATTATAATACTTTATCTACAATTAATTCACTACAAAGCTGTAAAGTTGATAAACATCAAAAAACGCCTGTTGTTTTAATTTTGTTTAATATTCTGTAATGAATTAACTATAGAAGATTAAGTTCTGAAAATCTTCACTGCACTTCGCCTAACCAATATGAATCTAAAAAGACCCCAAACAACGAAATTTGCTCTCCGGTTTCGGAGATCTATCTCACTAAATAAAAATGAAAATGATTTTTTGTATTGCTGTTCACTCCGATATTTTTCTGGATTCAAATTGTTGTACCGACCGCTCGAACTGATCGAATTGTTGATACATTTCTAAAAATTAAAAATCAAGAAAGTATACATGCCGATCCCTGACTTGGCAAGCGTTTTTTATTCCCATTGAATTTCATGCAGTTTATATAAAATATATGCTTTATCCTAATCTGGACCCTGATCTAGCACATTTATAAATCATAATACCATATTTTTTTTCCAGAACCACTCGAAAATGGAAAAGGTATGAATCGTGGATAAGACAAGGAAGAAGTAACAATTAATAATTATTTGTAACTTAATAATACTGTCAAAATTTGAAATATAATTTTAAAATAATATTCTAAACAAATTGTATATTTTATCAATCAACATTTGTTTTCCTTTAAGACCAGGTTTTTCAACCAAATTTATTTGAAAATATGACGGATAAGGAAAAATTGATAATTATTGCTTTTTAAATGTGGGAATAACTAAATTTTGGGGTATTCAGCATATTATTTTTGACCAAACTGCCAAAGATAAGGGTTTCAATAATATATTCATAAACTACTTTTAGTTTGTGGAACAGTTAGGTTAGGTCATTGTTTTAGATTAACTAAATGGTTCATAATTGAAAATGGGCAAAGTAGACCTAAACTCTAAAGCAGGCAAACACAAGAAAAAAAATTTGTAATTTGAGGGCGTTTGAAAAAATATTAAATGTTCATAAATATCATACTGTAATTCTCTTATAATAAGCTCTGACAGTTCAAGGGGTTGAACCCCTAACCACCTCTCTTGAAAGTAATAAACATAGGCACAAATAGGATAGGGGGCTTCTAGGGGCTTAGAGTTTCTTTAGCCCCCCAAAAACTAACGATTTCACTACTATAATTTAAAAGCATCATAAGAGTTTCAAGTATAGACCTGAGCTTCAGTCCCCCCAAATTTCAAACACTACGCCAATGGTAATAAAGCAATAGGGGACCTTTTATTTACGGTATACAGTGGGAGGAATCAAACCTTTGGCCTTTAAAAAATATAAAATATTATTTAGTCTATTTAATTTATTATTTTTAGAATATATTTAAAAATACGTTGTTTTAAGTTAATACAAAACAATATAGACTATTCAATACTATATTTAACTAATCACCTTTAAAATTAAGTCTAGTCACTACTACTTTGTTAGATTCGTTATCTTTTTAGTTTTCAATTTCATACTTCTGGAGGTGATTCAGTTGATGATACTTCACTCCAGGGATTTTTTTAATGATTTTTCTGACTGCACAAATTTATTGCCACTCTTGGGTTATAGTAGGGAATTTGTAAATACATACCAAACCCAACGGACTGTTATCCATTAAACTGTCGGGGGCGGGTACCAAAGCTGTATTTCTAAACAATTTTATACCGTTATACTGTTAAAAACAAAATCACAAAAAAAATCATTGACATTTTCTGAAAATTATGACTTGGTCACCCCATATCATGTCTCTGAGCCGCCCTTGTTAACTTTGCCGGCTATACTACCTAGCTAGTACCTACCTATTAACCTACTGTCTACTGTGTATACTGTACACTATCTACATTCTATACTTTCATAAGACTGCATATAGGTAGGTACTCAGAAAGTCAGGTAAAAATAAATAAATCCGGACTCTCTCATGATATACCAAATAAATCATTTATTTATATTAATGCACTATTTTTATTGTACATTTGCAAATAATAATTTTAAAATTTTGTTAGTAAATATGAGTAATAAGACCTACTAAGTAATATTTACTTGAAGTAGGTAATTTGTAATATAAATTGTTTATAAAAATAAAATACTCAATTGACTAGGTACCTAATTTTTTATAATTTTTGTAATACACTTTTACATAAAATAATAGTCAATGTGTTACCATTTGAGTCTGTATATAATAAAATAACTATTGTAGGTAGATATATATTATAATTATAATTAAAAGCTTTGAATCCTTTCAGGATATGAAAAATGTAATAATTAAAAGAGAAAATACGGCATTTGATGTCAGAATGGAGAATAGGTCAAAAATTCATAGATTATCTTGGTCCAAAAAACTACAACTTAATGCCAGTAAATATAAAAAGGGACATATTTATTCTATAAAGAAGAGAATCGTATAACTATAGAAATGAAAAATAAAATTCAGATTTGGTAATTTTCAACAAAACTATTCAACTCTTTAAACTTAAATGTAAAAAAATACTTAAGAACTAATTTTATAAAATTTCATATTTTGGTTGACACCTCAATTATAATACTTTTCCACTAATCTACTACCCCGATACCTATTTAGGGGGGGGGGGTTTATAGGGTGTATTATATCGATCAAATCACACTTTATAGGAAAAACTCTCACATCTCGTAGATTGGTCCGATTTTTGTTAGAAGAACATTTTTACAGGGAGCATTGTACTTCGATTTTTGATTAATTTGCTAAAAACAAAAAAAAAATACAAAAATAAAAAGTTTGTAAAAACGGATTAAATTAAAACTTGTAACATAAGACTTAGACAAATAATTTTGAAAATCCAAGTCCAATGCGCCCTAAAAGAAGTCTTCCTCTATCGAACAAAAAAAAACTATGGAAATCGGACCAATCTACGAGGTGTGAGAGTTTTTCCTGTAAGGCATGTTTTTGAGTCGCTCGCAGGCACCTTAATGGTTTTTATATAATTGATGGTTATACGTTTGGATACCTATCATACAAGTTAAGCAATAACAAGTTTCGATGGAAGTGTACGAATAAAAGCTGTAAATGCTATATGAAACTAGATGTTTATTTAATAATAGTAATTTCATTGACACCACTCACCTCAATCGACAAAAACTAAATAATGTTGCAAAACGGAAAAGCCTATCGGATCTTAGCACACGCACACGACTATCGAAAATTATTTGTGCAGAACTTAGTGCTGATTACTTTATTAAATTTACAGTTAATGATATACTTTTAGTTTGGAAAAACATTTATAACACTCGTAGATCAATCCTACCTAAAATCCAATAAATATAGATGATGTTACAGCTGAAAATGAAAATTTATATATATTTTAAATTTTGATATTGATTATTTCGATTTAGGTTATAAAAAAGGTATACCGGGACGCAAATAGACTATGACCTTTTTTGGACCTTTTTTTGCGGGACGTATAACTCACCTACTGATAGTAATTTTGGACGCAAGTATGCTCCCGCTGTAGGTAGGTAGGCTACTAGGCTACTGTACCTACCTAGATGTTGAATGCAGAATGAGTCACTATAACAGATGAGTGATTACAACAACATTTTTTTTATAAGCATTTAAAGCTCAAATCTAATGGACAAAATTTATCAAATTGATATTTCACAAATTATTTTGTAGTTAAACATTAATAAAATGTTCAATTTTTATAGCTAAGGATTAAAAATGTAGAGCAAGGTTCCATAAAAGTAGTTAAATCTGTAACCCAAAAATATAAAAAAATATTTGAACAAATTTTGTTGTGCTTTAAGTGTTTATAAGTTTAAATTTGGACGAAATTACATGATATTGAAATAAAGAATAGGTACCTAACGATTTTAGTTATTTTGTTGTAATTTAAAAATATTATTTGTGGGTGTTTGAAGCTTTTAGTATATTATTATATTTTATACACACATTGATATTTTCAATGTTCTAATATTTAATAATGCCTATAATCTATACTCTATACTATTATATACAATTGTAGGGGATTTTCTACGACTGCGTTAACGGAGAAAACAACTAAACCGATTTGGCTGATTCTTTTTTTGTTGTGTTCGTAATTGTCAGGACAAGGTTCTGATGAAAGAAGATTTTAGGAAAATCCACCAGAAAAGTAGGAAATATGGATGTCAAAAATACAACAGTGGCGCCATATGTCCAGAAAATAAAATAATCTAAATTAATTAAATTAATTTTTGCAGATAATAATAGTATATTTTATATTGGTTGCTATTGGTTAATCAGGCATGTTTGTTGATTTGTATGATTATTTTTCGTCAATATATATAAATGAATGTTTGTGTGTAGATTAGACCTCCGAGAAGAAGATAGATGAATTTAAAAAGGGTTAAATTTCGTTTTTTTTATTCATATCATTTTAGTATGGTAGGTTAGGTTAGTTTAATTTTCTACAACATTGGATATTCTCTCGATTTGTCATAGAATGACTTTCATATTTTGTTATATTTTATTCAAAAACGAATAACTGCAGATACTTGATATTTACACCGAATGTTTATTTTATAACTTTCTATACTTGATTAAATTTTCAAAATATTTTGTCTCGTTTTTATTTGTTTTTTCTATATATGGCAATAAAATTTTATTTGTTGTTATAAAATATCAGTTTAAAAATATTAAAAATACATATAATATGCCAGATTTTTTTTTATAATCTTAAACTTTTTAAATTTTTAACAAACTCTAAAATAATCCATATTTAGGTACTAGATACAAAACCATGAGTTTGTGGAACTTAAAATGTAGGCACTAAATTAACTTTTATTAATGACAAGAAAATAATTTAGAACATTAGAATCGACATCGATTTTTAGGGTAAGCACCACCGTACCAGGTTTTACATACCTACGTTTCTGTGTAACTATACTGATTAGTAATCAAGGCTCGGATTTATATGTAAACACATATTTTCTATGCGACATGATATACTAATTTCGGCAAGTGATAAATTCGTTTCCCAAGATTTTTGATAAAATGAGCTATATTTGATTTTACATATTTTTACATATTTTGTCATCAATACATGTTTATACATATTTCACAATTATTCAATTTTGTTCACATAGGTATTTGGACAATTTTACTGTTTTAACGTCTTTTCTTCAAAGTTCAGGTCCACCGGACGTATTTTTGACTTGGCTAAACGACTGGTGGCACTCAACTTGTTATATTTTCAATTATTTCTGGATACGATTTTATCGATTGAAATATCAGATATTTTATCGTAATGTATTACGATTAACACATTTTTAAACACGTTAAACACGAACGAGCGAACACTGCGATGAGTGTGTAGTTTTTAATGGGACATCGTAGTGTGTGTTTCGTGGCCTCGTTTTTCGTTTTATTTTACATGTATGTTACCAATAGGTAATGTCCAAAGTACGATCGTCTAAAACTTGCAAAGCAATAAAATATGTTTCTGAATATCCAAATGAACATTTACATTTTATATTGTATCCACGTCCCACTGTTCGCAAAAAATCGATAGCAATTGATTAATATATTTATTTATTTTTTGATAATACATATTTTGAATTCTTTAGCACATATTTTTGTTGTTTAAATACATACTTTGGTTATATAAGTACCAGGGCTTGAATTTGAAAAAAAATTCCATTTTACATTATTTACAATTAAAACGTTTCACAATTTTTGCGTTCATTGTTAACAAGAATTAAATCGTTACCCAATTTTTACGTTTATCGTTATTCAGAATTAAAACGATATCCAAGTTTTGCGTTTATCGTTATTTAGAATAAAAACGTTATTTTACCCAACATTTTCCAACAATCCAGTAAGTACTTTACTACTTAATTTTTTTCAACATCGTTACCAGAAAATTATAATTTATTATTTTATATATATTTAATATTGGTATAAATGGTATTCTATATACCTAACACCTAGGTATTTTATATAATTACGTTGGAAATTTTAACTGAATAAGTTAATAAGATAAAAACAAAAATAATTAGGTACCTAACTAGTTAAGTTTAAAAGTTAAAAAAAATTAACTTTTTAACAAGTTAATGCCCACCTCTGCATTTTCAGTACTAGCGTAAAAATTGTTCTACCCATGATTGCGTTATTTGTTTTAATATGTAGCTAATATAAATAAAACGGATGCTTTAACAACAGTATACTGAGTATACCAACACTCACAAGAGGACCGCAGTAGTACAGACTACAGAGTAGACAAAGTACATAGTGAATACAAAGTAAGTTTAAACTCTATACTTCTACAGCTCAATTATGGGGGCATCATTAATCATTATTAATAATAATAGTTATTATTATAGTAGGTATTTGCTTTTTATCAATTCAATTTAAAAATTATCAATAACTCCAAAAAATTGCAGGTAGGTAATATAACGGATACTGAATAATATATCTAATATAATCAATTCTTAGATTTTTTTCTAAGCCATAGGTATTATATATTTTGTTATTCGTTTTATTTTATGTTTTGCTTTATTTAGTTATTTTTGATTATCGCTTTCCATTATAATTACGTTTACAAATTTCAATCGTTATTTGTCAAATATAACGTTATAATCATAACGTTATTATAACGTTTGCAAGCCCTGATAAATACATATAAATCCGAGCCTTACTATAAACTTATAAGATATTATTCTTTCTTAAAAAAATTATATAGGTACCTATATAACAATATATACTATATAATAGGTACCTACAACTAATAAATATTAACTAGTAACGTTATATTGGTACGTAGGTACCTATCTACCAATCACTTTAATATTCTCAGCATAGGTTAGGTATTTCTCATGTAGCGATTTCCTTATTTTGTTGTTTTTCATAAACGAATAACTATAGATACATGAAAATTTCACTGAATGTTTATATTAGTATTTCCTATACACCATACAGTTTTGAAAATATTTTGACTCTTTTTGAGCTGTTTACGGATATTTTCATTTTTCAATTTTTTTAGTTTTTTTTTCTATGAATATCAATAAAGTTTTATCTGTTGGGCCAAAAAGTGTAAAAATTTAATACAAGGCTCCTGATATATTGTTACAATATCAGTTGAAAAATATTAAAAATACATAGGCACAATTTTTTTTTACAAGCATTTAAACATCGAATTTTGACCGAATTTTTCAAAATCTCGAAATTTATTAATCATCGTAATTAATAAATTATAAAATGTTCAGTTTTTATAGCTAAGGATTGAAAATTTGAAACAAGATTCCATGTAAGGAGTTAATTCTCTTACCGAAAAATCTAAAAAATATACAATCACAGTTTATTTTTATAGTCATTTTATGTTCAAATTTGGACGAAATTACATATTAAAAAACCTAGTTATTATGTTGTGATTATATAATATTATTCGTGGGTACCTACTTGAAACTTCTAAAGTGTACTATTATATATCTATGATAGTATCAGGGTTTGTTATTGATGTTGATGTATAACGTGTTATAAGTACCTAATGGATATTGTGATAATGTGATATGATTAATTTGGAATTTATTATAGGTCAATTTTTTTTTTAATACCATAGATATGTATATAATTTGTCTTAAACCTAGACTGACATACCGTCTTCGCTCAGAATCGTTTTTCTTATACAATGATATTGTATCATTGAATTCAAATTTAATAGCATCCATTATACAGTGACCCACTTGTAACCTACTGTACAGCAGAGCGACATCCACTTACCCACCTTTTTATAGTTTAAGTTATAAAATCAGTTAGGTTGCTAACGTTAATTTTTTGTTTTATTTATTCATTTCAGCTTAATTCAATAATTATAATATAATAATAACTATAATAATATTAAGATCTGATACGTATACCAACTGAGCTATAAGCTCGTATCTTAATGATGGCATGATGTACATTAATGAACCATATTGCCCCAAACTCTGCAACTTATACCCAAACATGATTAATTATGGGTTGAATACAAAAATTAGAACAACCTAATTGAAAATTAGTAATTAGTAATTTAGATACTTACAGTGTTATTCATATTATTATTTTTCTATAGTAGGTACAACAGTCACCAAATCCTCTATCAATTATTGATAGAGGATGGCCAAAATGTGATGTAGAAAAGTCTTTACTTAAAATACAGCGATAATGTTTGGATGTTATATATTTTATTAATCTACCTATATCTTATAAGTACTATTTCCATGTAGGAAAATTTTTAATTTTATGTTTAAAGTTAAATATTTCATTGTCAATGATGCAGTTGGTTTCTGTTTTTTGTTTCCTTTCTCTATTTTCTACTGTAAATTCGAATAAGACTATTTACTGAACATGCATATTTATTTAATATAAGTAAAGTCTTACCTGCTTTTAAATTTTTTTTTTTTAGTTGATCTTAAGTCCGGCGACTATGGCCATTAGCTGTATGGTTTTTGTAGGTTTTTATGTCGGAAGGGGGGGGGACGTGTGTGTTGGGTTTGGCAGAATTTTTGATTGGGCACCCGTAGGTATCTGCCAAGCCCGGGTGGGGGATGGCGGCAATTGTTCTCCAGACACCGTGACTTGCCCGAAGAAAAATGCCACCCGTGACCAAGATATCGAGCCAGCGACGGCTGAGTCGCAACCGACGCCTTAGATCGCTCGGCCACTCCACCCGCCACTTTTTAAATTATAACTGTAGTCTGTAACTATTATGAAAAAAAAATTTGAAAATGATAATAATATTTTCAAGACAAAGTCAAACAATATAATAAAAATAAAACAATAAAAAATTGTATTAATAATATTGTTGTTTTTTATCATTATTTTTTTTTATTATTATTGTTTCTTCCTCATATAATTATTTGTTTGATATAACTATACAAAATATTAGTAAATAGTAGTAAATATATAATATATTATTTTGCAATGGATGTTACTGTATTTTTACCTACTAACTATAAATGATTTCTTTGAAAAGTAAACTTTTTTCATTTAAAAATGTCGTCTAGGTTCCTATTAGTTTCGAATTGATTTATTTGTCATTTAGACAAATTATCATGTTTTTGATGTTGAAGACAATTTGTTTTTGGTAATACAAAGTTGTACAAAATAAAATACATAATACTGTAGGTATTATTGTACGTTTTATTTGTTCGAAATTTGACAAAGGGAGTGCTGGCGGTTAACGACGGCGTGATAGGGTGTTTCATGAGGCAATTGCCTCACGACCAATTAACGTTACTGCAGCACGGAAATAGAGAATTCGCGTTTTCTTGTGTTCGAGGAGGTGTACAGCATTTTATTTTGGTTGCAAAAAATGTTTTAAAATAAATTAGTTATTTACCTAAATACATAATATTGAAAAATTTTGAAATTAAATTGACAGCGTTGGAGTAACAGACCTATAAACTATGTTGGTTTTATCATAAAATGTCGGTAAATGTTTAGTACCGGGACGTGTCGTGGGCTCTCCCGTATCCTATATGATAAGACTTACAAAATCCCCTTGTACCAAAAAAAAAAAGGGATAGAAAATAAAAATACTCAGGTATTTGTATATTATAGTTTAAGTATACTAATTCAGTAATTGGCAGTGTTGGGTGGGTAGTAACGTAGGTACCTAACGCAAATTACAAAATTACTGTAACGAAATTACTTTTTCAGTCGGTAACGCTTTAGGTAGTAACTTACTAATTTCATTACATTTTATTTAAATTAACTTAATTGTTACGAAATTACTTTTTAAAAGTAATTTATATTGTGCACCTAATGCATTATTTTCGACGTTAAAAAAATAAGTTATAAATGACAAAACGTATAAACAAGAGGCTAAGATATTTGAAGTAGAAATCAATTAAATTTAATAACGATTCCGAAACTTTTTGGCTTTTAGAAAATAATAAACAATATTATTATACATTTCAGGAATTAATGTTATTAGTGGAAAATAAAATAGTTCTGATTAAAAAATAAAATTTAATTCAAATCAATTATGACTTATAATTAGTAAATCAGACTAAAATAATAAATAATATTATTATTTTACATTTATTACTAATATAGGTACGAGGTACCTACCTAGTACTTACCTCAATGTTATATGGTTAGGTATACCTCACCAATCACCAAATAAGCTGTATAATGCTTACACATTTTGTTCATAACTATATAACATTTAATTATTAACCTTGTATACCATTAATATTATACCTATAGGTAATAGTATTCTGCAGCTATACAATGTTTATAATCTATATATATAAAACTGAAATCAAGCAAAAGAGGAAATCTTTGTTACGGTTTGGCTTCGAAACTTCTTATCCAATTGTCATGCAGTTTTTTTTTAAATGAAAGAGGATATCACAGAGCAGGTTTTAGGCATAAATAAAGTCCGATAATGTTAGTCAATAATTAGTTATCTATACATATAAAATCCAAATACCACTGACTCACTGATCGCTGTATCTCAAAAACTACTCAACGTACGGACTTAAAATTTGGAATAGAGGTTCTTCTCATATTTCACCGTGCAATAAGAAAGGATTTTCAAAAATGTTGCGTTTTAGTATGAAGTAAAATCTCTATGCAGGCTAAACTCTGGAACTACTTATCAGATCTTCTTGATTTTTTTTTTAAACGAAAGAGTATTTCACGGAGAAGGTTTATATGAAAGAACATTTTAAGAAAATCCACCGATAATATATTGGTTGCTATTGGTTAATCGTGCATGTTTGTTGATTTGTATTATTATCTTTTTTCAATATACATATACACATAGATATGTAATATATATATATATAATATATAATATTATATATTATATACAAGTAGAACTGATAAGTAGTTCCAGAGTTTAGTCTGTATTTTTTTTTATTCATCGGATTTTAGTACTGTTAGGTAAGGATTCGATTTTGTATAAATTGATGATATTAATCCACCGTAGGTTGGTGGAATTAAGTAAAAACGACAAACTATTGGTATACTTTAGAGTTAAATAGTACACTTACTTACAAACAGCACGGAGTCCGCGATCTACCGCAAGTAGATTGCTTACCTGAAAATGTACTGCTGCGAATCAGAATTAGAAGAAAAAGTTAAGATAGAGTTGATACATTTAACAGGCAACGAAGTGCACGGAATCAGCTAGTATAGTATAATAATTGTATAATTTATATAATTTTACCATTAAGTACTTATTAAGTTGTTACTACTTATTTGTCGTTCTAGACTGATTTTGTAATTAATTTTTAAAAAAGTATCGCCCTACTTTTTGAATGTAAAAGTATCGTAACGTAATAAAAATAATGTTGGGTAAAGATAATGTAATTTCAATAAAAATATTTAATATAGCACATAATGTTTTTCTTACTACTTTTCAAACATAATTTACGTAACACACTAATTTTACCCACTTACCTTGGCTAAAAAAATTTGTAATAATTCATAGTTTTTCTTAAAGACAAAATATTTAAAAATCACTGTCGTAAATAAATAAATATACAATTGCTGAGATGAGTTATAAATTGTATTATAAATTATAAATTATAGTACATAATGTCATAGTCACAAACAGATGTGAATCCAAAATCGAATTGTGGAAAAGCCAAAATCGAATTTATTTAAAAGCTCGCGGTAGATAGCTGGTGGACCGGAGGATCAATAATCTCCACGCACATGCAGGTATGTGACGTAAATCGGGTCAAAAACTTTTTCTTTGTGCTTACTTGATATAATATTAAGGATTATTCGTAAACAATTTTGGTCTTCACTGTTTAATTTACAGAAACATTTTTTATAATATATTATAATAATATATCATAGCAAGTACGCGTGTCAAGTCGCTGCAAAACGTAGTGAATCCTGGCTCGTTTTCGAGTATTCGTGATTCGTCCATTTTTCTTGATCGTCGTTTTCCATGTCGACTACTACCAAAGTTGACGGCACATCCACTGGATTTACGTCGAACGCACGAGACCGTTTTTCTTCATTCTTGTCGTGTGAATTGGCCAAAAAGCCATCCGCCGCATAGATTAAGGACGAAGAGCCACAGGAGCCAGTGACGACCCTCGTACCTGCAACAGATCTGTCACCTGACGGATTGTCGGCGTTTGGCTCCGCGTGGGTTTTGTACTTGGGGAACCTTCTCCGAATGAAATACACCAAGGCAGCGATGGATGCTATTACGCAATGCTGTCGAGACACACGCGTGTGATGTAATCGGTATACATTTGCATATAAATGTACAGTCGTCACCCGATAATTCAAACCTCGATAATTTGAAAAACTCTATAAATCGAACTAAACCCATGGTCCCCTGAGAAAACCTCTATAATTAGAAGAAAATACATGCAGATTTCGGTTCCCTCGATAATTCGAAATGTCTGACGGTGGTTATTCGACTTCAATCATATAATTTTAACAAAATAAACTTTTGCAATAGCCGATAGGTAAACAGTTGTTGATGAAATCGAATAAAACGTAGTTGGTCTTAATATGAGTTCCGTAAAGTGTTTGTCGATCGCCGATAAAAATATAGTGACTGTGGCAACTGAAGATAGTGAAAAAATCTTACTTCGTTGACTTATTTACTTTAATGACATATATACAAATAAATATTATTAAATGTCAAAATAAATGTGTAGTAAATTAAATAATAAATAATAAATGTATAATAATGTATGTATAATGTATAACAATTGTCATTACCGAGCACTCAGTAAATTGAAAACCTCTATAAATCGAATTTTTAGCTTTGTCCCTTGAATTTCGAATTATCAAGTGACGACTGTATTAGGTATATCTATACTGGAGCTGCACAGGTTATGAAATGCAGCTCATGGCAGGTTGTACAACTCGATTTTTGGTAGGTATGCAAAAGGCCTGAATAAGAGAGATTACGTCCTATAAAGCATGTGAAAATAAATTTGATTGGAAAAAACCATATACCTATACTTACAACATAACAGGGTGCTGTAATAAAAGGATGGATTTTGATCTGGTGTTAATCGTGGAAGAGGGGAGGTTGTGGAGAAAACATTTTACCAATGGAGTTTCATTGTCTCCACTTAAGATGATATTATACGTTACACAAATACTTAAGCACATCATCGTGCGATATAAGTAGAGACATTTTTTTAAAACCAGCATCATAAACATCGATACATAAACTGAATCATTACCGAATTTTAGAAGTACAATAAATTAAATTTGGTGCATTTTTTGAGTTTTTTTGCTTTATAAAATCCATCCGGTTTTTATGGCACACAGTATATTAGCGCAATTGAGTATGTACCTACCTAATAATTTTAAACGTTTTGTGCTTCTTGCATTTTACTTATAGGTACCTATACTATGTGTTTTTTTTCTATTTCGTTAGCGATTTAATTCCCCCATCTCTCGTCTCTCATAATCTATAGGTACAACGTGACTTACGTGAAGCTGGCACTACAAAGTTAGCACAACAATCTAAAACCATTCCAACAAACTCTTCTCGGACTTGTTGGACGTTGTTGGACATTTTTTGGAACCTATTTTAAAAGTTATTCAATTTCAAACTTTGTAGTGTTAACTTCACACCCAGCATAATACACATATACGTAAATAGGGTCCTCAAATGCATAATACTTGAGCTCAAAAGGTTTCAAGAACAAAAATAGGGGGCGATTCGTCTTCATATACATAATTGTATCGTGATGGTTTGAAGTGTGCCTGAACCATTACCTGTACTCTGTTAGACTATCATCTATAATTTGTATACTCTGAGACCTTACAGTGTAAAATTGTATAACTCGATGGGCTCTGCATACGCAGATTTCAATGGTGGGAGAAGGGTTTAAAAATATATAGGTAAAATTTTATTTTTATTTTGTCCAGTCTAATAACGTTAAACGTTTAGATGAGGTATTTGAAAGAGTGTATACAACTTTGGATCTAGTTTTTATACTTTTGGGAAGTCAAATTTGAAAAAATAAATAAAATATCTTAAGCTGATACTTCGTTTTCATTCAGATTTATTTTCCGTAACCTTACTTAACTTTTGTTATTTTAAGTAGGTAGTGATATGACTTGTCACTAGTATGATATAATGTTATTATACGGTAGGTATACCTACCTATTAATATTGTAGGACGTATGTATATGTGTATAATTTATTTTAAATTATATTCTATGAATTGTTAATTTTTATCATCAAACTTTAAACGACCTATGTAAGTCATATAAAAATGTATAGCAAATGGCAATATTACGTCGGGTAATATTTATAAATATTTACTGTAAACGAAAAAATAACGCTAATTCAAAAAGGGACGTTTATATACCTTACTAAGTGTATCTTGTGCACTCGATTTAATATGCGTACCTCAAATATCACGACAAACGCCAATCGAGCAGCCAACACTTGCCATTTCCTGTAGTCATTGTGCTCTGAACCAGCATCAGCGCCGTATCCCCTGTACCAACATGTTTCAGGTCCATCTATGTTTTCTAATTTTCCGTAGTAGTATTCTGTCACATTTCTCTCTAGACAAATATATATTATAAATAACACATAACTCTATCAACATTGAACGATAACGTAGTGAAGTTTGACGTACTTGAGGATAAAGACCAAGCGACGTAGCCGTCCAACGAAGACGACGTTCCTGTCGAGATTTGAGAATACACATATCGGGGTAACAGGTCACTGGTGAATGCAATCATAAATGCCTAATATAGATAAATACGGACGACCAATCAAAAGTGAATTAATTAAGTTAACATGAAGTTGGGATATATATTTTCAAAAATGCTTGAATTTAATATTAGTAAAAATTATTTTTTGTAATGGTTAAATCCTATTTAAAATAAAGCTTCCAGCTGATCCAACAACTAACAAGTGCGTTACAACTTACAAGTATAATATTATATTAGTGTAATACTACTTACGTTATACAATACTGAGATTAATGACATAATCTTCAACACTCGTATCCACGTGCACAACTTGTTACAGTTATCGCAACATGTTACGTGACCTCGAGTGACGTTATTAATATATTTTGTGTTAGTACAGTAGTAGGAAGGAACTGGACGTCGCTGAGCTGCTACCATTTTGAACGCGTCTAAACGTTGTTCTAATACATTATTTAAAAGAGCACACAACGGAGCCAGTGGAAATGCCGTTGTGAACATGACCACAAATCCGTACTGAATGACTATAATAATATACATAACATAAATTTAAGAATCAATGCATTTTAATAGTGCATCATTTACACTCCGAGTGCAAAGGTAATAAGTATTCTAACCCATAATAATTTACAGGCCGAAATTTGACAACTCAGCTGGTTCTGGTAAATTCACAAGAAATAAATATACCTAATATACCTAAGGTATACTTAATATACCTATAAGATATTTGTTGCTTGTAATATTACTAATATTGTATTTTTCTATACTTGTATTCAAACTTTGCTCTGTACTATTGGGCCTCGGCCCGTTTTATTCTACTGAATAAACTATTATTATTATTATAAATCGTGTCCCACCAAAATAAAAATAGTGTTAACTCGTGTTATCTATCATGCTTACCCTAAATGGTTAATTTAGTTGGATATGAAGGTACTTTTACCAAATTATATGATAATGATAATTGATAATACGAGCCCACTATTTATATAAGGATATATTGGTAGGTGATGGTTAAAAACCCTCTTTCATTATGAACAAGATCAAAGAAATAAATACATTACCTTCCAACCTACCTTAACCTCCACAAATATTATAATAATATATTAATATCTGTATATATTTTTACTTTCTTTTTAAATGTATTAGTAATTCCCATGATAATAATACATTTAATACATTTACAGTTTACACCCCAACCTCTATCCGTTAAATACGTAAACAAAGTGAAATCTTCAAGGACGATAGTTGATATTACCATAGAAACCGCATTAAGAGGACGCCACACCCGCATGTGTTGTCTCCGTCTTACAAATGTACAACATAGCAAAAACTCTTTTGCGAGGGACAACTTTTCTCGCACCATATTTGTTGTAGAACTACCAAATTTTCACAGCATTTAAAGAAGAACTTTATCTGTGAAACAGCGTTCCCATATTTTAAATAACATATATACAATACAAGTTATTTGCTTCTAAACATTTGGTTTTTTCATTTGCTTATAACAAATGATTGGATGGTGAAAAAAAAGAGCACCCTGTTGCACAGATAAAGTTCTTCTTTAAATGCTGTAAAAATTTGGTAGTTCTACAACAAATATGGTGCGAGAAAAGTTGTCCCGCGCAAAACAGTTTTTGCTATGTTGTACATTTGTAAGACGGAGACAACACATGCGGGTTTGGCGTCCTCTTAAACCTGGCCACTAATTTAGTAGGTACCTAAGCCTCGGTGCCCCACTTAAAAATATATTAAAATATTATGTGGGTGTTTTTGTAAAATTCTTTTTACTCTATATTTGTACCCATCTCCGAATATTCCTGGTAAAGGCCCAACGATCCAGTATCTTCTAGCTGGTAGTCGAGCTGCCATTGTTTCGGGTGTCTGAGTGTTTCGATAGAAGTGTCCGGCAGTTTTCCATGTAATTTATTTCGACGGCGGCTCTCTTTGGCTCGCCATCGGCGCCATACATTCAATGCCAGCCTGCGAGTCATCAATTCAACAACTATATAGTTATTGACATTTATTAATTTTACAAATATGTTCATATGACTAACGGCGTCGTCAACTCAATCACGTTGTCTATCAGTTGTTTGCCCACCATTATAATGGCCAATTGGGTACACAGCTCTGGCACGCATCCCGTTCCAGCAGCCGCGGGATCACAAACGTCTTCTCTAATATGATGCATTACACTCCGAATCATAGAAATGGGCCAAAAATGCGTGAATCTGGACGAACTATCAGCGTGTTGTTCGTGTCCAGTCACGAAGCGACCCTAAGTAAACATCATAGATAACATTGACCGTTCAACCTTTATAATATTATGTATATAGGTAGTTATAGGCATAATATTACTATTATGTTTGTGTAGCTCGGTCAAGTCAAGTTTCTGCATAAATTACAAAACGAAATATTCATTCTACATTTGAATAGATTTTTTAAAAATTGTATTGAAATAAATAAACAGTTAAATTATTAGGTAAATTAAAAAGAACGAAAATATTTTAAAATTATTGACAATGATGAAATTTAACCTTTAGGTATTGTTTCTGCCCTATTAGTGAATGGTGGATATTGTTGCGTTGATTCAAGGCCCTGCATTACATTATTTATTTATTTTTAATTACTATAATAAGATACTATGAAAGTGTGATATGAGTACTTGTGTATGAAGTTAACTTTATGAGGAAATTCACAAAGAACACCTTATGATGATCCTAAGTCAGGCAAGGTCTAACACGTGGCTCTCGAAGACTCGAATCTCTTTGTCTGGACCACGACAATCAGCGTAAATGGAAAATTATACAAAAATAATAAATAAAACTTAATTTATAATTATAATTTGATATTTTTTTATAAAAATTCAAATAATATCTAATAAATAATTAAAAATTCTAATTCAAATATACCTAGGTAACTACAATTTTTTTTTTTTGGCTCACATAATAATATTATTTACCTACAAGATATTAAATATTATTGTTGGCATATAGTTACTACTTGAAGTTATAGGTACACGACGCATGATTTAGGTCCAGATATCAGCGAATATATACCAAATAAGCTACGAAGTAGAACATTTAGCTGGTAGTAGGTACCCGCCTACTACGATTGTTTCACTACGCACCTTGAAAAAAGCGATGTAAACCAAGCTGGAATAATAATTGGCGGAGTCGAAGCAAGACATGTAGACTGTGTAACGGCTCTGATACCGAGGGTTGTACGTCGAGCGATATGAGTACTTGGTGAGCCATTCGGCTACGCTACTGTAGCCACGATGGACGGCCACGATGGCCGTGAGCTGGACAAACGTGGCGCACGCGGCGGCCACGATCGCCTTCCAACTGCTTAGCTCGCCACTGTTGGTGTAGTTCAACAGGAAGAAGCTATGTTGCCTGTGGTGGTCAGCGGTGTCGCCGTCGTTGTCGTGGCTGGCCACCGTCACCGTCGGCGGTGACCGTCTGTCGCCGTCCTGGTGAAACACGGCCGACATGAGCCACCCGATGGCCCGGCCTCGGTAGACCACGATCAGTATGGGCACCGAAGCCACGGTGGCCAGTGTCGCGAAAAACGCTATCGCCCGTAATGCGTCTGACAGTTTGGACATCCACCACCGGCGGACCGCGTCCATCGAAACCGCCGGTGACCGACGGTTAGCGTTCGGCGGCGACACCGTCGTCGGGTGGACGGCGGACCCGTGAACTGCGACGGATGGTGGAGCGCGGCGGCGATGATGTGGTCCTGGAGTCGGAGGCCGGAGTGGTACTTTTTCAACGTCCGATCTGCAACAGTCGGCACAACATTCGAACGCCGTTCGTGGTAATTTGCCTTCATATCGTTCGTTCATTTGCCAAGAGTACGTAGTCCACAGTTGTTGAAACGCCGTGGCTGTATAATATAAATTTATGAATTATAATAGAACACTGGCATAATTTATGACAATAAAATTACCAGTATGGGTTAAACCCGTGTGTACATTAAAATTGAAAATTATGTTACATACCTACTATCATCTTAGAGAGGGCTTAAGATGGCTCAGAGTGAGCTTTGCTAAGATCACCCCCCCCCCCCTCTACCCTATTTCCAACCATATGACACTGACTGCAGGTCAGGAGCGTCTTCATGATATGGTGGGGCGAATGGGCCAGTTACTCCACTCTCATCATACATTGTAGCTTTATAAAAGTTTTTTTAAATTTCAGATTCTGAGCGGAGCGATGATTGTAGATTGATTTTACAATAAATTGGTTTTTTCATTTTTTGTGTATGTGTACCTACAAGATAAGTAGTCGTGTAAAATAATCCTTCTATTAACTTTTCTGGTGAAAAAGAGAATCTAGTAGGATATTTGAGAGACCAAACTTTAAAATGACTAGTAGTTTTCAAAAGCGTCAGAAAAAAACAAAAAAAAAGTTATGGAAAACAGTAATATTTTTGGTATACTTTTTATCTTAACTCATTTTGAGCTATTTATAGGCATAAGGAAAATTCAATTTTTATATTTTTTTTAAATTTTGTCAATACAATTGTTTGCTCTGTCAAAAAATTTGAAAATTTAGTACAAGGTTTCTCACAAATTGTTGTTGATGTAAATTAGGAAAAAAGTCTACAGTAAATCCACAATATTTTTTTATGAGCGTCTGAAGTTAGAATTCTTACAACATTTGTCAAAATAACAACAATTTGTAAACTTTATTGAGTAATGAATTTATAAAAAAAAATGTATAATATTTCTAAAATTTGATAATGTGTTACAAGATTTCTCATAAGTTTTCATAGCTTTAACAAAAAAAAAGGTGGGCAAGTGGGTGTCGCTCTGCTGTACAGTAGGTTACAAGTGGGTCACTGTATAATGGATGGTATTAAATTTGAATTCAATGATATAATATCATTGTATAAGAAAAACGATTCTGAGCGGAGACGGTATGTCAGTCTATGTATAAGACATATTATATACATATCTATGGTATTAAACAAAAAATTGACCTATAATAGGTACCTATAATAAATTCCAAATTAATCATATCACAATATCCATTAGATACTTATAACGCGTTATACAACAACAAAAACCGTGATACTATCATAGATATATAATAGTACACTTTAGAAGTTTCAAGTACCCACGAATAATATTATTCAATCACAACAAAATAACTAAAATAGTTATTCTAGGTTTTTTAATATGTAATTTCGTCCAAATTTGAAATTAAAATGTCTGTAAAAAATAAGTGTGTTTATATATATTTTAGATTTTTTGGTTACAGTATGAATTATTTAAGAGAATCTTTGTTTTAAATTTTCAACTCTTAGTTATAAAAACTGAACATTTTATAATTTTTTAATTCCAACGATTGATAATTTTTGAGATTTTGATAAATTTTGTCAAAATTCCAACTTTAAATGCTTATAAAAAAAAATCGTGCCTATGTATTTTTAATATTTTTCAACTGATATTGTAACAATATATCAGGAGCCTTGTATTAAATTTTTACACTTTTTGGCCCAACAGATAAAACTTTATTGATATTTATAGAAAAAAAAACTAAAAAAAATTGAAAGCTGTAAATGTCCATAAACAGCTCAAAAAGAGTCAAAATATTTTCAAAATTGTATGGTGTATAGAAAATGCTAATTTAAACATTCAGTGAAATTTTCATGTATCTACGGTTGTTCGTTTTTGAATTACAACAAAATAAGGAAATCGCTACATGAGAAATCGAGTGAATATCCAATGTTGTAAAAATTTGAATTTCAAACGCTCATAAAAATTTAATTTGACTGTCCGGTAGAGATTTTTTTATTGATAAAGGTAGATAATCTTATAAGGAATCTTGTGTTTCATTTTCAAATCTTAGATTTAAAAAGAAAAATTTTTACGAATTCTTAACTCAAAATAATTTGCTAATTTTCGTGATTTTTCCATATTTTGTCAATTTTTGAACTTTAAATGCTTATAAAAAAAAATTGTGACTATGGATTTTTAATATTTTTCATCTGCCTTTGAAACAACATATTAGGAGCCTTCTATTAAATTTTCAAGCTTTCGCAACGAACAAATAAAATTTTATTGATATTTCTAGAAAAAAAACTAAAAAAAAATGAAAAATGAAAATGTCCCTAAACAGTTCAAAATAAATCAAAATATTTTGAAAATGTTATCGTGTATAGAAAATGCAAATATAAACAACCAGTGAAAATTTCATGTATCTACGGTCATTTGTTTTAAAGTTACACCAATAACCAAATTCGATTTTTTGGAAAATCGATTTTGCGTAAAAATTCCCGTTTTTCCTTAATTTTTATGTTGTTTTTCCCGGCGCTTGTGAAAACTACTGGAAAATGTTTACTTTTGACCCCCCAAAGTACCAACTAGATTCACTTTCCTATCAGAAAAGGTACTATTGAAGAAAATCGAAGCACTTTTACTGTCCCAAAACGTGATGACAGACACAAAAATATAAATAAAAATATAAAAATATAAAAATATAAAAATATAAAAATATAAAAACATACATCATTGTAAAACCAATACATTCATCGCTCCGCTCAGAATCTAAAAGGCTAAGTGGATGTCACTGTGTTGTACAGTAAGTTTAAAGTGGATTGACTGTATTGGATGGTGTTAAATTTGAATTAAATGATATAATAATATCATTGTACACAAAAAACTATTCTGAGCTGAGTGGTTTGTCAGATAAGGATATTATTTATTATATTTATATTGTTATTATTAATACGGTAACTGGTGAAGTTGAATAATTATTATTTGTTTATTATCATATTAGGTTATAATATATAAATTACTTTATTCACAATAATATCATTAAATATACTTAGTAATATCATAGGCTGACTGACCGTCCCCGCTGAGAATCGTTTTTCTTTTACAATGAAATTATATTATTGAATTAAAATTTAACACCATCCATTACAGTGCCTCACTTGTAACCCATTGTACAGCAGAGCGACGCCCATTTGCCCGCCTCTTTTAGTTTATATTTAATATATTTAATACATAGTTAGTTATGTATTTCTAGTGATGTTAAAATACGGTATTTTATTTTATTTTTTTGTATTTTACAGTATTATACCTTGTATTATACGTGTATTAAACTTTGCATAATAATGTTGTATTTAAGTATGGTATAATATTTTTTTGTATTATACCATATTATACACATTTTATACGGTAAAAATCCTGTATTAAAAGATATGCAAATTTGAAATTACATATACAATTTAAATATGATTACTCAACCATGGTCCATTTTCCATATAAAAATTGAATGTAAAAAATGTAACAATAGTAATTATTAATACTTAGTTAATATTAACAATTTTAGACTTTAGTATTTTAGTTTTCTTTTTAAATAATAAGTAAAATAAGTAATAACTGTTTAATATAAAAAAAAAAAAAAATGATAGAAAATAAAATAATTAATACTTTTTTTGTTTGTAAATAATAGATATATATTTTAATTTAACAAACATTTATAGTTGTCAATTTTCTTCAAACAGTTTAACCACTTAGAGGAAAGTTTTATACAGATTGTATACCATAGTGTTTAAAATAATTCTATACCACTTGTATAATACCATGTATATAATATGATATTATACATTTGTATTGTACAAATTTACATCACTATATGGATTTTCATTTACCAATTTTAAAATTTTAGTTTCCTCTATGTAAAATTAAAAATTGTCTATTTATATCTAACATTTAAAAATGTAATACAAGATTTCTCATAAGTTTTTATAATACCATTTAAAAAATATTAAATAATCTATGTAGCCGAGATTTTTTTTTTATAACCATCTTAAGTTAATTTTTCACAAAATAGCTCGATACCGAAACCGAAAACAAAATCGGAAAAAATAAATACCGATATCCAAAACCGAAATTAAAATAGGAAAAAATAAATACTGATAACCGAAACCGAAATCGAAAACGGAAAAAATATTTACGGTTTCAACCCTTGTTTATAACTTATAAGTACACTCAGTGTTTCTTAAAGACCTGAAACTTCAAAGTCGGTAGCAAACGAAAGGTAATGATTATAACAAACATATTTTGCAAGGCACTATGGCGGCAACCATTAGCTTTTGAATTTGAGAATTTCGGGCCAACAATTTTTTTTTTTTATTTTGTGTCTGTCATCACGTTCTAGGACAGTAAAAGTGCTTGGATTTTCTTCAACAGTAGCTTTTCTGATAGGAAAGTGCATCTAGTTGGTACTTTGGAGGGTCAAATTTCTAGTAGTTTTAGAAAGCGTTGAGAAAAACAACATAAAAATTAAGGAAAAACGGGAATTTTTACACAAAATCGGTTTTCCAAAAAATAGATTTTGGTTTTTGGTGTAACTCTAAAACAAACGAACGTATATACATGAAATTTTCACTGGTTGTTTATATTTGCATTTTCTATACACGATAACATTTTCAAAATATTTTGATTTATTTTGAACTGTTTAGGGACATTTTCATTTTCCATTTTTTTTTTAGTTTTTATTCTAAAAATATCAATAGAATTGTATTTGTTGGTTAAAAAAGCTTGAAAATTTAATAGAAGGCTCCTAGTATATTGTTTCAAAGGCAGATGAAAAATATTAAAAATCCTTAGTCACAATTTTTTTTTATAAGCATTTAAAGTTGAAATTTTGACAAAATGTATCAAAATCTCGAAAATTATCAATTATTGTAATTAATAAATTATAAAATGTTCAGTTTTTATAGCTAAGGATTCCAAATTTAAAACAAAGGTTCTCAAAAAAAGGTCATACTATAACCAAAAAATCTAAAAAATATATGAAAACTGTTATTTTTTACAGACATTTTAAATTCAAATTTGGACGAAATTACATATTAAAAAACCTAGAATAACTATTTTAGTTATTTTGTTGTGATTGAATAATTTTATTCGTGATTACTTGAAACTTCTAAAGTGTACTATTATATATCTATGATAGTATCACGGTTTTTGTTGATGTATAACGCGTTATAAGTACTTAATGGATATTGTGATATGATTAATTTAGAATTTATTATTTGTACCTATTATAGGTCAATTTTTTGTTTAATATCATAGATATGTATATAACATGTCTTATACCTAGACTGACATACCGTCAGAGTCGTTTTTCTTATACAATGATATTATATCGTTGAATTCAAATTTAATATCATCCATTATACAGTGACCCACTTGTAACCTACTGTACAGCAGAGCGACACCCACTTGCCCACCTTTTTATTAGTAAATACATATGATTTTTATTAAATATGAATTTTTAACAAATTTAGAATATTTGTTAACAATTGTTATTCAATTTACATATCTACCGTTACCCTTACCCCATATATTAATTATTATATACAATTATAACGTAAAATATGAAATCAAATATAATATTATTTCACTCCACCACTGCCTATAATATTGGAATACTGTGTTTCACTTATTACTTACTTATTAAGACAACCAGAGAACGAAATTTATTGTAAATAAGAAACCAAAATATTGTGTACAAATTTACTAAACAAAATATATGAATATTGATTACCCGTTGGCTGTTACTTGTTAGTTATTTGTTATTTAGTTATTTGACATAACTATTATAGGGCAGAGTACTTGTAGCTCTAAAAAAAGCACTAAATATGCAAGCTCTTATGCACTTAAAATATTATGGATTTAAAACATTTTTCTACAATTTTTTTTAATCCTAATCGAATAAAAGCCCGCCATCCGCATAGTGCGCACATGGCTCACTGTGGACTGTGGTGGTGATGTTGTATGGAGTACGACTTAAATCGTTTACGATTATCTATCTATTAATAAAATTAATTACAGAAAATTATATTATTGGCTTATCGGCGATCCTCAAGCGTTTGTAGGAAAAACGTGTACCCTCGGGCAGTCAATATTATAATTAATAAGACAAACATTTTTTTTAAATTTTCATACAAACATTTGGACTGTATTGTTTGAAATAAAAAATATGACGTTGTGGAAAAAATTGATCCAAGTTAAATATGTCTCAAAAAGTATAAAATTGCGTATAAAAGTGTGAAATATGCTCTAAAAACAAAAAATACTCAAAAATATGCATTTATATATTAAAATCTATTAAGTAAAATAAAATCTATTAAGTTGAATAAAAAATCCTAATACTTATAAAAAAATAAATAACTTATTGATAGCAATAATATCATAAAATATAGTGATAACTGAGTAGGCTGAGGTCTTTGCTCAGAATTATTTTTCGTATAATATAATGATTTCAATAAAGTAACTAAAAATTATCCAAATTTAAAACTAATATTAGAAAAACTGTATCAATATACTTTTTAGATTTAAACCTTATTTCAAATCTTCAAACAACTAAAATTTGAACATTTTATGCGTAATTAACTACAAAATAATTTGATTATTTTCGAAATATTGTACTAAATTTATTTAAGAATAAATAGCTTGAAATAAGTCTAAATATTTTTTTTAATTTTATGCTGCTTAAAAAAATTTAATATAAACATTCAGTGAACATTTCAAGTACCTATAGTTTTTATTGAGTTACACCAAAAAACAAAATCGATTTTGCAAAAAAAAATTTCCCAACGCAATTCTGGGAATTTTTTATTTTATTTTTGACCTCTTGAATTGACCAACTAAATTAATTTTTTCACCAGAAATGATACTGAAGTTGAAAATCTAAGCATTTTTTACATATATACATAAATACATTAATACATATCTTTAACAATGTAAGACACACAAAAATTTCAAATTAAATAAACATTCATCGTTGTAAAATCAATACATTCATCGCTCCGTTCAGAATCTAAAACAACAGTGTAAAACGAATTGATCTGAACCTAAAATTGACTATGTTATACGTTAGTAATACGGAGAAACACACGTAAGACGTTTTCTTCATACTTTTGAAAATAAATATATATTTTATGATTAGAAATTTAAAATTATATTCGAATACTGAGTTTATAGCTTTAGTTGTTACCCCTTCTCCTACAAATTGGTCTAGGGGCGCCCATACATTGAGTGTGGTACACATTATGGGTTCAATATATATTGTAGATGGAGGTGAGTAGGTCGATCGAGGACCGGTGTTAAGTGAAAAGTTATTTCTGGACTAGGAAGCTATATTCAAATTTTACAGATTGACAAGAAATTAATTTTTATAAACAATTATTGTTTCAACGTGGCGTTCCACGCTGGTTGTCTGGTGGACAGTAATATTTTAATTTGTTTTATGTAAATGCGTGGGCGTTAGTCGTTACTAATCTATGAATTATATCATTATATTTAATTTTATAAATCCAATACACTTTTATCTTCTTTCCAAACTAAGAATAGAAGATATGATTAGCACTGATTCTGCAAAAATCATTCCCTCCAATACTAACTTGTGTTTTGTAGTTTGTATTTTAACAAAAAATTGCCATTCTTAACTGAAGGTCTAATGGATATATTTAAATATGCTACTAGGTAGTTAAAAAAAAGCTATATATATTTTATAATTACGTGTTTACATTTAAATGTTGGGCCATATTTTTCGTTTATATGAGAACTTTTTAGAGACTATACACTTGAAGCTTTTAATTTTTGATAATACGTTAAACAAAAAGTAAAAAAAAACTTTTCAAGTTCCTGTCATTATAAATGAGTAGATATTGTCTTTTAAAAAGCAAAAGTTGACTTAGACCTAGTTTAGTTGAAAGTTTGAATACCTATTTTAACTTTTAAAATATTTATGAATTTTGTGTGGGTGGTACCCATTTAAAAACTACCAAAAAGAACAATATTAATATAAAATATTAAGAGATAAAAAGATATAATTTTTCACACAAAAACATTGAAATTCGATTAGCTCACCCCAAAATGACATGAAAACCGCAAACACGACCGCACCCGGTCTATCAAAAGTAGCAGCTGACGTCCATCTGTATAGCCCACAAGTGTCCAGTACCCGCGTGAAGCCACAAAAACTCGCATTGCATCTTCTAGTTGGGCACAAGATCCAATTAGCTACTTGTGATTTTGGATCACAAATATCGTGGCTAAACAAGTTGACATAATAACATCATTGCAGTGAGTCACAAATATTAAAGTGGGTACGCAAATCTGGTTGATTTTGTATTAGGAACGTTTCTTACGTTGGCACATCGCTACGAGTGGTTATCAATCCGTACAAGAACCACACTAGTCCAGCTATGGCAGGACCAACTAACCAAAAGGTATAGTACCGAAGCCAGCAGAAATAAACAGCTACCGGAATGCCATAATACTTTCGGATCAAAGTAGTAATGTTTTCATCGGTTTTCCATTTTCGGGGTATGATTAGACCTGGCCTAGCCCATTTTTCGTAGAGAACCTGCAGCAGGTTAATTTAATGAATTAATTTAACCATTTAATAATCGACAGCGTCTGTCCAAGTTACGAATACTTTAGGTGGACCTTGAAAGTCTACTAAAATGAGTGGATGGGTATTAAATCAATAATTCAGAAACAGGCACATAATTATAGGTTGATAAACGTACTGTAATATATAACAATTAAATAATTGTTTTTATTTAAATAACTATTAAAAAATATAGGTATTAGCTAAATTAATTAGTAAATTATATTTTATGTCACCAGACAATATTTTATTTCTGATTTATATTTCAGAATTTTTTATATAACATTTATGTTTATTGTAAAGAGTTATTGATAAAAGAACATAAATGAGTACCTATTCTAAAAGTTTTTAGAATATTCTTAGAATAAAAAAATTGTAACTCGGAATTATTCGAAACAGAAGGTTATAGGTCCACTATATATTATAATATATGTGTATTGTGTATAAAAGAAATAAAATATAAGCATGTATTTGGACGGTTTTTGTGAAAAGGGGATCAAGTCACTTTTTGGACATTTCGATATTATACATGAAAATTGTACGAAATTTTACGCCGCATCCAACGGTAACACTGTCAGTGTCCAGGGATCATTATTTTATGATAATATTAGCTTGTGCGTTAAGGATCATGTCAAAAATACATTTTTCTGTTTGTGAGAAAGGTATCAAGTCACTTTTCGTATTTACTATTTAATAATTTTACTATTTTTCATTGTCTTGGACGTTTCGTAAATCGAATTAGTACTTTTATTTTCTTATTATGTCGAACAGAGCAAAGAAACTATTGAGGTTGGCATGTAACAGTAAGTAAATTGTTTTAATAATACCAAGTGTAGGTACCTACTTTTAATGAATGTCGGTTGAATCTATATATTTTTTATTCAGATGTCAATGTCAATAATCGTCTAAAACCTGCTGTATGCAGAAATTTAAATAAAACATTTCGTAATATACATACGTACAACAATGAGGATGATGGATTTTTAAAAAACTATATATTAGTGAGTACCCTATTAGTTTGTTAGTGTGATATTATATCATAACATGTAGTATTATATAGATCATTATAGTCAGTTAAACAAATGTGTTATTATAATAAATGTTTTAATTTGTTATAACATATTTCCTATAATATTAATATCACAATAAAAATTGTTTTATCTAATTTAAATTGTATTCAATTTATTGTAATAATATTCTATTTATATAACATTCTATTTATAATATAAATATATTATATTATATTTTATAATAAATTATTATATTATATTATATATTACTTTATTTTCAGCAATGGGTAAATAAATCAGAACCATCGTATGGTCTGTCAGATAATGATGATATGTTAATAGCTGAAAAACACATTGAAGTAATGTTTTGATTAGTTTATTAATTTATTTATTGTTTTATTTTTGAGTACCTACTTCTTATATACCCATATACTTAGTAGTTATGTAATATAATTTGTTTGTAGGAAAATGTAACTAGTTGTGCTACAGACAATACAAAATATATAGAGAACTTTATCACATTAAATAGCATAAACTATTCACTTGAATTTAACAACGATGATAAACAATTTTTTGAAAATAATAACTTCAATAATAAAGATAACATGTTTGACATTATAGAAACACCAATAAAACAGGCATGTAACATATTGCATTTTAGGTATATAACATTTTTATTTAATTTATGTAGCAATTTGTTTCTATTATAAATAGGATAATGGTGAAATTGGAAGCCAACTAAGTGTTATTTTGGGTACAACTGTTTCATCTTTTGAAAACCTCATTCCTATTGAACAGGTATACATATTATAAACATATTGTGTATATAAAAATATATTATAATTAAATTTTATATAAAAAATATTTTCTAATATATTAAATAGGATCATGATGAAATTGATGGTGAACTAAGTGTAATTTTGGAAACAGCAGTTTCATCTTTTGAAAACCTTATACCTATGGAACAGGTATACAATATATAAACATACTCTGTATATAATATATTATAATTACATTTAGTATAACAATTTGTATATAATATATTAAATAGGATCATGACGAAATTGAGGGCGAATTAAGTATAATTTTGGGTACAGCTGAACCATCATTAGTTGGAAGTCATGAAGAACATAATTTGAATACAGAATATAATACAATTAATAAAAGAAAGTCCAGGGTGAGTGTGAAAGGTGATACCAGACAATTTAGAATTTATAGAAATCAAAGAAGAAATACTGGAATGGAATATATAACTAATACAGGGAAAATAGTAAAATCTCGAACATCTAAAGCACTTCTAGATTGTAAAGCCAAGTGTAATAGTAAAATAGAAGATAGTTTACGTGATCAATTATTTAACTTATATTGGTCCATGGGTAGTTTTAACAGACGAACAGCTTATATTTCTAAACTTATAACATGTTCTCCTAAGATAAGTAGTAGAAAAAGAAGGGATACACCAGAAAAACAAAAACCAAGGGAAAAAACATATCAATATTATGTACCAAAAAATGGTGAGTTATTACGTGTATGTAAAGGTTGTTTTATGAAAATATTTGGTGAAAATACCAAGTTTTTGAGAAATATTTGTACTAATATGCTAAGTTCACCAGCACAGCGATGTTCTCCAGATAAAAGAGGTCGTGCACCACCTGGAAACAAACGCTCTCAAGATGATATTAAATTGTTGATTAATCATATTAACAAACTTCCATGTTACGAAAGTCATTATTGTAGGAAGGAGACTTCAAAAAAGTATTTACCAAGCCATTTTACATTACAACGAGCTTATGATGAATATAAAACAAGTGTAGAAAAGCCAGTAAGTCGAACACTGTATGAAAAATATTTTAAAAATGCAGGGTTGAAAGTCAAGAATCCCAAAAAAGACACTTGCGCACTGTGTGACAAGTTTAAAATACAGCTTACTGATAACATTATTTCACCAGAAGAAAAATCTAAAATAATTGAAGATAAGATAAAACATCAAGACGAAGCTGAGCAAACCTATGAATTAAAAAGAAACGACATAGCCACCATGTCCAAAAACCAATGTGTTTTATCGTTTGATTTACAACAGTGTCTTCCAACACCCTCATTAGAAAGCTCTGTTGCATTTTATAAACGACAATTGTGGACCTACAATTTAACTGTGCACAATTGTGCATCTAATACAGCAACATGTTATATTTGGTACGAAACTTTAGCCAAACGAGGGGCTAATGACATTGGTTCATGTGTGTACAATTATTTAACTAATTTACCAAAAAATATAACACATGTAACTATGTACAGTGATTGCTGCCCTGGGCAAAATAAAAACAGTATTCTAATGGCAATGTGTCTGTTTTTCTTGGATCAACAGGAAACTGTTCAAATAATTGATCACAAGTTTATGGTATCAGGCCACTCCAGAATGGAGTGTGACTCAGATCATGCAAAAATCGAAAAAGCTCGGAAAACATTTCCTTCTTCAATAAACCACCCGTATGATTGGATACAATTAATTAAATATGCAGGAAAAAACAAATTTTTGGTTGTAGAAATGGCACAAGATATGTTTTATGACTTCAACAGTTTGTTCAAAACAAGCTATCAAATGAAAAAAACTAACATAAATAAGGAAAAGTTTGTGTTTCGTGATGTAAAGTGGATTCGCTATACTAAAAATGAAAAAGGAATAGTACACTACAAGACATCAGTCGATTTAAATGCCAAATTCCATAAATTGAATCTAAACAAAAGAAATCCAGTTTCAATGAACATTCCAAAAGCATATGATGATGATTTATTTATAACTGAAGAAAAAAAAAAGGATCTTATGTCTTTATTAAAGTTTATACCAGAAACATTTCATAATTTCTATAAAAACTTAAAATCAAACAAAAATACGGTCGACCCTATAATATCTGATGAAGAGTATTAATAATAAACTAAGATTTGTTTTTATTTTTCATGTTTAAAGTTACTATTTATTTTTAAATATTTATCTATACTGTTTAAACATATTATGTTATTGGTGAATTAAGTTCCTATATATTATATTAATTAAGTAAATTATGATTAAGAAGTGTCTGTGCAATAGTATTAACTTTGAGGTATTTTTGAACACATTTTATAATATTGTTTAAAATATGTTATGTTTTACTACATAATTATTTTATTTTGTTTTAATTATTTTTCAAAAAAATAAAAGTTTTAAGTTGTAATCATACATTTTTTTTAGTCAATTTATATAATAATTAAAACTACTTACTGTATTATAAATTAATAATATAATAATAATACATAATATTTTAATAATATACATAATTTTTAAATTGATTTTTGTTGACTTGATACCAATAGCACAAACGTTTTTCAATATTAACGACTTGATACTTTTTGCACATAAGAGTATCAAGTCATATAATTTAACAAATTATGTGCTGTTAGTGTCAAGTCAACCAAAATGACTTAACAATTATATTTAGGTATTTTGTCTTATATAAACATGTAACAAATCAAAGTTAAAAATAAAATAAAATATCATACAATTTTTTTTTAAGAAATTGAGAATATAAAACGTTTTTATTGTCTACTGAACATTTACTGTTTTTGACTTGATCCCCTTTTCACAAAAACCGTCCATTTACACATTATATGACACTCAAAAATGTACATTATTATACTTAAATTCATTTTAAATCATGTTACCAGTACCGCCTGCCAGTCATAATAAATGCCCTATATCAGGGGTCTCCAAACTACGGCCGCGGGCCGGATATGGCCCGCGAACAAGTTTTAAACGGCCCGTGGCCCGCATAGGACGCATAGGTAAATATAGATAAAATATTATTTCAAAAATGTATTTATATTATATTATATTTATACCTATTTATTTTTATTTAAGTATATTGTAAAGTAAACAATATTTTATACAAAAATATAAAGTAAACATATTATTTATATAGATACCTAATATTATCATAAAATTAAAAATTATATGTGTTAATAAACTTTTGGCCCGCTAAGAGCATTTGATTTTTTTTGTGGCCCTTGAATAAAAAAGTTTGGAGACCCCTGCCCTATAGGTATGCACTTGAAAAAGACAGGCATTCATTCATGTAGCAGGTGATCTACTACCTCTTTTTAGGTGTATCAGGTGATATATCATACTATACTAGGTGATCTATAATTAATACCTATATTTATTAATTTATTAAATAATATTTATTAATTTATATATGATTTAAGAGGACGTCACACCCGCATATCGTCTATACGGATATAGACGAAAGGTGTTTACGCAGTCTGAGTATAAATCGCTCAATTTTGGTTCTAGAGTAAAAATACATATAATAAAACTGAATTGTGACAATATTTCTGAGTGCAAGTCGTTGAGTTTTTTCCATTATACCCAATATAAGGTTCATTATATCGTTTAGAAATAGCAAAAACTTCAACATTTTTAACATACCTTTTCAAAATATAATTTTTTTTTAAAAAAAGCTCACTGTCTTGCCTTCCAAAATATTATCATGCATGCGGGTGTGACGTCCTCTTAAGGAAATATAAAAGAGGTAGGATTCTCTACTGGGGTGAAAATTGAGCAGACGAATAACGGGAATAGGTACTATCGAGAATGAGTAGAAGGCCCTTGGGTTTTTGAAACGTTTTTTTGTTGTTGAACATCGAGATAGAGCTACACTTATTCCAATAATTTAAAAAGAAATACTTCCAGGAACAACAATCATGTCAGATGAAAGTAAACCCTATAAAGTTTTACAAAATAAAGGTTATAATCACTTGACTGTAAACCATTCTAAAAATTGTATCACCCGCTAACAGGAGCCAACATCCAGACAGTAGACAATTTAGTCACATCTTAAAATGAAAATACTTCGAAAAATGCATTAAATCAGAACTTTTACATAGTCATCTAATTGAAGCATGGTGGAGGTTAGTAAATCTTCAACTTTTTAAAAATATTTAATTGATACCAACAATTTTTAGGTCCTAACTTGGAGTTTTTTTTATAATAGGCTATTTATTTTTTATTTTTCGATATTTGACGAACATTTGTATGATATGACGTAATAAAAAATATAATGTGTCTTTATATATAAAAATAGTATAGTATTAAAAATAATGTATTTTTAATTTGTACGTAGATCACTCGTCCCGAATTCACAGATCACTAAACCGTGGTAGATCACCTGCTACACGAATGAGAAAAGACAATATTAAAGATATAAAAATTTGTCTTATGGGTTTATTCTATTTTCACTTTTTTTGTTTTGGTTATAAGTTAATACACTGAGTAAAATTCGCATCATTCATTAGAGTCTAATGATTAGACATACAGTTTAATTTTCTACAAAACAATACTACTTGATTTACATTAAAAATCTTCTTTTGGACAAAATATTATGGTATTATATTAAAAATATGGTTTTCCGAATATTTCTGTTTCTAAAATACTTTTAATAAGAAAAAGTTTCTATAAAATTTATTTTATTTTAGCCAAGTTCTTTCAGATTTGAATATTGCATTAGGGGCGAAAGAGAAAGTTATTGATATCTACTGGTTATACCACCTAGGTATCAATCATTGTAATATTATGTTTTCTACTTCATAGTAAAGTATAGTCTATACGTAAAACTTATAATAGATTTAAGTATGATGTATGGTTTCTAAATAGACAATATTATTTATAGGTAGTGCATAATTTTGTTTTGTTACACTTAGGTACATATTATATTTTGTTGTTTATCCGTGATGTAAATATTAAAAAATATGTAAATTTATTGCAAATAAAAATAAATTATATACAATATACTATACTATTGTATTTTATTATATTGCCATATTGATACTATAAGAAGGCTCTATTAAAAAAACAAAATGAATAATTTACATCTGATGTAGGTACACCTCAGGTTTTTCGAGATAAAAATGTAGAACCGAAGTAGATTTATCTCCAGCTTAAATTCAAAGACATAATATTATAATAATATGTTATTTATATAACCTTTTTTTAAAATGGGAAAAAGTTGCATAAAATATTATATGCAATGCATAGCTATTATGGATACACAATTTATAATTTATAATTTTAGGTGCATACTAATAACTATTAGGTGTTTACAATATTGTCCATGATTAATGTTTTATAATAGGGTCGACTCACCCGTCTATCATTGATGTTGTTCACTTCGTCTCCCTCTTCGAGTTTAATACTACCGTCGTGTATTGGATAGGCGGCAGAAATTATATCACTCTCGAGTAATTGTTCAAGACTCATAACATTTGCGTCCTGCTCATTACCAGAACCGATTCGGAGTAAGATGCACCACACGATCTGAGCCCGTTGGGCAGATGTTAATTTGTTATTATGTTTTTCATGATTACCATTATTTCCATTTGGATACTGTAACAAAAACGGTTCAGTCCAATTATAACAAATTTGACAACAATATTATCAAGATCATCAAAAAATAGTTTACATTAGTTATACCTATTATACAAAATGTATACACTTTTTCCTATATATATTTTCAATAACTATATATAACTACAAAAGTCACGCAAGCCTTTGCAGTAGTCATAAAATATTCATACTTCTACACTGTGCTGAAAATACTATTACAAAATATATTGTTCTAGTGAATCAAATGGTTTAAAATAGGTATAATATCAATACAGTTTGATAAATAACCATTTACTGTTGTAATATTTTAAAAACATTCAATGGTGTTACATAATAATAGTTGTGTGATTTTGATATTTTGTTTTGAAATATACGAGCGATTTACCAAGCAGTCTGGCCTCTACTTTTTTCATTATATTACTTATAATAAAATATGAGTTGACTCAAAACCTGATTTTCGTAATTTTTAAGTATAATTATGGATAATATTTTAAAATACATGGATTCTTAAAATATTTAAGGAGTGTCTTGTGGGGGTAAAAACTTATTTTTTTAAATGAGAACCAATCTTTTATAAATTGTTAATCAACGATTTTTTTTTAAATTTTGTGTGTACCTATCAAACCAAAATCAAAATCACCGCATATATCTTCCAAACTCATTATCATGAATCTATATTATCCTCAATAAACAAATTGCAAAGTTAAATAACTTGGAAACTCGTTCGAATTTTAATTTAGGTAAATCAATATTTTCAAAAAAGTCATCTAATTCTTAAGTTTCAGGAAAATAGGACGATTTCTATTTGAAAAAAAAGTTGATATCACCACATGAAATTTCTTGAATGGTATAAAAAACCATGTGGTGTATTAACTATGATCTTTACAATAATTTCCAAAAATCAGAATTTTGAATAAATTAATTGTTATTAATGGAAAAAGTGTGTGTGAGCAATGAGCATGCTTGGTGACCAGTAATTATAACAATTTGTCTACTGCCACCATAACAATAAAAAATAACCAGTTGATTAACGGAACTTATACTATTGTGAAATTGTAGAAAAAAAAGAATTTCATTCTTAATTATTATTATTTATTTATTATTTATTAATAATTTACAAAGGTAAAAATAATTTTTGAAACACTTATTATTACAGCACTTATTATTGTAAAATTACTGTTATTAACGTGTAGGTATGATAAAAATAATTGAAATAATTATTTTAAACTATGTATGATTATCCATATTATATTATTAGGTATTTATTTAAAATATTAATACTATATCGATTCTGAATAGATTGTAAAGTACAATAGAAATTTTATTCAATAATTAGGTACTTAAATTAATAATATGTGATTATATAATATATTCCACATAGACCTGTCTAATGGTATCATATTTTCGCAATGATCCTCCTGTATAATAATATTATTATGTATGTTTTATTAATATGCCATTTTTGGGCTCGAAGGTAGATTTTTCCCATTCGTATTACCATAAAATTGGCATCAATATAGTATTTTAGCCCTAGGTATAATATTCTTTCGTTTGAAAAAAGACGTACCTAGTCGTAAGGCTATAATAAATAAATGTATAGGTACTAAATGTCATTAAAATTAAAGAATTTAGGTATACCTGTTGATAGTTAACATCCTTCGAATTGTAAACTGTTAGTTGATCTTCACTGTTACTGTCACTACTGGTTGCATGACACCGGCAACTACATCCTAAGAGTCGCTGCGATAGCTGTAGCAAAGCAAAGCACGTCCGGCCTGCATCCAGCGAACACTTAAATAAAACAAAAATTAGCAATGATAAGAATATTTTGAACAGTAAATGGCTTTTAGTTTTAGCTTAAATCAGGGATCAGCGAATTTAAATTTTAAATAAAACGCTTGAATAAAGTCGTGAAAAATACCAATCAGCAATCTTATAAGATGTGTCAAAATATTATGTAGGTTGTAAAGTACCTACGTATATTATACAATATAATATGTATAAAATGTCGATTTTCATTTAGTATATTTTTTAATAAAAAAATAATCGTATTTTAATGAATACTAACCGTTGGATCGTCGTCGATGTTTACCAAAATCCCATGTGCTCGTAATTCTTGATAAAACTTTTGTCTTTCCGATTCGTCGTCCTGTTTACTGTCGTCCTCCTTAACTATTCGTTGCCTTTTATAGGCTAACACAAAGTCAACAGTGTTAAGTTTCCTATGTTCAACGTGCATTTTGGTTGATGAATCCCGATGCTTTATGTATAAAACATTCATAACCGCATATATTATTAACCAATAGTTGAATAGTATCCACTAAATTATAATATTATTAATGGTATTTAATTGGGATATTATTGTTATGTTATTGGTATGTATATCGGCTGGGAGAACTTTTTGCGTAGGTGAAAAATAATTATATAGCATCAATCACGTGAGAGAGTGAATATTATATCCACCCTCACAATATTTATTGACACGGATAGGTAATTTGTGAACTATCCTATACACCCCTTATAATATAATATCACTTGTTTAACTAAAGTTTGCAGAAAAAAACAAAAACAAAACACTGTATTAGAAAGTTTAGATAGTTGTCCAAATGTTTTGAAATAATAGGTATACCTTCCGCTAGTATAATATTATATGATACACAAGCTGAATATTGCACGGCGTTGTCCGGAAAAAAAATTGTTATTCATCAACTCCTTTTGAGTGTACACTGTAATCTGTACACGCTGAGGAAGCAATATTTTTAAGTGTAAATTATATTATATTTTTATGTGCAGCCATCCCGACCGCGTAGTCTGTGAGATTCGATTGTGATTATGCGAGCCTGGTTTAATTATTTTAATGCAATATTCCTTATAAGCTTATATTTTAATAGAATTTCAAAAATATTAAAGAAACATAGGGACTTATATGTATTTAAAGTTCAAATTTTGACAAAATTCATCAAAATCCACAAAATTTGAAAAATTATTTTTTTGTTAGAAATTCTTTTAGATAATTTTAATAGAAATTTTAATAGAAGATTCCCCACAGATTTTTCTACCTTAAACAAAACAAAAAAGTTTACCGGAAAGTCATATCACATTTTTATGAGCTTTTGAATTTAACATTTTACCATAATATTGGATTTTTACCGATAAATTAACGAATAAAATTGGCATAAATCGATTTTTGATATTTTGTTGTATTTTTAAAACGAATAACCGGAGACTCGTGAAATATTCACTAAATTAAATTAGCATGGATGGTAAAAGTTTCAAACTATTTTGACTCTTATTGAGCTGTTTATAGATATGATAATTTTTTTAATTTATTTAAAATATTTTTTAGTGAGAAATTCATAAAAGTTTTTTTTTAGAGCTAAAAGATTAAAAATTTTAATAGAAGATTCCACACAATAGTTTTTCTACCCATAATAAACAAAAAAAGTTTACTGAAACAGAACATACATTTTTTATGAGCGTTTGAACTAATAATTTTTACGATATTTAATATTCAGCAGTAAATTAAAGAATTCCCATTATAATCGATTTTTGATATTTTGTTGTATTTCCAAACGAATAACCGTAGACTCGTAAAATACTCACTTTATATTTATATATATTTATATAGCATTGTCCATAGATGGTAAAACTTTCAAACTAGTATGACTCTTTTTGAGCTTTTTATAGCTATGAGAAATTTTTAAAATGTTGTAAATTATTTTTCAGTTAAAAAGTCATAAAAGTTTTTATTTTCAAAGCTAATATTTGACATTTTAATAGAAGATTCCCAACAAGTTTTTCTACCTCTGTCAAAAAAAAGAAAGTTCACCGGAAAGTTACGCTATTTATAACCATGAGATATTTTTGATTTTTATTAATTTTATTTTTAACTAAATTTGATTATTCATACAAGTATGCTAGGCTGACGCACCATTTCCGCACACAGTCGTTTTTTGTATGCAATGGATTATAATTTAATTAAAATATAACACATCCATTACAATGACCTGCTCGATGAATACTGTACAGCAGAGTAGTACCCACTTGTCCACCTTTTTTTTATTTTATTTTTTTATTTGGATCTGAAAGACTTTTTTTAGTAGGTACCTACTAGGTAATAGCGCCCTGCATGGTTCCTATTATATCCATTTTCAATGGAACTTGTTCACCGAAGGTGACAGTAGTGTACTTGTGTACCTGCAATAAACGGTAATTATTACCTCGATTCGTTTAGAAAGATTTGGTGACCGCGGTAGTGGTGGTGGTGATGGTGGTGATGGGGGTGGTGGTGATAGTGGTGACGATGGCGATATTGGCAAATCGACTGCAGCAGTGGTGTGGTTTTCTTTTACGGTTGCTGTACCGATTTCGGCCTTCGTCGGAGATGAATCCCTTTCCCCGTCGCTCATTCGCAGTCGTCCGATGACACGTGCGCCGAGTCTTAACGCCGAGGGTCTCAACTGTAGCTCAAATGAAACAGCAGCCGCCTCCCGAGTCGTTTGGGACGGAGGAGACGGCGGCGACCGGTGTTGATGATTCTGTGCGGCCCGAGAGCTGCTGTCTTCGTCATCCGGTGGCATTTTTCACTCGTCGTAGAAATCGGAAGATATTACAATAACTATGGTAATATATTTATATGGCTCATACACGAAACACGCATCTGAGGGTAGTCACTGCTACTATTGGAGTAACTGCGGCGCGACCGACGGCGAAAATCGTGTTTGAAAAAACGACCACGACATGGTTGCATCGTTTTCATTTATTATATAGGTAGCACGACCACGGGGTATTATATACCTCGATCACCACCCACCACAACCCTTTTATCAACCCCCTACCCCACCCACTGTGCAACACACACGCGCATACCCATCATTATATTTATACTACCACGCCACCACCTATAGCCTCGTGCGTAATCATAATATATAGATCGCCGATAAATAATTCAATATATCACTATATGCAGGTATACAGTATGATGGGTGCCACACATCACCTAAATTATATATTATACGTATAGATATAGTCGATTGCTGGGAGTCGGTGATTAATTCATTAATTCATAAAATAGGTTTAGGTATAGGAGGTATAGGTCGTACGTATAATATATAAACTATAGGTATGCTTGGGAACGTGCTATGTAATCCATATACACATATAGACCACATAATATGTAGGTACCTATATCATCATACGGTATAAGTGAACCTGAATAAGTGAACGCGAGGAGTATATGTTACGCGCATAGGACATTGGTATGTCACGCAATAGGTATATAAGTAACAACTAATAAATAATATAAATGAAAAGAAAAAAACCCTATTAAAATGTCAAAGATAGGGAAAAAATAACCCTTTTAAATTGGCATAACAAAAAGATAGAACAGTAGGCATGACTTTCCTGTGACCTTTAGCCTTTAGGTACAATATAATATGTAAATTGCAGGTGGCTATAGGCGAGGATTTCACAGGTCTAGCCAATATAGTGATTTTTTGTTTTTAAATTTCCTTTTATGAAAATTTGAAATCAGTTTCAAAATTAGAATTAAATAAATTTAAGTTTACAAATCAGTTAAAGTGATCAGATACGTAAACACGCCTATGAATGTAACTGTATCCACCTACCAATTTATTATTCCACCCCATAATGTTGCACCCACGGCATATTACATACCTACTAAACGATTTGTCGTATGAGTAGATTTCTCAGGTAAATATGTGAAATTATAGGTGTAGCCGTATAGGTGTGTAAAACGGTACGGTATTAGAATTTTTATAATCCCAGTATCCCACTGTGCATAGGTGGAGATCATGTAAAATATTGAGAGGAGCTCAAATATTTTTTAACAAACATTAATAACAGATCAATAATCAAACTATAACTGTTACATGAATGTAACACATACATATTTTATTGTCTATTGTTACGTACCAATCCTTCGTATATTTACGTTGGATATTGGTTACGTGATTTTATCCGGTATGAGGTAACCATTAATACAATTGTAGTTTGTAAGAACGCAAATGAAAATATATCGTATCTAGTAAATAATGAATAACGTATAATAATTATAATAATACGAATTCGCGTACAATGACTGCGATACAAAATATAATATACTTAAATGTATGTTAGTGACGTAATAATAATAACGACAAGTATAATAGTGTAACATAAATAACATAAAACAGTGTATGGCATATAGCCAACTCACGATACCACCGATGGACGGATCCTGGAGTGATGATGATGGAGTGAAGATGATGTGGTGGATGAAGATGACGTCTTGGATGAAGACGACGATGAGGGTATGCGTACGGGAGCGCGTATATAATAAGGTAATATACCTATAGACGGATAGTGCATATAGGTACGTACATTGTATGCGTGTAATTATGCCCCACGGACACAAAGTATTATAATTATGTGTAAAATAATATAATATGTGACCTATGCAGCACGGACACAGAACAGTATAATTTATTATAGTATTATAATAATACTGACATATCGTTCCCAATTTTGCGTATAACGGCGCGAACAGAGATAGTCATTCTATACTGTGTGAATCACCACTAACTTGTCTCCCGGTGGCCTTTTACGCGAGTAGGTACACACGCCTTCTTTCGGCGGACTGGTCTCTGTTATCATAATATTATTTTTAACTGTAATACTATGACCGTCGATAATACTATTACGTTAAGCAAAACTATACGGAACATCACTCCCCCCATTGAAAGGGTACTCTGGCTTTCAATAATACTGCAGTTTAGACTGGTCCTCTTCACGGGTCCGCATCGTGTGGTAATAAGTTACATAATACAAATCGATACATATTAAAAATCACAATTTTACATATTAATTAATTTTTTTTGGATATCACTCTTCACAACATGTCTGCAGGAAAAGGATAGGATATGACAATAATTTATGGAGATTTATCAATAGGTAAGAGTACTAGTTTGACAATAGGTCGTACGAAAGTCCCCTTGGCGGTTCGCACGGTAACTACCCTCACTACACCATCGGTTCCCGGATGTGTGCGGTCGATCCTACCAAGACTCCATTGCGTAGGAGGTTGGTTGGGCGTTATGAGGAGTACCAAGTCGTCTGGTTGCACGTTCGGTTGACGCTTTGTCCATTTCGTTCTGCCTTGTAATAGTGTCAGATATTCCACCGACCAGCGTTTCCAAAATGATTGATGTAGTTGTCGAAGTAACTCCCACCTATTAAGTCGATTTTTTTGCACAGAAAGTATGTTTGGTTCGGGTATAGCAACTAAAGGAGCTCCAATTAGAAAATCCCCAGGTGTTAGTGGACGATAATCGTGTGGATCACTCGAGAAAGGCGTTAACGGGCGAGAGTTAAGGATTGCTTCAATGCGGCTAGTTAATGTTGACATTTCCTCAAATGTTAGTATTTGCTCCCCAACGACACGTTTCAAATGATATTTTGCCGATTTTACGGCTGCTTCCCATAGGCCCCCAAAATGAGGGGCAGCCGGTGGATTAAAGTGCCATTTACAGGGTACAGCTTTACTAAACTGATCTTTTAGCGTGGGTGTATCAAATAGTCGGCGTAGTTGCTGGTCTGCGCCTTTAAAATTTGACCCACAGTCTGTGTATATATCAGATGGTATACCCCGTCGGGCGATAAAACGATGAAGCGATGCTATAAAGGCATCCGTGGACAAATCCGAAACTACTTCAAGATGAACTGATTTAATGACCATGCAAACAAACACAGCCAAATAAGATTTGGACGATCGGGCATTTCTACGACGACTTTCTTTTATCAACAACGGCCCAGCGAAATCAATTCCAACGTGTAAGAATGGTCGGGCAGGCGTGACGCGGCTGGATGGCAAATCGGCCATGAACGGCTGGGGTGTATTAGCTTTGTGCCGTGCGCATACTACGCACTTGTAGATCACGTTTCGTATCGATAGCCTACCAGATAATATCCAATATCGTCGAGCTATTAATGTGGATACCAATTGTGTTCCCGCATGAAAATGGTTAATATGAAAATGTCGTATTATTAGTATAGTTAACTCACTGGTTTTTGGTAACAAAATTGGATGCCTGCTTTCTTCGGATAATTGTGAATTTCGCAATCGACCACCCACTCGGATAACCATTTTTTCGTCCAAAAACGGAGCAAGTTGTGCTAAGGATCGTGGTGAAATGTTGTTGTCAGGTTTCTGGAGTGTCTTAATAAGTTCACTAAAATATTGTTGTTGTGTGATTTTAATAATGGGTGTTAGCGCGTTTTGTAATTCAACGAGAGTTAACGGTCCGGTCATAATGCAAGATGTGCGCGTATGACGAATAAAACGATAAACATAGGCCATGACCCTTTGTAAGCGCGTCAATGATGAAAACCGAGTGACCCATTCCTTGTCGTTAACACTTGAATTAGTCGTTAGGGTGGTTAGACTTATCGGACACTTTGCCTTAACCTCCGGAAGTAGCGACGGTAATATTGGTTCGAAAAATGTAACCGGCCATTCACATTCAGGCAACGTCAAAAAAGGCGGTCCATTCCAATATAGTTTGTGGTCTATTGCTTCTGACGGGAACAAGCCACGTGAAACACAGTCTGCTGGATTCAGCTCGGACGAAATAAAATGCCAATTACACATAGGTATTAACTCCGCGATTTTAGCTAGCCGGTTAGTTACGAATATTTTGAACTCCGTTTGTTCTGAGGTGAGCCATGATAGAACGATACGTGAATCGGTCCATGCATGCACTGCAGAAATCGTAAAACTGTTGCTAAATGTCGTCTTGAGTCGATTGAGAGTTTGAGATAACAATAACGCACCACATAATTCCAAGCGTGGTATCGTAAATTCGTTTTTTTGATTGGTTATTTTTAAGGGGGCTACCTTTGATTTCGCCGTGATCAAATATACGGAGATCTGGTCATTGTCATGAATATGTCGAAGGTATACAGTAGCAGCATAACCTTTTTTTGATGCATCTGAAAACCCTAACAATTGTGTTGTACCGGTTTGTGAACAATCAATGTACCGTCTCAATTTAATTTGCGATACTAATGGTATTTCAACTGAAAATCGTTTCCACGTATCCGCGAGAACCTCAGGTATTTGCTCATCCCATTGAATGTTGGCCTGCCATATTGATTGCATAAAGCACTTAGCCCAAAATATAATTGGCCCAAGTAATCCCAATGGGTCATACAATTTCGCGATGGTAGATAATATTGATCGCTTTGTATATGGAGTAGTCAATGATAACGTACTAGTATGGTAACTAAATATGTCACTACTGGGGTCCCATTGAAGGCCTAATATTTTGGTTGAGTAGCTATCTTTCGGCTCAAATGTTATGTTCATAGCTCGGTCTTCGGGGGGTATGTTATGGAGCAACTCGTCGCAATTGGAAGACCACTTCTTCAATTCAAAACCAGCTCCCAATAATAATTGCGTCACCTCGTGTTGATGTTTTATCACTGACTCCACTGTATTAGCACCCGATATTATGTCATCAACATATGTTTGAGCTGACAATGTATTAGCTACAGACGGGTATTTACTGCCTTCCTCACGTTCTAACTGGTGCAGAACTCTAATAGCTTGAAATGGTGATGATGAGATACCGTAAGTGATAGTGTTTAACTCATATTCAAGTAGTGGCCGTTCAATATGAGGGCGCCATATAATGTGTTGATATTGACGATCTTCCGGAATTACAGTTATTTGCCGATACATTTTACAAATATCAGCCGTGAACATAAATTTGTGTAACCGGCACCGATGTAATAAATCAGATATATCCGTTTGTAATTTTGGACCTACGTGAAGTATGTCATTTAACGATACCCCCGATGACGACTTGGCCGACGCGTCAAATACTACGCGAAGTTTTATTTTGTTATTTTCCTGTTTAATGACCGCGTGATGTGGAATATGATATTTTCCGGGACAGGTAGCCTCTCTCATGTGACCCAAACTTTCATATTCTTGCATAAATTGTCGGTATTGTTCGTATACTACTGGGTCTTTTATCAGTTTTCGTTCAAGATTGAGAAATCGCGACACTGCCATGACTCGGGAATCACCTAAGGTGGATGCCTGCTCTTTAAACGGCAAGGCTATTGAATAACGGCCCTTTTCATCCCGAGACGTGGTACGCAAGAAATGGTCTTCACATTTTTTGTCACTGTTAAACGATTTATTCAATGGTGTAGGTTCTTCTACTTCCCAAAATTGACGTATTAGATCATTGATTGATGGTTGCGATGAAAGCACTAATGATAAGGGCGATGAGTCAAACTTTGTGTTCGATTGTCCCAGCACTATCCACCCTAATATTGTTTCGTAAATCGATGGCATACCCGGTGTATGTACAACTTGTGAACAATGTCCCAAAATGTATGGATAAATGTCCGCACCTAGTAAAAAATCGATTTGATGCGGAATGTCAAACTGCGGATCGGCAAGACCATAATTAACATACGTTGCACGAATCCTAGGTGGCAAGGCCGTATTGGGCATAAGCCCACTAATTCGAGACAAAATTACGGGCTGGCATGGTATCTGGGGGCCCATGGAGTTGTGAGGAATCAAGATACAATCAGTCGAACCTTTGGTAATAGGCCCCGGTGTCTGAGATAAACCGGTTACGATCGTATTACATTGTCGACGTTTTAATCCTAAACGCGATGCACAAGCATTTGTTATAACTGATACTTGTGACCCGGGGTCAAGCAACACTCTAGTATGTTTCCATTCACCGTGGTTATTTTGTATTCGAACAACAGCAGTGCCGAGTATGACATTAGTCAGTGTGTTTGTTGTGCCAACAAACGGCGAATCGTGCGGTGGATTATTAGTCGGCGGCGTGATTTCAGATGTAGACGGGGATGATGAAGTCGTAGATGATGAAGCATGCGATTTGATCGTGCCCAAGTGTAGCAATGAATGATGTTTAGACGCACAATGTTTACATTTGTGTATTGAGCTACACTCCGACGTTTTATGTGAGTTACTTAAACAATTCATACATAAATGTCTATCCCTTGCAAACTTAAAACGCTGTTTTACATTTTTTTGTACAAACTTGGGACATTGGTAAATCGGATGAGAGTCTTTACATAATACACATGCCGCCGTATAATTAGTGGAAACCGTGAATGATGATTTATGTTTAAATTGTTTTTTAGCCGTATCGTATGATTTACCAGGATGTATTGAACTTAAGGTGGAATTCTTTAACACTTGACACCGAATCTTTACAAACTCCGATAACATTTCAAATGTGGGTAATTCGGTATCGTGATGTTCGAACTCAAACAGTTGAATTGTCGTCGAGTCGAGCACTCGGGATGCAATATAAAATAACAAATATGCCGATACGTTATCTATATCAAGAGCATCTATGGCAGCAATATTCTCGGTAAATGTGCCTAGAAAACGTTGCAGCTCGGGGAGCGATTCTTTCGTTAATGGATTGAATTGAAAAATCGCATCCAAGTGCGCGTCGAGTAACTCCCTCTTGTTATTATAACGGTCGATTAACGCGTCCCATACGATTGGATAATTATTTTCGGTGAGTGGCAACGAGCGAACAATTGTTACTGCGGGACCTGACACCGTCGATACCAAATAATGAAATTTCTGAATTATCGATATTTGCCTATTGTTGTGTACTAATGACATGAAAGTGTCACGATACGTACACCACTGTCGAATTTCTCCGTTAAAAGTAGGTAACGAAATTTTGGGTAAATGTACACTAGGCATCGATATGGTGTTTGATGACTCTCGTTGGTTCAATCCCAATACCGATATCGCGGCCTTTATCGAATAATACGTATCTACCGCCTTTTTGCCTATAATCGCATGGACTGCATATTCAGAATCGCGACCTAGGTCAATCAGATTTTCAAGGATAGCATCCTGTTCAAGCCTTAAATCTGTTAAATATAACTCAAGGTCAGTTGCACGCGCTTGAACGTCAGGGATGACATCTTGATTATTTTTGGCTTCAGTAACTAACCCGCACAGGATGGACAATTGATCTAGGGCTACATCACGTTTAATGATGTTTCGTTTTAACGTCCGCTGTATACGTTCTTGATCACCGGTGCTTAATGCCATGACGAGAATGAGTATGCGATGACCGAATTGGAAATATAACTGATACACGCGTAGATATGATAAGATAATTTGTCAAACAAGTACCTGCGTAATCGCGGAAGTGAATACTGAATATGTTTTGATTAATTAACGTACAACACGCTAATGACCCGTTTTAACCGATGTATCGTAATTACTACAATTTCAACGATACTATCATGAGACCGGTTTATATCAACACTATGAAACTGATGTAATATTCAGCGATGGCATGTATGTGACGATATCAATAGGTAATCGTAATATGCATTGATGATTTTAATTTTATTAATGCTAAGTTTTGTCACATCAGGAATTATGACAAAACTGTACTTCGACCTCACGTTGTGGTAATCGGAAACTAGTTTGGATTCAAAGAGTTACAACAAATATAAATGGAATAAATATGAATAATATGCAGAGTGATTGGATCCAAATAATAAAAAAATATATTTTTTTTTTACATTACGACATTCACCGTTCTTACAATATCCTTAAGGGACCTATCCGGTTCGAAGGACCATATGTTACGTACCAATCCTTCGTATATTTACGTTGGATATTGGTTACGTGATTTTATCCGGTATGAGGTAACCATTAATACAATTGTAGTTTGTAAGAACGCAAATGAAAATATATCGTATCTAGTAAATAATGAATAACGTATAATAATTATAATAATACGAATTCGCGTACAATGACTGCGATACAAAATATAATATACTTAAATGTATGTTAGTGACGTAATAATAATAACGACAAGTATAATAGTGTAACATAAATAACATAAAACAGTGTATGGCATATAGCCAACTCACGATACCACCGATGGACGGATCCTGGAGTGATGATGATGGAGTGAAGATGATGTGGTGGATGAAGATGACGTCTTGGATGAAGACGACGATGAGGGTATGCGTACGGGAGCGCGTATATAATAAGGTAATATACCTATAGACGGATAGTGCATATAGGTACGTACATTGTATGCGTGTAATTATGCCCCACGGACACAAAGTATTATAATTATGTGTAAAATAATATAATATGTGACCTATGCAGCACGGACACAGAACAGTATAATTTATTATAGTATTATAATAATACTGACATATCGTTCCCAATTTTGCGTATAACGGCGCGAACGGAGATAGTCATTCTATACTGTGTGAATCACCACTAACTTGTCTCCCGGTGGCCTTTTACGCGAGTAGGTACACACGCCTTCTTTCGGCGGACTGGTCTCTGTTATCATAATATTATTTTTAACTGTAATACTATGACCGTCGATAATACTATTACGTTAAGCAAAACTATACGGAACATCTATATAGAATGTAGTAATAAGTGTACTTACGTTTCTCGTTATCATAATATTTATAATAGGTAGCTAATAAAAATAGAAATTATAATGAAATATAGTTACAATTGTATTAATCTATTACACTTATTGTTGAATGTGTTTAAAAAAGGGTGGAAGGAATATTTAACGGGGAAACCTTGAGATTAAAAACACCAGAAAAGTGGTTATATTACAAAATACAAGTGTGAAAAAAACGAGATTTTCCCATTTTACGTCTTACACAGGTGTCCTCTATAATATATTTGTATAAATTGATAGAATGATACAGTATAGGAACAATTGAACAAATCACAAATGTACAATAAGTTATTATATAAACACAATGAAAATATAATATAATTTTATATTGTATATACTATATTGTGTCATTGGGTCAATACTACCAATGTCGGTAATCGCGGTATGTTATCTTCTAAAAAAAGAATACCACATAGGTACAGTTTCCACCAGAGCTTGCAAACTTTATAATAACGTTAAAATCACAACGTTATATTTGGAAAAAAACGATTGAAATTTGTAAACGAAATTATAACGGAAAGCGAAAGTAAAAAATAATTAAATACCGCAAAAAACAACTTAACGATTAACAAAATATAATATTATACATAGGTATATAATTAAACAAAACATAACTCAAAACGTAATTTATAGAATTTCATTGAACAAAGAATAACACAAATAGAAATAATTTATTCTAAAATCCATTTATGAAAAGACAAAAGTTATATTGGTTTCGTAGAAATATTTATTTCATGCACTGATTAGAGTTAATTAGGTACCTATATTATATTCCGTGTCCGGCCCATTACCTGCCCTCATTAGTTATTTATTATTAATACATTTAATAGGTATTAACACAATTCTAAATAACGATGAACCCAAAACCTATAATATTACGTTTTAATTCTAAATAACGATAAACGCAAAACTTGTAAAACGTTTTAAATCTAAATAACAAAAAACGCAAAAATTGTGGGACTTTTTAATTGTAAATAACATAAAACTGAATTTTTTTCTAATGCAAGCCCCCTGTTTTTCACATAATATATTATATTATCACATTATATTATAATAAAAGAATATAGGTACTGAATAATAATAAAAAAATTATCCCTACCTACACAGTTATATAGATATAGATATGTAATCCATAATAAACTAAGATATTGTTTATTTTCTAATTTTTTGGGGGGCTTTAACTTCAAATATATTATTATTATTATTATTGGGGTGGGACTAAGCCCCCTCCGATCTCAGCCTATTCCACTGTGCATTAACATCAAAATCACATCGCTGAGATAATTATTATGATATTCGTCTCAAATAATCAAATGTGACTTCTCATTTTAAGTCTAGGTAATTTATTTCAACGAGATAGTGAACAATTACTGCTCAAAAACCACAAAAACTTACTCTTATCGAAGTTTTAAAAAATGGTTTACATTATAGAAGTGAGTACAGCGTGTTCCTATAGCAATTAGTATTTAATGATAAATAGAAGTTACGAACGTATAATATTTGTAGTGTCTTAATTGTACTTCACAGTACAAATAGGTAGATAGAGTAGTCACATCAATGTCACACGATAAATCAATAAAAAAAACTCGCCACTGTGATATAATATATCCAAATATTATGACATAAAAAATAATAATATAAAAATTCACTTATTACTTTTTATCTCGTAGGTAGATACTACCTATATTTTATTTTTCGGCCTTTTAATTTTTCGAGGTTAGTCGTAACGAGGTTGACGTCTATATTAATTAGTTATCAGAGTTTCACTAATTTTATATTTCCATATAATTTTACATTTTTACTGGATTAGTTTACTGGATATTTAAATATTTTAGAACACTTTATGATGGAAGACACAAGCAGTACCTACAACACATAAACTTCGAGTAACATAGGTGACATAAGTCAGTGACAATATATAGGTAAACATGTTTTACTAGACTTTCATCATATTAATTATTAATACTAACATAGTTCTATGTCAGTATAATATTACTAACAAACAATTTAAAATGGTAGGATAGAAAGAAAATATTACTATAATTATCATAAATATTTAATTTATTGAAATGGAAAAACAAGATATACCTACATTACAATTTTTATAAAAAAACATAATCTTAGTGAGAATTCCACGGCACACCGGTTGGGAAACCCTGATCTAGATACTTCTTATATTGAAATACATTTATATATTATATATTTATATCCTAGTGCTTTCAAATATTTTATTAAACTTATTTAATTGCTAAAGAAACGATCACATAAATTTAAAATAGCCTTTTTTTACCAATATATTATACTTTATTACTTTCCATATATGCCTAACATTCCATTTTCATATACCTATAGCCTATAGGTCGAATGCAGTACCCAGTATTTTAGAACTGTGGGTACTTACTTACGATAGGCCAATGTATAGTGTATAGAAACTTCAACCAACTAGGTAGTTACCTATATGGCTATATATTACTAAGTCGCCCAATGCGCTCACGATTAACCTTATTATTTATTTACATCACATTTTGATACCAGCATTCGATATAACTTTACTATATTACATGAGTCATAACAAATTTTTTTAGTAAAATGTATATATTACCAAAAAGCTTTAGCCTTTAAGTATTATTAATTAATTGTAGTTTTTATTTGTTGCATTAAAATGTATATTCAATTAACAAATTTACCGGAAATATTTAAATTATTTTAAGAAGGAGCTAAAAACGTTCACATGCACTTCAATTATAGTAAATTTTATGCCTCCCACCCTCACATTCACTAAATTATTCAAATACTATAAATGGAAATTCAAGTCAATACTGATTTCAAAATAAAAAAATAAAATACTCGCGCTTAGAATAGAAATATTAAAAAAACTAAATTATATGAAAAAAATATAATATTCTGCTTACAAATTCAAAAAAATTTATATTTTAACATTTTTAATGCAAATGCGTACCAATAAATATTAAACATGTATTAACAAATAAATAAATTAATGTTTTGACATGAAAAATGATTGTGATTGTAATTTGTGCAATTTGTAAATTTTAATGACTTTTTTGTAAAAATGATTGTAGGTTCCTAATTGTGTTGTGTAATTTGTAATTTTACAAAATTTTGAATAATGACTTTCTAAGGAAGCTGTTCTTAAATAAATAGTTCAAACAATATTTTTAAACTCTCTCGTCATATAACATATAAGTTATAAGTCATATAACATTAGAATATGATGAGACAGAAAGTCCTAAGCCTTATAAGTTGAAGTAAAATGTGATTTGAGTATAATAATTATTAATTTCCCACCATCCGTAATTAACAATTCGAAAATTTGGAGGTACGCACATTATGTATCCTCCCTATACGTTGATAAATTTTTTTGAAAAAAAGTTTCTATTGTTCGTAAATTTTGCGCAAATGAGTTATGTTTTTGTGCTCAAATGAGTTTTAAAAAAGGTAAATGTACTCAAATGAGTTGTAGCCATATTTTTATACTCGTGCTTTTCGAATTAGGTAGTAGGTAGTTATATAGGTGCAAGGCACCATGGGCGGATCCAGAGTTAGGAAACTGTGGGTTAGAACATTTCAAGGGGCCACTTATTAAAACCAGATTAGAAATCTATACTTGTGTACTAGGTATATAAAACAAAAAAATTAATTTATACTGTATACAGAGCCGTATTTACACTGTTTTGAGCCCTGGTTCGACAATATTTGTACAACCACCCACCAAAAAAAAATTAATTGTTTTTAATTATTTAGTTATAATTCTATAATTCTTTATTTATGAAAATGTTGTCAAAAACACAGATAATAATGATACGCCTACATTATTTTAATTATTGTCAAAATGTATAACTAATACATACAATTGTACCGAAACTATAAAAAAAAATGTGGGCAAGTGGGTGTCGCTCTGCTGTACAGTAGGTTACAAGTGGGTCGCTGTATAATGGATGCTATTAAATTTGAATTCAATGATACAATATCATTGTATAAGAAAAACGATTCTGAGCGAAGACGGTATGTCAGTCTAGGTTTAAGACAAATTATATACATATCTATGGTATTAAAAAAAAATTGACCTATAATAAATTCCAAATTAATCATATCACATTATCACAATATCAATTTGGTACTTATAACACGTTATACATCAACATCAATAACAAACCCTGATACTATCTTAGATATATAATAGTACACTTTAGAAGTTTCAAGTACCCACGAATAATATTATTCAATCACAACAAAATAACTAAAATAGTTATTCTAGGTTTTTTAATATGTAATTTCGTCCAAATTTGAATTTAAAATGTCTGTAAAAAATAACTGTGTTCATATATTTTTTAGATTTTTTGGTTACAGTATGAACTATTTATGAGAACCTTTGTTTTAAATTTGCAATCCTTAGCTATAAAAACTGAAAATTTTATAATTTATTAATTTCAATGATTGATAATTTTCGAGATTTTGATAAATTTTGTTAAAATTCGATCTTTAAATGCTTATAAAAAAAAACTGTGTCTATGTATTTTTAATATTTTTCAACTGATATAGTAACAATATATCAGGAGCCTTGTATTACATTTTTACACTTTTTTGCCCAACAGATAAAACTTTATTGATATTTATAGAAAAAAAAACTAAAAAAAATTGAAAGCGGTAAATGTCCGTAAATAGCTCAAAAAGAGTCAAAATATTTTTGAAATTGTATGGTGTATAGGAAATGCTACTTTAAACATTCAGTGAAATTTTCATGTATCTACAGTTATTCGTTTTTGAATTACAACAAAATAAGGAAATCCCTACATGAGAAATCGAGTGAATATCCAATGTTGTAAGAATTTGAATTTCAAACGCTCATAAAAATTTAATTTGACTTTCTTATAGACATTTTTTTTTTATAAAGGTAGATAATCTTATAAGGAATCTTGTATTACATTTTCAAATCTTAGATTTAAAAAGAAAAATTTTTACGAATTCTTAACTCAAAATAATTTGCTAATTTTCGTGATTTTTTCCATATTTTGTCAATTTTTGAACTTTAAATGCTTATAAAATAAAAATTGTGAATAAGGATTTTTAATATTTTTCAACTGCTATTGTAGCAAAACATCAGGAGCCTTCTATTAAATGTTCAAGATCTTTACACAACAAAAAACATTTTATTGATATTTATAGAATAAAAAACTAAAAAATTGGAAACTAAAAATGTTCGTAAACAACTCAAATTAAATTGTATGGTGCTAGAAAGTTCTAATATAAAAAATAAACATTTAGTCAACATTTCATGTATTTATGGTCATTTGTTTTAGAGTCACACCAAAAACCAAAACCGATTTGGTTGAAAATTGATTTTGCGAAAAATGTCCCATTTTTCCTTAATTTTTCTTTTGTTTTTCACGGCGCTGTGAAACTACTGGGAAATTTTTACTTTTGACCCCCCTCCATAATAGGTACCAACTAGATTGAATTTCCTATAGGAAAAGATGCTGTTGAAGAAAATCCAAGCACTTTTACTGTCCTAAAAGGTGACGACAGACACAGACACGATAGCCACAACTACCTACTTTATTCACCACTAGAAAAATTTTGAGATAAGTCTGTATCAACACACAACAGAGCAGTGTATATTAGTAAAATATTTGATAATAATTCATAGAATTGTATATGTATAGTTACATTTATTTACATAGTATAGGTACAAGAACATTGTTCTTAAAAAGTCTAAGCAGAGCCTTTAATTTTAAATCCTGGCATATTGTAATTATTATAATACTAGTATTTTACAATAAAATAATGACATACTTATATACATTACTAAATCCCAAAAATAATTATACATTTAAAGGGGTACTTTGCCATTTAAATTTATTTGTATCAAATAGAATTAGGTATTTGATATAAAAAAAATTATAAATAGAATAATAATTTATAAAATTATGTAAATGGGTACCTTGTAAAAATTTTCAATTTTCTTAATTTCAAAAACATATTTCTTTGTAGTATTAGTACAAATTTAAAAAAATCTTTTAATTTAGAATAACTTCAGTTTTGTGTGAAATAAATGTGGTAAGTGGTGAACTACTCGGTTCATTTTTTACTTTCATCGTTTGTATCATTATAGTTATTTATAGAAGTTCAATGCTATTTTTGATATGACAACAATGCTTTGCTTAACACATACACCGCGTCAAATAATTAGTTGGGACACGTTAGATGCGTCACAAAATATATCGATGTTCGCTAGGCACCAATTCGGACATTTTAATTAGTGTCGGAAAAATCAACAAAATAAGTTATTTATAAATGGATTGGACTGAAATAACAAGAAATTTCTATGCAGAGGCGTTTGTAAAAAAAAACATAACTCTAGTGCATCTCTATTTTATAGCACATTTAATTCAACGGACCTGATGTCGGCTATATCCGACAGGCGCACCGTTCACATACCTACAAGTCGGCTATATCCGACAGACGCACCTTGAAAAAACCTGTCCATCGGATATAGCTGACAAACGCAGCGAATGTGTTAAACTATTATAAAATACATATTTTACATGTTATATTAATAGTCTAAATAGTTAGAAAGAAGATAATAATAAATAATTACATAATGAAGTTAATTTTTTGAAATAGGTATTCTTGAAATATTTTACTCCAGAAGTAAATACACAATTTTATTACATAATTTATACAATACTTAATGATCATTAAAATAATTTTTCTATTCTTTTTTATTATGAATTAATACTAAGTATATTTAAATACTTATACTCTATCTTATCTAAAAGTAACTTTGGGTGGCAACCCCTTGATAGTTTGGTTTATGTTGACCTTTGTTGTCAGATTTATTTTCCAACGATTGGCATTTTGATCAGCTTGGTGTTAATCTTAGCAAAAAACACGCTAAGGTGGTTATTGAAATAATCAAGTAACACTCCAGAGAGCGTGAGCACTCCCTGAGGTAATACTTATGTGACACATTACTTATATCCCAATAATAGTTATAATAATAATAATAATAATAAAGAAAAAATATTGATTTAAAATTCAAAAATATTAATTCTAATCATAAAAGGCATGTATTAAAATAATACAATAACTGTTTATCATTTTATTACATACACAATAATAAATATTCAACTTCCAAAAATTATACACATTATTTGAAAAAACTCTGACATAATTTAAATTAATTTACTAAAATAGAATTCCTGAAGATCTGGGCATCAAAGTGGGGCAATTTAAATTACTGAAAAAAATTTACAAGGTTTAATGGTTATAATTTATCATATTATATAAGCTTAAAAATTGTTTGACTCACCTAAATTTCATTACTACTTTACCAATAGTCTGTCTGCTTTGTAAATGCTTAAATGCACGTTCCAATTCATGTTCCATAAAAGTTTTGTCCAACACTGGTCTGAGAACATAATCATTCGCCATGCTGGCAAGTTCGTTTAATATCGTAGAGTTAAATTCATAATGATCCCAACATTTGTTACCTTGAAACATCTAAAATAAGATTCAATTCATTATATATAATTGCAATAAATAAGCTTTTAAATTTTACTTCTAAAAGGTACACTCACATAAGCCAACCTTAACCATTGAATATAGAAAAATCCACGAACAACACCAAATGAATCTGATGGTAAGCGGTGTGGTCCAATAGGGATTACTATACCACAAACATTACACAACTGTTTGCACAGACTATTTTTAAGTTCACCAGCTGTATTGAATACATAATCATACCTAAAAGTATGTATAAGTTATACATTTTAATTTATGATGTAACATCTAAAGCAAAATACAACTCAATTTAACTTACCCACAGGGTGCAGTACTAAGTAATTGATCAATACTAACAGTTTCAGTTTCATAAGTGGTGTTGGCTCCTAAGTATTTCATAAAATGACATACTCGGCTTGGACAAGCAACAGTAACATCTGCCTTTAAATAACAACATAGTTGGACAATTATTGAACCTGTTCCTGTATCTCCACAGTATATAATTATTCTGAAAAGAATATTTATATTAATGCAATTTTTTAAACAATGGATAAGCTGTGAATTGAATGCTTATAACATACATGCACTCACTACTCTAAAACTTATACAGTGACAACTGTATTGATTCCTATTTCAGTATTTCTTACAGTACATTAAAAATATACTGCTTCACATTTATGTCATTTTTCAAGAATAGTACTAAACACTAGATTTCTTAATAGTAAAATTAAAAACGTAAGAAATAATAATGTTATTGACTCGTAGATTTCAGCAAACTTATTGGGGACTTTAATATGTTTTGTTTCATAATAAGACTTACAATTACAGAGGTAATTTTAATCTCAAACCACATTTCCCAATTATACATTGATGGGCCCATACAAGGGCTTCAACTAGGAATTAAGTGAGATTTTCAATGACTTTTGGGACTGAAGAAAAGAGAAAATTACTGAAGGTAATTTGCCAGTAAACATGACTCTGCAAAAAGAAGTTTTTCATTGTTGCCCAAGTAGTTATTTTATTGTTATAGTTATACAATTTTTAAATAATATGAATTAAATTTTTATTTAAATCTTCATTATTTTTACACTATCACTAAAGTGTATTCAGAATGAGATCAGTACAGAGTCGATGCTCTCCCGCCAAGTCGACCACACTAGGTCAATGGGTAATAATGTATAAGTTTTAAATATTTATTATTTTAAAGTTTAACATTAAAATATTTAAAAACGGAGTTCAATGCAGCTGGTAGAATATTACCCTCTATTAGGTAGTTAAAAAAAAAATTATCAAATTTGGTTGATTCTAAAGAATAGGATTATTATTCCCGTAGAGTATATATTTGTGTACAAAATTTCATTAGCGCCTGAGGGCCTTAAACGAGTATTTATAATTTATAATTGGGTTGCATAAACAATAACTTAACATTTAATGAATTAATAATGGTCTTTTAAGATTAATTTAGTGGTCCATTACATTTCAGAGAATCACTAAGTTATTCAATTTCTTATGGAGATTGACATACATATTTTTAAATTACCCCCTTTCTTTTTTTATAAAAATAGGACACCAAGAACAGCCTTACAAGGCAGAGATAGAAACTTTAAATAAAATATAATTTAACTTATAATAAAATAATAATTTACTACTATATTAGCTATTATAAATTAATTTTTGTTTTATGATATTTGTTAATATTAAAAACATAAAATTCGTTAAAACTACACTGTACCACTATCAGTGAACAAAAATATAGTGTTCTGTATTAGTATAATATATTATGCATTTATGCATAGTTGTATATATGTTCATATTTTTAATATTTTTAATTATTTAAAAAATAGAATGTTACTTTTTGTCTACAGCAGTCAGTGGATTCAAATTAGCTGCTTGAAATACAGCCAACCATGCCAACGACCCTGAGTATGGAAGCGTTGCTGCTTGTTCATGGGTTAATGAACGTGGCTTATGTCCAACATATTTGTCGGGTACAACTATCGTTTCACATAATGTACCACAAGGGGACCATGGTGGCAGTGATACCCAAACTTCATCATTAATGTTTATGTCACGTCGCACTTCTGATCCTAAGTCAATAACAACTCCCGAACAATCTCTGCCCAATACAATTGGAAATTCTCGGTGCATTGATTTCTATACACAAGAAACAATTAATAAACTTAACATTTTTAATCATTAGTCACATATCAAAGTTTGTTATACCTATTTATATATATATTATATATATATATCTCTTTCTTACAAATGGAATAATATAGAAAATTTCCATAAAGATGTTTTCTAACTTGTAAAATATTGCAAAATAATTTTAAAGATAAAACTCTTATTACAATAACTTAACAATTTTTGTGAGGATGTTTAGTAGTTTCCCGGCCTCTTCATTATATTAAATTTGTTGCACAATATAAATTGCTATAATTGTCTTCTATATATTTTTTTTAATAACCTCAAATTAGAGTTAAATAGTTTTAGAAAAAAGGCTTGAAGATGCAGTTGAAAATATTATTTACGTATGTTATAAATAATTATAATAGTAGGCATTTTAACATCACTGTCTATTCAAGGATTTTCATAATCTTGCTTTTGATATTCTTTATAAGATACAGAGATAGAAAACATTTGTATGGTATTCTCTTATCATTTGAACACAGTTGAAAATATTTTATAAATCTACTAATTTCCATACTTACATGTAATGTATGTTTAATTAAAAATTTTCTTATAAATGATCCATAACCAGATGCCACTAAAACATCCATTGGGTCTAATGCAGCGGCTCTGACCATTATCATAACTTGATTAGATTCAGTGATTTTTGGTGTCACCACATCTTCTAATAATGTTATGCTCTAATGATATACATAGGTATGATACATGATTTCAAAAATTTTAACATAATAATAAGGAGCTAGAAATTACTTCAGTTCCATTATAACTGGTTGCTGATGCTGCTTTCATATGTGTTACAGTGATGGCAGATGGCTTTATATTTATACCAATCAAAAATCCAACTCCACTGCCGACGAACAAACCGGCAAAACCAATATAAACATGACTTCGATTGACTAAAAATGTAAAAATTGTATGTATAATTTACAAGAATGGTAAGTATAATAACTACATCATAAATTAAAAATATATCAAAATTTCTTATTGTTACAATCCATTATTGGTTATGGCATTTGATTACATAAATTAAATAAATAATTAAGATGTAGATACCTATATTTTTTAGGATAAGTTAGACTAAACATACTCATTTAAAAATATTGAGTCATAGTCAATTAATAGAAGATAATAAAAAAAAAAAATTGTAGAAGTGAGTTACGACCGTATATTACCTATATATTTTAATTATTGAACGTATTGTTTCATTAAAAAATACAATTCATTTTTAATTTTATTTATTATTAATTTATCCTAATATATATTTGTAAATACTTTAATATAGTATATTGTTTATATAAAATATTTATGGTGGTTTAGTAAGTCATTCAAATATTGTAACATAATCAATTTAAATCTGGTTTTAAGAAACTATTATTTTAGAGTATAAAAAGTTGGTACATCTAATTTAATTATTTTGATTATATTCAAACATAGAAACAACATAATATAATTAACTTACAACTATTTCCTGTTAAGTAGATTATTTTTGATTGTAGGGCATCAACAACAACACTAAAGTCGTATTGTTGAAGTGAATACTTGGTTTGTAACCATGCTTCTATGAACTGTTCCCACCCTAAGTGTATCCCTTCATGTATATTTTGTATAGATCTGGAATTCCATGTTTCCAGTACCAATTGCTGCATTTGATCCGACCAGCGATCAAATGCAATTGTTCCATTTTCTAGTGCTGTTGTCATCAAAGCCTGAACACGTCATAAAAAATGATTATTTCAACAGCCAATACATTTAAATATATACGCATAAGATAGGTATGCACCTTGAATGTTTCAAATCCATTGCATAAGTCGGTTATAGTTTTCCCCATTAGATAATCTTGAATTACTGTTATCTTTTGGTTGACTCTAATATCATAAACTTAGATATTTATGTTTGAAGCAATTCAATGAACCATCATGAAAAACGCATTAAATGATTAAGAAAAAAATGTTTAATGAGGATACCAACATTTTGACACACCCAAAAAGTAATTATAATAAATATTATTTTACTCACCTTGTAGATTTACATAAGTAAAAACTAATAGTAAAGCTGTTATATTTTATCATGACTAAACTATTGGATTTATCTAGAGGATTATCTATTGTGCCTTGTCCACCGTTTTTTAAATTTAAGACAGAGTTCAAATTATGTACAACATACTATTATAGATAGAATTTTACAATCCGCGAGTGTTTTAACGTTTCCCTAATGCTAACAAATAACACAACTAAAATCTTGACTATAGTGTTATCGTTACCGAGTGCCGAGTGGAAAACAATCAGATGATAGTGTTATCGGTGTAAAAAAGTTATGATAATCAAATATTTTGGAAATTGATTTTACAAAAAAATGTTTATGGGCTCTTTAAATAATTATAATACATTAATTGATTTTGTCTTGAGATTTTTCACCATAATGACCTTATTATAGTATAATATACTTAATATTATATTACAAAGGTGTAAAACTGTAAACAACATTTTTCATGCGACTGCTCACAGCTGATACTATACGCCATAAGGTAGGTAGGTATAAGTTATAATAGGCAATATGTCGTGCATTCTACATTAATTTTGACCTAGGAGTTGTCGGTAAGTGTACGACTGTACTGTGTAACATAAAAGTCAAAATCATAACTCATAACTTCATATTATTATAAAGAAGTAAAATTGTATTAAACAAATGTCTACATCTTAAAATCAATTAAGCAGTACCCACCTACACAGAGGGCAAACTAATCATAAAAAGGTGCAAACCTATTTAGTATTTCGATACAAAAAGTTCATATGGTGTATGACTTAAGTACCTGTGTAGGCTTTAAATTTTAAGTAGGTACCTACCTACTTAGTGAATAGTACTTACGTTTTAACCTATATGTTATAGGCTATTATTGGGTCGGTAGAATGCAGTGTTGGGTACTAACGTAACGCAAATTACAAAATACTGTAACGCAATTACTTTTTCAGTAACGCAGCAGTAATTTCATTACATTTTACTTAAAGTAATGCAATTGTAATAAGCTAATTTTTAAAAGTAATTTCTATAAAGTAACGAAGTAACGCGTTATTTTCACGTTATTAAAATAATAGTTTTGAATGTATTACAAAAACTGTCAAAAACAAGCCGATAGGATATACCCTGCAGAAAAATAAAAATCAAATATATTTATTTTTGATTCCGATAATAGTTAACAATATTACTAAACATTCCAGGAATAAATATTATCACTATATGATTTTATCGTCATAATATAATTGCAAATAAAATTTTCAAATGCGTTTTGTGTAAAATCACGATTTTTGTGTTATGTCGTTGTTGTAGCAAACAAGCGACTTTATTAGCAGAAAGAAAAGAGTTTGGTTTAAAAATAAAATTTTATAAAAGTTAATTAGGTATGATTTATGACTTCTGACTTTATAGCCATATAGGTGAGACGATTGTACATTAATTGTACATAATACATTAATACTGTAACAGGTCTTATCATTTATCACTAGGTCTATGATTGTAAAATATATACATAATAATTGAATCATATGAATTGAATATGGTTAAAAATACAATGATAAAAAAAAGTAACGTTATTTGTAACGCACTACTTTATTAATGAAAAAGTAATTTAACGTGTTAAAAATAAATTTATAGGTAACGCAAATGTAATTTAAATAAAAATATTTGAAGTAGGTAACGACTAACGTAATTTCATTACTTTTTAAAAGTAATTTACCCAACACTGGTAGAATGATAAAATGATACATAGGTCCCTGCAGATACCTACAAGGCTGCAAAGCTGGTTGATAATATTTGTAGGCTCGGATTAAATACATTATGCACTATTGCACTAACAAATCACAAAATAACTGCATTATGCAGCGAATACGATAAAAAAACATGGTTTAAAAAAATTAAACATAATTTTAATTTTAAATGATTTCGTAATTTTGATGTAACCCTTACCAACTCTTAAAAATGTACTAAAAATAACCAAATTGTATTAAATGTTATTATATTTAGCACTTAATATACCTACTTACTCTATACTCTTGTTCATTTTTAATTTTATTCAAGTAGGTACCTATTCAAGTATTCCACCGTTTGAAACTGTACTTACCTTAGGTTTTAGGTACCTACTACCGGCTTAACAATTATTGTAATAGGTACCTATAGTAATACCTATAAATTATGTTTGTATCATGAATAATTATCTTAGTTCATGGTTGATATTATGGTGTTAAAATGGTTTGAAATTCATGGATTTGAACCTTAATATTCTCATATGGGTAGATTGAACGTTTACCTACCTATACAGTTATCTTGGAGTACCTATGGAAGTAGTAAAGTAGATATATACATATTATCAATTATATACCTATTTATGTATATTGTATATACCAACGTAAGTAAACACCACCTAGTACCTATACATAAATAGTATATATCATATACCTATAATATGGTTATCCCTCCGTGATTAAAACGGTTACATTTACGATTTAATTAAATTTTTTTCTATAAATAAGTAGGATTGGTAAAAACAATTTTACTTTAGTCAAAAAGCTTGAAATTTAATTTTAAATATAATATTTACGCCTAAAGCTAAAAAAAAAAATTATTAAAGACATATAGTCACATAGACATAAGCATTTGAATTTAATTTGATTGCGGACATAGCGAGGTGGGAGATAAAATATAGTCTATATTAGTATTTAGTACAGCTTTGAAGTTGAAAAAAAAATCTGTATACAGTGTACCTAAAATAGTATTGAAGTCATAGTTGAACGCCTTGAACATCCCGGATTTTTAGGAGTATTTAATATTTATATATTAATATATTTTGGGGTTATTTTATTTTATTTTTACAGACAACGGGGTTATTGTACATACCTTTGTCCAGTAAACATGCGACCAAAAGCAACCATTAATAAACAAAAAAAAGTTTCAATTTCCACTGTGAATCTTAAGATCCCTCTACTTACTACCTCTTTAAAAAGCAAATATTAGAAAATCCTTTCTTATTGCATTTTCTAGACCAGTAGAGGAACCACTAAGTATTCCAAATAAAAAGTTCGTAAGTTTCAAAAAACGCACCGACTCCGACCCCTTAAAGCCAATATTGTATATTTAATCAAGATTTTGCTTGATAGATGGCGTCACTATTATATTCTTACAGCCCCTTATGTTCTCCTTTAGGGATTGAATTTCCAAAAATCTTTTTTTAGCGGACACCTTTCAGCCAGTTCCGTCCAGTGGTTCCGGCTAGGCGATGATGAATCACTCAGAACAAGTCACTTTATATGTAATATATAGATTTTTGTTTTCAGCAAACATTAACTCAAATTAATGTAGGTATTACTAATATCCAAATAAATTACTATAGTACTTAGGAATATCAAAAAACTTTTCATAAAATATACTTAGTAATATAAGCTGACAAGCGACAGTCCGTCTTTACCCAGACATTTAAAAAAAATAAAAATAAAAATGTCAAAAGGATTAAATTCCTATAAAAAGTTTAAAATTAGGAAGACATTTATGTGTATGGTAAATGCTAATTTAAGTAACAGTGGAATCATGGTGTGTTTCTAATTGTCACGATTTTAACTTTTTGAACTAGGTACAACAACAAGAAATCATTTTATCCAAAGGTGGGCATTAACTTGTTAAAAAGTTAATTTTTTTAACTTAACCATACTTAATTATTAACTTATTTAGTTCAAATGTTTCATGTTGTTACTCAATTTTAACAATTAACTAATATTTATTATCATCGTCATGCAGTTAAGTGCATTTTATTTTCGTGTCGTGAGGAACCACATTGACAATACTGATTCGTTGACTCTTTTTCGATTATGGTAATTTATTTTATAACTATTTATTATAATAAACTATTTTTTCTACACATATTGGTAAATGTTTGTGTAAATCAGAATCCTTTTTTTTTTATTTAAAAATATATTTACAATCTATACTACATGAGTGAGTGTGGTGACCTAATATAACATTTGACATAAGTAACATTAATTGTATGTAGGAAGACTCCCAGCAGTGCCACCTGACAAGAAATTAAATCAAAATCATGGCAGTTTATGACTTAAAAATAATGTAACCATTTTTTTTTAACTGAGTTAAGTTAATTGTATTTTCCTCTTAACTTTCAACTTATCTAGCTAAATATTTTTTCGTTAACTTTTAACTTATTTAGGCATTTGAAGGCAATTTAATTGCATTAACTTAACTTGCTACAGTTAATTATTTTCATTAACTTTGCAACCTTTGGTTATATCACAATTAAATATCCGATGTCATCAAAATTTAAACTTCAGACGCTCATAAAAAAATATTTGTAAAATTATTTTGTAGCGAATCTAGTAACAAAAACTAGCAATAAACTTTCAAACCTTAGGTATTGAAATTAAAAATGTTATTAATTTACTTTAATTTAACAAACTTTTGTGGTCAATTAAACCAATGACAACTGATTATATTATACTGACTTACTAGTTACTGTATAATAGAACGGCGAAGAAAGGTTCTTGGTATAAATAGGCAATACCTTAAAATTAGTCTTAACATTTTGCAAATGATAACTATTAAGTTACTGTTAGAATGTTTCAAGAATATCTACGATCGATGCTTTTTTGTATTACAACAAGGTATCAAAAATTGTTTAAGGAAAAATCGTTATTTTACTTGTGAATATCAAATTTTGTCACAATTTGAAATTCAATCAATGAGGTTTTACACTTTTACGGTAAAAATTTTTAAATTACATTAAAAAAACCTATGCGAAACGTTGTAATTACTATTTTAATTTTCAAGCCTTAGTTAATATTACTTAAAACGTTATGAATTACTAACTAGAAATTGTTTACATATTTTCATGATTTTTTTAAACATTAACATAAACAATTAAATTAAAAATCAAATTTACTTTATAAAATGCATGTAATATAAATGCTTCGTATAAAAACCAGGGTTTACATTTGAAAAAAAATTTCGTTGTATGTTACAATTAATCGTTACACAATTTTTACGTTTATCGTTATTTAGAATTAAAACCTTATTCAACTTTTGCGCGTATCGTTGTTTTTAACTAAAACGTTATCCAAGTTTTGCGTTTATCGGTATTTAAAATAGTGTTAATATCTATAAAATTTTAAATAATAACTAATTCGGGACCTATGGCCCGAATACGGAATATAATTCAATTATTCTTAGATTGTTTGCATGAAATAAATGTTTCTACGAAACCAATAGACCTTTTTAAAAATAGATTTTAAATATTTCATTTGCGTTACTTTTCGTTCAATGATATTTTATAAATTACGTTTAGCGTTATGTTTTGTTTAATATATTTTGTTAATCGTTATGTTTTGTTTTGCGGTACCTACTTAATTTTTTTTGAGTATCGATTTCCATTAAATAACGTTTACAAATTACAATCGTTTTTTTCAATTATAACGTTATTATAACGTTTGTAAGCCCAGGTATAAACTATAAATAGTTAACTATAGAGTGGTCTATTTTCAAAATCGTAGTAAATTTGTTATAAACGTTAGTATATTTGTATAACAGGAGGACATTTGCTGCCTATATAATGTTCAATCTTGACCTCATTGATATTTTCTTCTTTTTAAATGTCATTTTAATATAAATGTTCATATATTTGGATATCATTGAATTAAAGTTGACGTAAAACAATTATTTAATTTCTATATCTACTGTATTTGTCTTAGGCAAAAACTAGAGAATAACAATAATTCCAAATCAAAATGGTATACTAATAAGTTATAACCTATAAGTGATCTTCTATTTTGTCGTATGTCCATTTGGACTTAAGTGTTTTCAAATATATACTCAACGTTATTGCAGGTAAAGTAATTTGTTATTTTCGGTTAAAAATTTGTTGTCCAAAAGTTGTCCATAAACATTTATTATGGATACCTCATTTTCTTGCGTAAGCTAAGATTTTTATCATTCGAATTTGTTTCGCAAATGTTAATTATTTTTGAAGACCTGTAGCTTGAGTTTGTCATCAAATACGTTGAGATAAATAATGAAAAAACTTCTCACAATAGAATGAGTACTTAAAGGTTATATTAGTGTAATTAGACTCTATATTTTCTTTAAGTCTATTGAGTGTTTTTTTAACGTCATGTTCTGTTGCATTTGGAAGGTGGTTGTGCTCGGTATTTATTTTTATAATTTGTCTGTCACTTAAATGAACCCGCCCCCGATATTCGACTTTAAAGTATTAACTGTATTTCCATGTAGATTTAATGCCCTCGTCTTTTTCTAAAAGAAAAAGATGGCTGAAGTCTGAAAATATACATTTTTCTTTTTTAGTCTACAACATTTGAACATCCGTAATTTTAAATTATTGTACAAAAATAAAGTAAAAATAAAATAAAAATCACCACAATAATTGCACCAACACGGAAACAATGCGTCGATAAATATTGCTTTTAGATTATTATTTTAATTTATAAATCGTTATCATCTATAATGGGGGAGTAGAAAACGACGACCGAGTTCATAATCCGAGACGATAATAGATATTATTATTACGCAATAAATTGTCACATGATGAACTTGTTGAGCGTTGTGATGAGTCGAGTGCAATGAATTGACTCGCGAGTCCTTGAATTGACCCCATAACCTAATAAATAATTTATTTGATTAATTTGACACCATATTTAGATGAGTTGGATTTAGAGCCGTCCCTAGGGCAGGGCTAGCGGGGCCCTCGCCCTGGGCCCCGCGCCTTCACCAGTTTAACAGGCCCCGTTTGTGTAAATACAATAAAAAAGTTAAGTTAATGAAAAAAAAAATTAACATTTATATATTTTTATACCTTCATTTATTGTCAATTGTACTACCTATTATACTGCTATAGGTACCTACTGATATCATATTATACTTGTTTCCAACAAGTTTTTGTACCTCTATTTTTATTTTTATCAATGTAATTTAAATATAATACTTCCATTACAACGACATGCTTGACACCCACTGTATACAGCAGGTGGTACTCACTTGTCCACCTTTATTCATATTGTATTATATGCCTACTTATTAATTTATCAATGTTATAATTATATTAAGTTTAAATATATTACGTGTTTTGTTTTTAATTAATTTGCTTATTCATATTATTGTAAGCAGGTACAAGGTACTATAATTTTAAGTATATTTGCGGGTAGCCCCCTTATAACTAGTTATATCGTGTACATCATAATATTAAATATTTGCTGCCAACTGACAATAATGACATTTTAGGCCCCGCAAATTTACTCTGCCCTGGGCCGCGCAAATCGTCAGGACGGCCCTGGGCCACTTGGATCATTGGGTAGTAAGTATCTACCTAAACGGCTAAGCCATAGTGATTACTGATAAAATTGTGTTTTGTAAGTAACACATAATTTTGCCTAGAAGCATCTCACGTCTTCACATAAATATAAAATTATATTATTATCATTTACTTAAATATATCCTACTAATATTATAAACGCGAAATTTTGTAAGTATGTTTGTTAATCTTTCAAGTAAAAACTATTGAATGGATTTTAATGAAATTTTACAATAATATAGCTTATACATCAGAATAACACATAGGCTACAAATCATAACCCTAAGTCCAACCAGGGAATATGCTCAAACGGGGATTTAGAGATTTACTGTGCAAATTTTTGTTTATAAATCGTTGCCAATTGCCATGGGCTTTAAAACTATTATAATAATAATTATTGGTTGCCGTGAAATCAGTGTATTCATTTAATGCATTTAATTTTTTTGTACGCTGTGTTTTGATATTATATGTATCACAATTACGTAAATATTGAGCGTATTATACTCACATATAAGTTACATAATATAAGTATTCGTGGACGAGGAGGAAATATTGGTCGACAGACTCGGTATTCATAATATTAGTCCAACCGTTTAGGAGGAGTTCAGTAACATACTTGGTATAACTTTGATACTTTAGAGTTAAATTATAAAGTTACGTACAAACAGCACGGGGTCCTCGATCTACCGCAGGTAGATTGCCTACCTGATAATATACTGCTGCGAATCAGAATTTTTATTCCTGGCAACAGAAAAGTTAAGATAAATTTTGAACACCATACACCGAATATTAAATGAAAAATTTAATAAAGTTTGAGTCATATAGAGTTGGTACATTTAACAGGAAACGAAGTGCACGAGATCAGCTAGTATTTTTATATAATTATATTTCATTAAATTAGGTACTATGTAATTTTTCACTAAATTCATTAGATATTACAACAATTAATAATTACTATTATAATATAAATACCTATTATATTATTAGTATTTCTATTGTTTTTTTAGATTTTGAGAGTAGCGAAACATTATATAAATTACATGGTAAAATAAAACCATCAACATGACTATTAAATAGAAAAACCACAATACATATTTTATTATAATATATACCTAATGGCAGTATTCTAACAGTATTACATCTTGGTGTTAACTGATATTTGGATCCTAGGGCTCATATTGCCAAACATCAGCAGCTACTAATGTTATAGGCAAAATAGTTTCAAGTACAAAACTATTCACACTTTTTATAACGATAATAAATTACATAACTATTTAAGCTATGATATTATAGAATTATAATAATCCAAGACCGTGATATAGCCTATGTAAGGTAGGTAATCTAATCAGTAACCACTATACTACTATAGATAACTATTTATGTTATAGGTATACCTACTTATATATTAGATTCTGAGAGGAGCGAATGAGCGATGAATGTATTGACTTTACAATAAGGAATTTTTTTTTAATTTTAATTTTTGGTTTTTTTTTGTCCGTCATCAGCGTTTGAGGCAGTAAAACTGCTTCGATTTTTTTCAACAGTATCTTTTGATGGGAAAGATCTATTTAGTGCATGGTTTTCCAAATCCCCAATAGTTTTCAAAAGTGCAGGGAAAAACAAAATAGAAATTAAAGAAAAACGGTAAATTTTACTCAAAATTGGTTCTGGTTTTTGGTGTAACTCTAAAACAAATGACCGTAGATACATGGAATGTTCATTGAATATTTATACTAGCATTTTATATACATGATAACATTTTCAAAATATTTGACTCATTTCGAGCTGTTTACGAACCTTTTCAATTTTCAGTTTTCTTTCAATAAATGTCAATAAAATGTTATTTGTTGGGTCAAAAAGTGTGAAAATTTAATACAAAGATCTTGATATATTGTTACAATAGAAGTTGTAAAATATTAAAAATATACACGTAGGTACACATTTTTTATAAGCATTGTAGTTAAATATTTATAAAATGTTCAACTTTTATAGCTAAGGACTGAAAATTTAAAACCAGGTGCCACGTAAATAGGTAAATAAATTACTTTATTCACAATAATATCATCGAATATACTTAGTAATTTATCATAGGCTGACTGACCGTCTTCGTATACAATGATATTATATTATTGAATTAAAATTTAACACCATGTCACCATTCATGAAAGTGATCCACTTGTAACTTACTGTACAGCAGATCGACATCCACTTGTCCAACTTTTTTGTTTATATTTATAAATTATGAGTATTGGGTCGTTAAAAATCACGTTTAAAAATTTGAAACTCAAGCAAATTGCTTCATTTTATTTTTTACAAAAATAAAAATAAGTATTGAATTATTTGAATTTTAAATAGTAAAAATTGTATTAATAAATACAATTTTAAATAGTAAAAAATGTACTAATAAATACCTAGGTAATATATATAACATCAATACAATTCTCAAAAGAAAATGTTGAAGTGACTATTGAGTAATATACTAAAAAAGGTGGACAAGTGGGTACCGCTCTGCTGTACAGTATTTGTAATGAATGTGTTATATTTGAATAGAATGATAAACCATTGTATACGAAAAACGATTCTGAGCGGTTAGCGTTGTCCAGTGGTGTCCAACCCTCGGCCCGTGGTAGATTTTGATGCGGCCCTCACTTCAATTTAAAAAATCTTAACTAATTGTATATAATAAATTAATATTACGAAAAAAATGTATTTTAAAAATATAAAACTCCAAAATATTAAACATTAAATAAAGATAAACTTTATTAGGGTTTTACTTTTATTGGCTCCAATAACAATATTCCTTGTCATTTATCAATAAAAATATTTTTGATTATTATTCGCTATAGTATAATTATAAAAAAATTAATTGTTGTATTATAGTATATAATTTAATCATTCAATTTGAATGTATTATTATTAAAAGTATGTGACCCACAACAAATTCTACCCATATGATGTGGCCCAGTCTTCACAAAAGGTTGGACACCCTTGGCGTAGTCCATATAATATTATTATTTTTTATTCGTTGCTATGGTAATAAACAAAGCGTTAGAAATTAAAATCCCATCTTTAGTGGTTTTTCGTAATTTGTCGGTAGTTTTTTTCGACGCTTTCTAAAAATACTTGGAATTTTCAATTTTGACCTCCCAAAAGTACCAACTAGGTTAATTTTTCTATCAAAAAAGATGCTGACCTCAAAAATCGAAGCACGCTTACTATCCAAAATGTTGCTGACTCCAGACACAAAAAAACACACATCATTGTAAAACCAATACATTCTTTCACTCCGCTCAGAATCTAATATCACATATGTAAGAATCTTTAATGAATGACTTCATTTCCATTACTTAACAACAATTTAAAATATTATGCTAATTACAGGGCTTGAAACTGGTAATTACCCGGAAATTTGTTAGCTTAACTGACAATTTTAATAACGGTTTCGATTTTCAAACCTTATATATCCATACAAAATATGGATCATGTAATACAATATTATTGATTTAAATTTTATTTAAATTATACGTATTATAATAAATATTAAATATATTATAAATATATTAATACTAAATATATGCTATATTATATCATATATGTGTGATTTGTGACTTGTGTATAAATTAATATTTCTTTCTTTATCCGACAGAGACTTAAAAACTACTTAACCATTGACAATAAAAGTTATATCAATACCTACTCAATAGACTATATTAAGTGACTTGTTGGGGGAAGAGGGGTGTTGTACTTTGTAGTTTTATTTTCAACCCAAGTAGGTCACTATAAGATGGCTACCATATAAATTTTGTTTCGGCTCACAAAATTTGAATATTTTTTGTTTATAAATAGAATTGCAATAGGTTACAGATAATAGAATAGTTATTATGAATGGATATAATTTTATGTATTGTATTATATTTTGTCATTTAGGCTAATAAAGCTATTCTGCCTATATCAATTTAAAATTGAGTAACGCTTTAACAGCATTATAATTTAGATCCAAACCAAACATATGTGACTATATATAATATTTTTTATATTTTTTAATTACTGTAAGAGAAGCTCAAAGGAAATCTTGTATTAAATTATCCAGCTCTTTTTGGATTTGAAAAATTGTATGGACATATCAAAAAATAAATAAAAATTTCAATCATTCCTACAATGTAATTCATAATTTCATACATAAATTATATAAATTATATCAATTATCATATTTATTTATCATGATAAAAAAAAGGTAGCATACATAATTTGTGTAAACTTCAAGCACCTACGGTTATTTTTCGTTATATTCCAATACTTAAAAATATAAACTGGATTTATATTACCGTTTTACCTTTCTTTTCCTGATTAATTTAAAAAATACTAAGAATTTTCAATTTTGACCTTCCAAAAGTTCCAACTAGCTTAAATTTTCTTCCAAAAGGCAAAAACCACCTTCAAAGTAAATGACAAAGCATTTTTTTTTACTATAAATTGTGTACACATAGAACATACAAAAAAAGACACATATCATTCTAAAATCAAACAATATATAGAATAAAAAGTTCTGCCTATAAATGTCTTACAAGAAATAATAATATTAAAATCCATTTGCATCACATAGGAAAATTGAGGGGGGCTTGGGGGTGCTAAGCTCCCCAAACTTAGCCGTAGCCCCCCCAAAAAAAAACCTAGGACATACAATTTTAATATGCTATATTTCAATGGTATGCTTGCCTTTAATATATTCAGCCCCCCTCCCAAGCCAAAAGTTAAAATTTCACCTATGTTGCATCGGTAATCTATACTTATAATATATCCATTTCATCGATATAGGTATATATATACATACCTGACTAATTAGGAATCAATAAGTACTAATGAGAAGTTTTACGCGTCTTTACTGTTCGATCTTCTCCATAATAATATTTGTCTGTGTACTAAAAAAATGTCAAGAAACCTACTATCGTATTAAAAGTCACGTGTGCTAGCGAATTTGATTATAAAGGCGTTAAACACAATGAGTGGATGAATCTGGAAAATAATTCCATTTCCGGACAAAGGTGCTCGGCAGATATTGTTGTACGTATTATAATATTATGAGTCAGCGGCGGCGGTGGAGGCGACGGCGACGGCAGCGTCGGGCCTAACAGCACGCGTGCTCTGCCGGTAGTATCGTTTGCGCCGCCAATCGGCACACAACCGCGGATGCGTCCTCAGTTGCCGTCAGCCGGTTGTACAGTCGCGATCATTGCGTGCGGCGCCATGTGGTCCAAGCTGCTGGTCGTCGTCTTTTATCTCGTCATCGTCGCCACAGGTACGATACCGATTTCTTGTACAATAATAATATTATAATTGTTGTTCGCACAGCTTATAGTTTTATTCCTGAGACCAATCCCTTAGTCCAAAATATCGGGTTTTAAGTGGAATATGGTTCACGAGTCTACTTAAATACGCCGAACGTCCAAAAGACGTGTACCAAATACTACACACATAACATTATGTTTAGTTCTTTGTCAAACTTTTAAACTCAATACGTTTTTAATTATATATTTTATTTTATTTTAAAACATATACGAATTAAACAGTTTTTAAAACAATATATTTGTGTGTTAAGTAATCACTGTTAGTTTTTAACTATATATAATTAAATTGATCAGTTCTTAAAATATAACATGCAATGCGAAATTCTTTATTATGTCAGTAAGTCTCTGTTCAAGAGAAAACTTTACTGTTATAATAGGTATTGAATATTAAAATAATATTTAATGGAGTTTTCTAAAATACATTTTTTGTTTTTTTGAAAAACAATTGTACATTAAAAATGATTATCTTTTTATAAATTGTTTACTTAAAATTTCTATTTTTATAATTGTTTTAACTTAACAAATAAAACCTTGAGTAAAACTTGGTATAAATCAAATAAATAATAAATTAAATAAATTAACGAAATTATTCAAGATAACCGTATATCTGTATAAGTATTCAATTTGGCTATTAGTGTATATAAATAAATTAAATGGCATAATAACATAATATGTATATTCTGAATTAATATTGTTTACATTACAATCAAAATATTTATAATTGTTGAAATTTTTAAACGAAATTTTCAAATGTTTCAATTTGTAAGTAGGCAAATTTAATGATTGGATATCGAATCTTATAAGTAATTTGATCAGTAGTTTTATCAAGTATTGGAGGTAATAGTAGGATATTTATTATGAGATGAGCGAAACAATGTAACTATGTGAATGCCCAACTGACCTCTGTATCCAGCAGTCATATATTTTAAGAATCCCAATGAGAATTTTAAACTTTTAAAAAACAAATAATAACCAACATCTTTGCAAATTTTAAAATATTTATTTATTATTATATTCTGGTTCAAAAGGCTTGAATAATTTATTGTAAAATGACGAAACATTAAACCTACATACTATATAGGTATATCATATTCACATATAGATCAAATAGGTACGGTTTAAAACTAGAATCTCATATTATTCATATTACAAATAAAATCAAAATGGCAGGCGATTTAAAATAAATGTTACGAAGAACTATAAAGTGTTCAGTATATTGTAAAATAACAATTAAACAATAATGTAGTTAAATTAAATGATCTATCATAACGTAAAGCGGTTTTAATTTTTTAAATGATACAAAAATGATAGAAATTAAATCAACTATAATACTAAGTTTTAGTACTTGCTTATTTTATAAATTGTACGTATTGTTGATAAAAACTACCGGAAAGTATTATTTTTTTTTTATAAAACAAAAAATTAGTTTGGGTACCTATCTACAGCAAACATTAATAAATAAATAAGTAATTAATGTAAAATAAATTTAATACTTAATTATTTTTTTGTTTTACATTTTGGTCGAAATATTTAAAATATATGACATAGATTCTTATAACAATCCATGAAAATTAAAATCAAAATGTATACAATTAATTAAATATGTATGTTTAAACTTCTAAGTTCTAACTATAGACTTGTTGAATCGTATACAATATTCATTTCAACTTAAAGAAAAAGTTGTAAAAAAACAGCTGACCCTTTAAACTCATCCGAGTATAATATTAAAATATTATTTAAAACATTTACAATAATCTCTCAGTTTAAACAATTTTGGTTTATATTTTAAAAGTCAATATCATTAATAAATAATAATACATGGAAATTAATTAAATATACAAATCTGATGCTACTCATGAATATCTTTTATCTTTTTTTTTAATCTGAAATTTGCATTTTTAAAATAAACACTTTAGGTACCTGTGTTATGCGAGTATAAGGTTATTTTATTCCAATACATTTTATCATCAACTGAAATTTGTATTGTTTCTGATGAATAAATTACAAATAACTAAACAAAATACATCATACTGAAATATTAGGTACTTAATAGTAGGTACATACATAATTGCCATTCACTTAAATATTTTAACATATAGGTTACGGTTCGTGATGGACTAAAAATAATTAACGTCGTAATAATATGAACTATTATAGCTATAATACCATTTTGTTGAGAGTTAATAAACAAACAAATAAATAAAATAAAATGCACTGTGAGCCGTTTGCTTGTTTTATGAAGTTGATATATTATGTATATACTGTGAAATAATATAACCATTGATTTTCGAAATATAGAAAATTAGTGATAAATCCGGTTAATATAAAATGTTTCTGTTGAATTGGTTGTGATCTTATATGAAACCCAGAATTACACAGATATGCATAATTATTTCAATATGTTTTAATTTGTGAATGAAAAGAATTATTCCAAAGGAGAAATTTATTATGTATCTTAAATCTTTATTGGAAACATTGAAGACTAAAAAATAAATTATATTGACGTTTCTTTTTTCATTTGTTTGTACGTGAGTAGGTACTTAAAATTCATTCTAATAAAAAAGTCAATTTTCTCCGTACTGTGTACTTATGTATATGTATTATAGAAAATAAATAATTAATTATCACTTTTATTGGGACATAATAAATAAAAATATGTTTACAAACTAATTTGAAACTATTATATATTAATATTGGTAATACCTATTTTACAAAATTAATGTATTATCATTAAATACGAAAATTATCGTTAAATTTACAAAAAAATATAAGTATTTAGGATAGCTACCATTATTAGTATTATATACGATAGGTTAGGTATAGGTACAATAGGTACCACCTATATTTTATTTAAAGTAGTATAATATGAGAGACTGGTCCTTATGCAGCAAATAATTATAACCATTTAGAGAACATGTTTATGGTGTAATTAATTATATTGTTATCCATTTTTAAGCTTATTGTTAAACATCTTAGTCAAATAACAATATTCAATGGTTTTGAGTACATTTTAATAATATCGTCTTAATATATTTTCGAAATTAATTACATATAGGTACAGGTTATTTCACTAGATAGCTTACTCGGTCACTCCAATATATTAAAATTCTAATTATTTTAACTTATATACGTAGGTATACTAAACTTAAGGCCATACTTTTAAATACTTTGTTTTTATGTTATTTTAGAACTGTCCTGCTGCAAATGATGATCAAACCCCCCTTTTTTATAAATTAAATCGTATCTTTTTCTCTATAAATTGTTAAGCTGACAATTGTTTTTGAAAATTGTAATGTATCTAAATTGTAACGTGGCCCAATCGTGTACCGTCGACATTCAGCATCCAACAGACATATTCCTCATTGAAATTCTAATTTTATTTATATCCTTTTATATCCTTAACTTAATTTGAATAGCATTAGTAAATGCTTGTTTTTAATTTTTGTTTTGCTTAATTCAGATTATAACCGCACTATACAGGCACATTTGGTGTTTAAAATTGATAAATATATTTTTTTAAATGTATCTTCAATTTATTATTAAACAATTAGTAACAAATATTTCTGAAGATTGAAACTTGTGCATCCTATAAAATATATTGAAGGACCAAATTTCTTTATCTAACCGATGTGCATGAGATACAATTTATCTTTTTTAGATTTAAAATTTGAGGCAAATAATTATTTAATCATGTATAATTGTTCGTCTAAAACTTTTAGTTGCGTTTACATGTATATAATATATCATACAAGGAAAACAAAAACAATTACATTTGGAATGTAGTAAATGAAATAGTTTATCGTGTGTCTACTTTTGGCAAAAGTCCAAGTTGTTCAAACATAAAACAATAATTTCTTAAGACTATACATATTAAAAAAAACCCATATTATAAAATCAAGTCTATTTATATCATATTTGAACAAAAGGAATTATTATAATTCAACTAGTTAAAAATAATAACGCAACATAGTAGATAACTGTTGAAATTGTTTTTCAAAACTTAAATTAATTCACGTTTTATTTTTGAAGTGAATACTTCATAGGCGATATCGGGATAACCTCCTTACGCTGTATCTAATCCTCGCGTTATTAACACGCTTTGACAACCTTGGCCGACCTACATTTTTAGCCATATTTTTTTTTTATAATATAGACTGTTGACTTCCATACTCATAGATAATAATATATACATGGATGGGACATAATATTATGTACCATGTATTTATCACAGATTATATAAAAAACAATATATTATCTGCGATTTAAGTGTCCCGTACCCCTTATCTGGTGCCCTGTACTATATAATATATTCTGTGGCTCTGGCAAGGGGATGTGCTAAGGTAGTTCGCAGGTTCCTGCTACGTGTAATCAAGTGTACGGTAATTACCGTATTTGTACGGTCAAATACGACTAAGTATGGTATACGGTAACAACGTTGCCGCCGCTTGTCTAAAGATATATTAATATATGCTAAGTTTGTGTCTTATCGATCAATTAAACAATTTCCCGTATTCACTTCTGGCATGGGAACTGACAAACACACAGTTTTTTTTAAATTCTTTATTTCAATTTTAAAGTATATAATATACAGCCTCTTCCAACTATAGGTATGGTTTTTATAAAAACTGGTTCAAGGTTTTTATTTTCTTGATTTAGATGCAATGTGGAATATGTAATAAATGTAATAAAAATTTAATTTATTAAGGTGGTCGTTAAATGTAATGTAAAAAAAAGATATTTAAATAATTTTTAAGTTTGGCTTTTAATTTTTTATAATTTTTAATTTGTTATTCGGTTTTTATTCAAAATGTTTGGCTTTAAAAAAAAATTGTTTATAATTTATAAATTAATGATTACTTGATTGATAAAAAGTATCAATATAACAATCATATTATAATAAATATTGTATTCAAAAATTAACATTTTGACTCTAATAATAGTATTTTGCATTAAAAAAAAACTATGCTGAATAGGTACCTAGTTTTTTATATTTAAAATCTTGGTTATATTATAATTTGTTAAAACATACATGTCTTACCTACGATGTATTTTTAATTGCTACTCAAGTATACTGTAATCAGAGATGTAAAATTTCATGTTTTTACTGGCCCAATGAAACTTTTCAAAAAAAAAAAATTGAAACTTTTCATTTTGCTCTTATAGACCTGAAATTTGATTTGTATATCTATTCCACAGTTAAAATTGTTTATTATACTTTAAATATCATCACTTTACCAAATTACATAATAGTCATTAGTGATTTGTTAGCTGTTATTAATTCATTTATTAAAATAAAATTAATACTTCAATCAGGGACAGGAACCTTTATGATTTTATCGGTTTGGGTTTAAGTTTGGGTTTTCAAAAACCCAAAAATTTCGGTTTTTTAAAAATATCAAGTTTCGGTTTCGGTTAACACTGGTTTTAACCCTTATATTATTTGACTTTTTTTATTTTATTTTATCAATTAAGTACTATATAAATAAATGAACATATTAATAACTTATTACCTACTTACACAGTTGCACAATAGATAAAATATCTATTGGATTTTGGAACCGTAAAAACCTCTACATCAAAATATAGGTTTCGGTTTCTATTTCGTTTCTTAAAAAAAATGTATTTAAGGGTTCCGGTCCGGTTTCGGCCCTAAGATTTCCAAAAGGTTTCGGTCCAAAACCCTTCAATTTCGGTACGGTTCCAGTCCCTGACTTCAATAATGTGTCCATCACTCTTTGGCTGGTAATGAAAAGTTTCAAAACTTTTCATTTCAAAAATCTTTGAAAATTTTCAAATTTCATGAAAAGTTTCACTTGAAACATAAATCTCTGACTGTAGTACAAACACAGGATTAATAATTATAATATCAATAGGATATGGCATCCTACCAGGTATCTAACCTACTTATACATAATTAATATTGAACTTTGTGATTTGTTGATGTGTGTATCATATAATGTGATTTTTTTCTAAATGTACCTAATGTTAACATGCTTCATAGGTATGCTGCTGCAGTGAATTATAATTATTTATCACATGAATATTACGAAATATATAGTTAAAATAAATTGTTAACCTGTTATACTGTTATGTCTTTGAAATTATACGATATAATATGGAAATGTTTATTTTCATGATTAGTAGAAATATATTATATTAAAATTATTAGCCTTTATTTTTATTGAAATTTTTATACTAGTATATAATATGTATTATATATATAAACCTGTAAGAAATGTATTCACTAATAGTAGTATGTTAATCTAATTTTTGCCAGAAATGTTTGTCGTAAATTATTATATAATAATATCATATAATTTATTACTTACCGTAAAATGGTGTACAAATAGTTTTAAACAAAACTAAATATTTAAACAAAAAGCTATTGAGTATGGAATATAATATTATTCGTAGGTTTAAAGTCAATACGATTAATGTTTTATTAATACAACAAAATAACTAAAATCGTTATAATATATCAATATATATATATATATATATATATACAATATCATGGAAATTTGAATATCAACAATCTATGAAAAAAATGTGCATAAATATTTTCGATGTATTTAAATTACTGTAAAGTATAAAGAATAAGTTTCGAGGAACCTCGTATTCAATTTCAAAAATGTTTGACTTGAAAATGTCTTATCAACTTCAATAAAAAATACTAAAAAGAGTTAAAATTTTCGTATCAAAAAATATCTCTAAGAATATTTTAAAAATTATTTCTGCTAGAAAAGTAGCTATACTATTACCAAAAATCGTCCTCAAAGTTGAATATTAAAACATTTTTACTGAATGACTACTGTTCCAAAAGGTGATGACAGATACACAAAAAAAAAAAGTATCATTGTAAGACCAATATATTCATCGCTCTGCCCAGAATCTAAAAGTAAAAAAAGTCGTGTGGTTATTGCATTATACATTTTATGTCCTATACTCATATCATTTCAACGCCGACACCACGTACTTCCTGGCACGAGGATGAGTTTGTTTTACCCTTAGAAGATTTATTATTTCACAGTCCAACAACGGACTCCGGACGCCTTCAAAACCGGAAGTTCACTTCCTGTTTTTGACCGATTCGCGTTTTGTTGAAATGTTATTCCCTCCACAGTTCCGCCCACTATCATACTTCCCACCTTTCCCTAAAGGGTTGCCCTCTGGGACACACTACCACACCAAACGGAGTTATAGTCGCTTTATATGTTCTTTCCATTATTATTGCGATTGTAAATTGAATTTCGGTATGCAATCATTTTTCAATGTCACTTATGTCATTGTCATTCGTGAGCTCCGGGTATTTTTCCAGAATCATTTTATTCAATATCATAAAATTAAATTATATTAGTGAAAATATAACATTTTATTCTACTTATTTTGATAAAAATGGAACATAATTTTATCAAATTATTTAAAAAGTCTCAATTATTACTTATTAGTAAGATTAGAGTTACAATTCAAGAATAATGTAAATAAAGTAGAGCAGTATTTTGTAAACAGTTAACTCTGAATGGTTGTAATTTTTTGGTTCCATTGGTTGTTTTGTAAAAAATATCTATTATTACCCATTTATGGTCAATAAGTGAATGAGATACCTATAAAAACAAATGAATATGGCTAAGAGATTATAATATAATTTTATAAATATATATTTATAAGTTTGATTATATAACTAATTGTATTTTTAACGGATAAAATCAAGAAAGTTACCCTACCTACTTATATTATTAGTTAATACAAATTAAAAGCCGAATAACTTTAAGGTCATGTTATATTACATTACGAATATAAATACATCATTTTTATATTGGGACCTACTGTAATTTATCCATTGGCATGAAAATTATCAAAACTTATTTTTATTTTATTTAAAAATTTAAAGTTAAATTTTAAGAGGGATGATATTGTATTATGTTTACTGTTGAGGGGTGATATTCAAACGTTTCCTTGAATATTATACTACACTTAAATCTACTGACAATAAATATTATGTGTATGAAATTAAATTCTAAAATACTCATATATTATTATCATATTATTGCCTTTGAGATATCAAAAGGCAACGCTTATTTTTTCGGTCACTTACGAACAAATCTTAATGCTTGATTTATATTTCAGCAGCGTCGTATTCAAATTCAGCCAATTGTTCTATTTCATTTAACTGCAGAGGCATTTTCATTCAAATGTTCGAAAGTTTCTGTTCCTGGTGGTTTCCAATCATACTTAACACGTCAGAGCATAACAGTGTTGAGATGTAAATTTGTATAAGCTCAATAAAAATATACACTTATATTATACTAATATATTATGCATACAAATTTACAATATGATATACTTTACATAGCGAAAAATATGAAAGGTTATTTGAAACAACATGCGTTATAAATTATTTTTAAAATATTATTGTACGACTAAATGTGTGCCACATAATATTATAATATACTGTTAGTGTCTATAGTAGGTATATTCGTTATTATCTTATTGAGTGCATTTTTGAATGACTACACAACTATCTCATATATTTCTTACGGAAGCGGAAATGAATAAAAAAAAACTACTTTTGAGAACAAATCGCATATTACGTAGTGAATACAATTACAATTGTCACGCAAACGTATAAGTCGTGTACGGAAGATATAAAAATAAAAATGAAATCGGGTTTTCCGTCTAGAAATCGAAACTCGATTGCAGTAACTAGGCACCTGGTATTCCTTATTGTACCTAGTGAATATTCATGTGTTTAAACCCCATAATATTAACGACTATCATTTTTATAAATAAGTACATATAATATACCAATATAGGTATGGAAAAAATGTCTTTAGATAGGTATAGACTAACACCTACTTTAAGTTACCATAGCATCTAAGATATATTTGTTTATTTTTTTGTATAATTTAATATTATATTTTGTACAAAATCTATGCAAAAATATTCTCCACACTATTCTACTAAGTTATCTAAGTTTATGTACTTGTAAGTTGTTATAATAAATATACATTTACATTTATATTATACTTTATAACAAAACAATTTATATGTTGTTTTAATACAAATTTCCCATAATTTAATAAGTTTCAAACTTTATATAGTTTTAATGAATCTTTTGAGTTCTTTAATAAACTGACAATATACCTTTCAATATTGTCAATAGTAAAATTTGAGAAACTGTCTTGCAGTATAAATTATATTCGTACAATTCTATACAATATTGTTCTTGGTGTTTTTATCCAATATATTATATTTGGGGTGGATATGAAAAAATATATTTTAGGGGGTCTTACTCACCAAGTTCCTATCTATATGCAATTTCTTGTAATATAGCCTTTTAAGTAGATGCATATACGTATAGTGCGATGTGAGTGTAAAGCATGATGGTTGTGAAATATTAAAAATATTGGATACTTATTATTACTTATTTACTTCTCACGCAGTATACCTACTACAAAATGTCGATGAGAATTTCAAACTTCGCTGTATGCCACTTATAGTCATACACGTTTCACTGCACATGTGTAAATAATTTACAATTTACTTGGTGTGAATTAATTAGTAGTAAAATGAGTGTTTTTTTCATGGTGTCCGCTGGGAATGTGTCTGTACGAGATCCATCTCGTGACAATGAGATAGAGATTTCAGGTGCACGATTGCCTAACGACTACGCATTTGACTTCATCAAGCATGTTTTCACCACTAAGCAAGTAACTAACTGATTTAATTGTGTTACGCCGAAAAGATGCCTGAAATGTAATTTATTAAATTCGGATCGAATGGTTACCCAATTATAGAGATACATCAAGGCACACAACAATTATAAGCATATTTGTTTTGCGTTTTTATATATTTTGATTATTGAAGACACGAGGGAACGTAATGTGTGGAATGTCCACTATTAGTATGACGTAAGCATATGTTTGTACACCTGAAATATAAATTTATCATACACAATAACATAAAAGTAAGTGGACAAATTTAATTTATTTGCGTAAATTAAATGGTACCTATTGATTCGTAAAAGAAGTGAATATTATTTATTATATAAATAAATATATTATTATGCTATTGGTTGTCGTAGAACTCAAAGTGGTTATCATAATATATTTTAACAATAATTGGTTTAATGTAAATAACTTCTATTAGTTGAAGAAAAGTTTCTTACATTCAACTACACCATAGAAATTTCATCAAGTAAATAAAATGAACATTTAACATTTTACAAATAATTGTACATAAGATACCCACAAGAGAATCACAGAGTCTATTAGATAAACATTATTGATAAGTATTATTTCATAATTGTTATTGAATCAATATCAAGAATAAATTTATAGAAGAATGTTAAAGAAATAATAAATCAAGTTATTCACTTTCACAATATAATTCATTTACATATTATTTAAAAAAATGTATTGGTAAAAGTATTTGTAATTGTTTCGTGAACTATGCATTTTACTATACCTAATTATAGAATGAAATTCAATACATAATATTATTATATTATGTTGATTGGTATAAATTAATAAGTAAGAAAAAAATCGTCAGTTGTAATCAAATTTGATTTTGTCAAAAAACAGTGTTGCGTATAGATTCCTATTTTTCTTTATTGTCCATGCTTATCGCTTAGTCCCAATTATTTGAAAAGTATATTTGCAATTTTCTATTTTAACCCTAAAGTATTAGATAGATTAAAAATCCTACCAAAAACTACCTTTAAAATTGAAGATTAGAGAAAATTATCTGCTCTAAAACGTTATGGAGATAAAAAAAAAAATACGTCATTGTAAAACCAATTGAAGGTACTTACATTTCTCAAACCACTGAGTATCTAAAGTATTAAAAAGTTTTTGTGAAATTTTGACTACGTCATTCTAGCTCGTAAGGTGACTAAAATTGGTGATGAATAAAAACTGTACATTTTAATAATTTGTGAGCGGAAGTAAAGATAATAACGATATTGAAACAATCAATTTTTTAATTTTCTGTGTAAATTGATACATCAATCAAGCTTATCCAAGTATTATTTTTCTTATAACTTGTTGCAGTAATAAGATGAACATTTTATAACCTATACATACAAGTGTTGATTTACAATTCTATTTAATAAATTTAATTTTAGTTGAATAGGTACGTAAGTAATACATTTTTAAAAATTTTTTTCAACCGTCTTACTGAACAATTAAATAGAAAGAATTGATTCATTTTGTATCATTTATCTGAACACCTTTTATTATCTGTAACAAAAAATGTTACCATCATTAATGTTTATAAAAATTAGTAAAGTACAATAAGTTAACTATGCATTTACTGACGAAAGATCGGTTGATGTACCTATAATTTAATTCAACCATGTATTTAATTACCACATAATAATATATTGACTACAAATAGTTGTATTTGGATAACAATTTTAAGTGTGTCGTGGTTTGCCAAGACTGAAGTGTTTCATTCAAATTTTTGAGATTTTTAGCTCATTACACTATAATTTATTGTAAAACCATTAATTTATTGGATCTGTTTGAAATCTAAAAAATAAACGGAGAAAACTTTCAGCAAATAATTAAATTGTGTTCCTAGAAAAAAAAGTGTTACTTAAACCATACAAAAGTAAAAGCAGAAAACTTATATTAAACACCCACTGGCCAGTTTATTGTGTAAGCAGTTCGCTTGTACTGGAACAGCAGTGTTGACGGTTTTTTTGATTTATAGTTTTGAATTGAATAACTATTTTTTTGTTTCACTTGTTGTTTTCAATGCGGTGGATTGAAATAAATCTAAATATTATACGGTGAAACGATGTACGTACCAAAAACATTTTTTTTTCTTTCCAAGATTAAATAAAATTCAGCTTATGTGCGATTTTGTTCGATATGTGAATGTTTGAAACTGACTACAGTTTCGTATTCACTAACGTCGAGTGATTGGACCACTGCTCTGAACTAATATTATTTTTACGGTTTTGCAACATACTGTATACAAACTAAAATGATTAAACAGCAAATTATTATACTTAGATTTAAAATTAATAATTTTTTTATGAATTTGATTTTCGTAATACTTGAAATTTGTATGATATTCACTGAAAATGTATTGATCTAATTTTTACAATTTATACACAATTATAAAACAATCACAATATTACAATTACACATTTTCACCCAATTACAACTACTACGGTACATTTTTCTATAAAAATGCAGTATCTCAAACTATTTTTAATTTTCATTATTAGTGGCAGTTTTCAACGTAGACAGATGATAATGCCATATGGATATTTTAAAACAATAAGAATAGGTAATCACACCAAGTATGACGTCATTATTAGCTTAACGATTTATAAGGTTCGTTTAAATTTAATCGAATCAACTTTGTTTGCGTTTTATGATCACATAATATGGTGTCTTCATAACTGTATCGAACAACAAGTGTTGTGAAAACAATCTCAATGTCAGTATCTAGTTCTGAACCAAACTTTGTGTTAACCTGCAATTATGGGATTGAAAGTAAATGGGTATATACACCTGTAGGTGTCTTTAATTTAGGTTACCGCTTGATATATGAACCATGCATTTGGGAACTTCAGTAGTTTATTACATCCTTTAAGATGTTTTTTTTCAATTGGATATAGTATTTCAATACTGAATGCATGAAAAACTCGAGAAACCAAGACGATGACGTAAAGTTCAGTTTTTTCCTAATTTTAAACAATAGATGTACAATATGAATTGTTTTATATGCCTTATTAATGAATTTATTATCATGTTCAAACGAAACCTTATACATTTTGTTTGATATTAATATAAAAAAAAAGACAATACATAATTGTATATATTTGTCTGGGAATGAAATTATAGCTCAAGAAAATAAACAAATGAAAATTAAAAACTTTTTAATTAATAATCCTAACAATTTTGAAAGGAGCATTTAAACTTTTTTATTATTAAAATGTAGAGTTGTGTGCTTATGATTCAATTTTAATGATTTTATTTTAAGATATTTGTTTTTTTCTTTATACTTTCCACGCGATTCAGTCATTATACCTAAGCCAAAATAAATAACCATGTAATTATACTATCTACATATTTTAAATATGTTACTACTTTTATTAAATATTTGGCTTGTAAGATAAAAATTAAACTAATATAATGTAATATAACTATTGTTCAATTTATTCATAAAACTAAGTCTTGATCCTTAATCCGCGAATTATCTCTGCGAATTTGTGGCATAAATGGAACTATGAAATGCCGACGAATTACTCATTATATTATATTAAATGATAATTTTGGGTTCTAAAGATTAAGTTAAAAATGTTTATTCGACATCATGACAATTATATTTTAGCTGTCAGTGAGAATATTGTCATTTTATAAACGATTTCAAAATCTACAGCCATCATTAGATTATATTAAATATTATTTTACAAGACATAATTTGTATATAAATCCCGTGGGAAAAATTATGCATACCTAGGAAATTGCTTGCGGCCGTGTCATGATGCACATTACACATAAATACAGTTACCATAAATGTTTGGTGGTTGTTCTACATTTGAAATGTAAATAAATATCAGATGTGATATTATCAACCAAGAAAAATAATACTATAATTACATGGAGTCATGGAGAAATCTAAACAAACAAATGTGCATACGTTGAATACGTGAATACATAATTTGTCATCGGTAAATATATTAAATTGACAATTTTACTATAATAATAATAATAATTAATAACTTTAGAAAATATTAAATAACTCAATTCACTGTTTTACATCGGTTCCTAAGTCTATACCAAGAGTAGAGTCTATACACATTACACACACACACACTTATATTTATACTATTGAACAAACTTGCTCAGTGTATAGAATATCAAGGGATATCATCAGTTGAGATATTTTCATCCCAGGGTTCAAAACCAAAACACATTGCATTAGTAGAACGCCTCAAGGCTTTTATTAGTTTTGTAGGAAAACAATCACTAGCAAAATTATTTTTGAAAAGTAATGTTTGAGTTTGTCAATAGCAATAAAAATAAACCATATTTTATTTGGAGTCAAGATATTTTGCAATTAATAATTCTATAACAATTCAAATTATTTGTGAAAATGTATATAATAATAATCGTTTTTAAATAAATAATATACTTAGTACAGAAATGTGTATTGCTTATAATAGTAGGCATTCATGTACATAGTACATTAAATTAATATTTTGTAACTAAAGTTACTCCCAGAATCACAACGAAAAACGATAAATCGATTTATTTAAAATCCTGTGTTGCGTAAATATTCCCGTTTTTCTGAATTCTTTTTTATGTTCTTCTGATTAGTTAAAAATATGTATGGAATGTTTTCATTTTGACTCCTTAAAATCGAATCATATTTACATCCCCAATCAAACTGGATACAATTTTCAATCAAAAACCACCCTCAGAGTTGAAGATTAATGCCTACCTATTATTATTTACTGCTCCAAAAGGTTCTAAATGATAGTCGTGCACACATCATTGTAAAACACTAAAACCAATATATTCTTCTCTCCTCTCAGAATCTGAAACGAATACACCATAATCGTGTTAATGTGATGCATAATGTAACATGTTTATTAATACGTCAATGTAATTCGTAATCCGGTATACAAACCCTACACTAAACTGATAGTTAGGTTTTCTCTGAATCTACTTCTCGTTTTGTGAATACTATAAAATAATAAATTGTCTATATCTAATGTGCAAATAAAATCAATTTCGCTTTGTTTTTAATTATATTAATGTTGTCAATGACATACCTATCTAGTTCATTAGTTTAGATAATAATATGTTAGTATATCAATATAATTAAAAACAAAACTATGAAATTCAGTAATTATATTCTCTATTATTTTTGTTATTTTTGTGCTAATGATATAAATATAATGTTATGATAGCCCTATTCTTAAAATTCCCATTTTTCCTTAATTATTATGTTGTTTTTCCCGGAGCTTGTGAAAAATATTGGGAATTTTAAAATTTGACCTCCCGAATGCACCAACGATATTCACTTTCCAATCGAAGAAAATACTGAAGTTGAAAATCGAAACATTATATCGACTACTTATAGTGTACAAAGACACAAAAGTATATAAAAAAAAATTAAAAAATTAAAAAAAAAACACACATCATTGTAAAATCAATACCTAGGTACATTCATCGTTCCACTCAGAATCTAAAATTTGAACTTTGAACTCTTATAAAAATTAATTTGTAACTATATATTTTTGACATTTTTGAATTACTATAAGAAAATAATCATGAAGAACCTTATGTTAAATCTTCAACTTTATGTATTACAATTTGCAATTAAAATATATAATATATATAGGTAGTTTTTTTCCTTATTTTTGGTTACTTTTTCTTAATTATTTTAAAAAGTAGGTACCTACTGAAAATGATTACTCTTCAACCCTATAAAGTACCAAATAGATAAAATTTTCCACCAGTAACCAACCTCAATGTTTAAGATTGATGCATATTTTCTGATCTAAAACGTGATGATGGACATAAAAAAATAAAAAAACACACATCATTGCACAACCAATACATTCATCGCACTTCTCGGAATCTGAAAAATATAATCAACAAAAACAGTATTTCCTGTGATATTGTATTTTTGATATAAAAGGTCATAGTTATTGTTTTACGCACTGTTATCTTTTGGAATCATGTAGGTTATATGAACAAAATAAAAGTAAAACCTCACAAAATTGCGTTTTCCATAGACCACACTGCAGTTGCGAGCAAACATCAGTAAGTGTTTATCAGTTTCCCTCTACTCTATCCATCGTGGACGTTGCCACTATAACGCTTACACTGTCACACCCATCCCGTGTAGTCGTCGTTCTGTCGCAGTACTTAATTGAAAAACGTATTACGGGTTTTAATAGTTCGGCGACAGTGCAGAATATAATATAAGGAAGTATTAAATACGCCCTATGTAGAATTGTAATAGCGGCGAAAAGGGGAGAAAAAATAAAGCACGGTCTTTAGAATAATTAATAAGTAACCAAAGGAGAAATACTGTACGATAAAGACTTGTAGGTAATAATATGGGAATATGGTAAATATTAATTTAATATTTTTTTTCAAATAATATTTTTAGGTCTTCCCTTTGCATTATATTTATAATAATATTATAAATAATATTTTTTTATTATATTTATCTTCCATTTCGAATTTATATAAAATTTCATATTATAATTTATATCGCATTTAACGATATTATACTATAGTATGATGATAATTTGTAAATTTGATTATATGAAATAAACTATCATTGAAGTATACTGTATAGTATTAGTGTACAGTACTAACATTAATTAGTGTGTATACTAGCTGTTCACAATCATAGAACCTAACATAAAATACCTGTTAATTCATGAACAATTTCCTGAACATATTATTATTGTTCCAGACAATTTAGAAAAAACAGTATACATTTTGTGAAATGTTAAAGTAAAAATATGACTTAAATTTTTTTTTAACTACTACAACCTACCTAGTTTTAACAAAATTAAAAAAAAAAAAAATCATACTTGTAAATTGGGGCAGTATAAAGTAATTTAATAATAAAGTTTTAATATGGATCAAGTTTACGGGTTATTATTTTTTTTTTTTATGGTTTAGTTAGATTAATTTTTTTTTGTATATTAATAATTTAATTTCCGCATTTCTGCAGCATTTAAATTTATAACAGTATTCAGTGAAGTACAAAGACAAATTGTATAAGCAACGTCATGTACAACCTATATAAATAATAAATTTTATACTTTGTATGTTACTAAATCGATGATGTTTCAATGTTTAAATAATACAGCATAAATTACATTTTAGATTCTGAGTGTAAAGATGAATGTATTGATTTTACAATGATTTGTGTTTTTATTTTTAAAATTTTTTTTGTGTCTCTCATCACGGTTTGGGGCAGTAACACTGGTTCGATTTTCTTCAACAGTGTCTTGTTTCGATGGGAAAGCGAATCTAGTTGTTGCATTCGGGAGGTCAAATTTTAAAATTCCCAATAGTTTTCACAAGCTCCGGGAAAAACAACATACAAATTAAGGAAAAATGGGAATTTTCAAACAAAATCGGTTTAAAAAAAAAAAAAAACGATTTTGGTTTTTGTAGTTACTCCAAAACAAATGATCGTATATACATAAAATGTTCACTGTTTGTTTATATTTGCATTTTTTATACATGATAAAATTTTCAAAATATTACTTTTTTAAATATTAAATGTTGAGGAACATTTTCATTTTCTATTTTTTTTTAGTTTTTTTTTCTAGAAATATCAATAAAATTTCATTTGTTGGTTAAAAAAGCTTGAAAATTTAGAATTAGGATTTATTGTTGATGTATAACGCGTTATGAGTACCTAATGGATATTGTGATATGATTAATTTGGAATTTATTATATGTCAATTTTTTTTTTAATACCAGAGATAAGTATATAATATGTGTTATACCTAGACAGACATACCGTCTCCGCTCAGGATCGTTTTTATTATACAATAATATTTTATCATTGAATTCAAATTTAATACCATCCATTATACAGTGACCCACTTGTAACCTACTGTACAGCAGAGCACCTTTTTATACGTAAATATGGAATACAGCAGTGTCATTTCGAGTTTTCAGTGTGTAAATGGGCCGTCATGAGCTGTCGACTCCAAATTGTATTATTATGTGTGTCCGCTTGCCTATACGATTAGTATATATATGTATTAGCAGTACTTAAAAACGTTAAATGTCCACACCCGATGACCGTTTTAGACGATACCACCGCTGCGTCGAGTGATTTAATTTGATAAAATGTTTCATTTTTTGTTAACTGCAGGGTGACCAATTGAGCGACACATGATCAAACACATAGGTTTATCTTATTCACAACACTATCTATATTTACACAATTAATAATAATTTTACCAAACTCCACCAGGTAAAACATTTCATTTTGATTTCACATGTCTATAAGCTCCAATGCCACACTATTATGTTGTATAATAAAATATATCAAAACCAAATTGGCTCAAACATTAAAAAAAGGATATTCTTATGTCCAATAGGTGGCAGCATCTTTCAAAAGGCTCTGACAATTGAATAATTTATTTCAGAATCAGACTGTAGTTGTACCAGACTCTGAACTCTGTGATAGTAGATTAGCCCATTTAGACCGCTGTATATTATGTATTACTAACTGATGGATAAATTATTTAAAAACCACAGTAGTCCTATTGGTCCGGCCAGACAAAAGACCTTTTGGGCAGAGGAAATCAAAATTGTTTACCTATCAATTTTCAAAATCACGATCAATGTGCACTGGGGGACAAATGGATCTTGAAATTATTTATTTTCATAATTTTCAGCACTAATTCTGTTATAAACAAAGCTGGTCACTAACTACTTAGAAAGTTAAAGTTAAGTTAGAAAGTTACTTTTTAAGTAAATTTGTAACTTAACTAGTTAGCTTTAATTCATATTAACTGTGTAACTTAACTAGTTGAATTTAATGTGTAAAATAGTCTAATCTAACTCGTTAGAAAAAAAACTAACTAGTTATTATTATTATATATTTTTTTTTCATTCCAAAATGAATATTTTAATCTTAATTAATATTTTAAATTGTCATACTGCTATATATATTTTTTATTTTCTTTCACCCTATATGTTCTAATAAATAATAATTGATAAGTGATATACCAATTAATTTAAATTATTAGGTACCTACTTACCTAATTAGAACATTTTGATCAAACTATTAGATGTTTAATTAAATTGTTCAGTTTTAATCAATTATTTAAGTTATTTACATTTAAGTTATTTACATTTCAACAAAAAGGTTTTGTAATCTATAAAAAAAACTAACTTCTTACTTCTATTCTAACTTCAGTTACTATTTTCACCAAACTAACTTATATTCTAACTAAGTTAGTTTTTTTATTAAAGTAACTTAACTTCAACTAGTTGAAAGAAATGACTACCTTGCCCAGCTCTGGTTATAAACATAATATGTAATTATAATGACGAATGTAATGTCTGTCAAGGTTTATTGGTGTCATACGGTTATATACAAATTTGTATAAGTGAATTTAGTCAATGAATAAGCGAAACGTTATATTTCGTTCATATAATACATTTTAACTTCAAAACTTTGGTTCCTTTGAATTGTAATTAGGGATGAGTGATAACTTGAGTAAGGACTTATTCAAACGTTTGCATATTTGTTTTGGTTGATCTTATTGTAAGCTAAGTTAGTGCAAAATACGAAATTACAACGCCGTTGATGAAATAACTAAAATTTGAAATACATATTAATATATATTTGCATATTTTGACATTTTGGGATTTCATGGGAGAATATTTTTGATTTTATTGCCGTTCCACATACTTCGATGTTTTATATCATATTTTGATAGTTGGTTGAATCTCATAATATACTAAGAATAATATATTACATTTTGTGAACCAAAGTCAAACATTATTTGATTCAATTGTAAGTTTGTCATAAGGCGATCGAGACAAAATATTTATGATCAGTAGCGGTATTTTAGATTACGACCGACTGTATAGAGTGCATTTTATCTACTAATTTTTACGGGTATTTTTATTAGATAAAATTTAATAATATTTATGACCGCCCTGTAATATTCATATTTAATTTACGGGGAAAGCAAGTACCTTAGTGCATACTCCTCCCCCGGCCATAGTCACTCGTATGGCTTACGTAGTAACTCCAAGAGAAGTATTTTATTAGATTAATAGTACACTTAAATACTACAAATCACAATAATTTTATTCATAGAATCAATTTATATTGAATAGTTCCAAGAATTTTCATGTGAACTGGCTCCAATCAGAATAGTTTTATTTTTTAATAAAATTACTTATTATAATTGTTTCAAATGATAAAATAATACTTATACCCTAGTGCCCCACCAGGAAAATTGTATTTTACTTTTAATTTGTGCTAATTGCTAATTGCTAAATTAATATGTCATAGGATGTACAATCCTAAGTGGTTTTAAACTTCATTAATTACTGTATTGTAACGTAAATACGTAATATATATTAATGATTTAAATATGTTATCTATTAAACGTAAGTTGCAAGTTCAACTAAGAAAACCATGTTTGATGAAATTTGTTTATTTTTCGGATAATGTTTTGAGTGAAAGTAAAATTATTTAGGTAAAAGTGATGTTTAATGCTAGAGAAATTCTTATTACGAAAAGTGCCTGCCACCTGAAAAACATATTTTTATGGTTACTTATGTTTATATATTTATGTAAATTTACTCACCTACATATATTACCAAAGTTTAACTCTATGAAAGAAGTCTGAGATGAATTGTCTCGGAAAAAATTGAACAAACAATAAAATCACAAAGAAGTCAATTAGATTATTCTATTTTTAATATTATGCTTACGGTTTCCAAATGTACATTTGTCTCTACGATAATTCACGATTTGTCACTTATTTTACAATCACAAACTATTATTCAAAATAAAATTACAAATGTTCCATATTATAAGCGTCAATTCTCAGTAGGTAAAATATTATATATTCATATGATAATTTCATCATTTATAAAACTACAAGAAGATTCTTGTGATAGAGCAGCAATAACTCATGAGGAATGACGTTTAAATCGTATTTTATTAGTTAACGAGAAATATGAAGTAAAGATTGTATCCACAATACGTTACGAATGATTGTATATTCACTTCCGAGGCTAAAAATATGTCTTGACTAGGTTATTATAAAAATCTGTCAGTGAGTGAATAACCTATGAATATTGAACATTTAGTTTCTAATTTTATATTTCTAATTAATGAAATAAAGCAACTTCTCATTTTAATTAAGTGTTAAGTATTTTTTATTAAGTCAAAGTAATACGTTCAGATACATCGAGTCCAACCTATTTGAGTGTCATAGTGCGTATAATTTATCTACTATTGATTCTGGATACTTGGTCAACCGAAAGGCTCATTCAGGAACTTGCGATGAAAAAGTTTTAAAATCTTATAGGTTTGGAATATAAACAAGATCATTTTCAATTCCAGGGATTCTAAAAACGTTTATTGCATTTTGGCCATTCACATTAAATTGTATTAAGATGACAATATATTCTGTGGTTTATTAAAATTACATTATATGGTTAATTTTAATTTAAATGTATGTGATTGTTATCGACTTTAATGCTTTTAATTAGGTTAACATATTAAATTGGCATCTATAATATAAAAATATGAGTTGATACTCTTAGTTTATGGGTTTTGTTAAAAAAAACACAATGCAATGTTAGTATCGTTAGCACAATAGTGCGATATTACACATGGACACGGACGCAGCAAACGGTCTGTGTGCAGCTGAAATCACTTTTATTTTAGATTCTGAGCGGAGCAATGAATGTATTGATTTTAAATAATGTGCCTTTTAAATTTTTTTTTTATTTGTGTCTGTGTACACTATAAGTAGTCGAAATAATGCTTTGATTTTCACCTTCAGTATCATGTTCGATGGGAAAGTGAATCTAGTCGGTGCATTGAGGAGGTCAATACTTTTCAAATTCCTAGTAATTTTCAATACAGGAAAAATAAAAAAAATGAAGGAAAAACTGGAATCTTTACGAAAAATTGGTTTTTGACAAAATCAATTTTTGATTTTGGCGTAACTCCAAACCAATTGACCTTAGATACAAAACATTTTCACTGAATGTTTATATGAGCATATTTTTCTGTACACTATAACATGTTCAAAATATTTTGACTTGTTTTGAGCTGTTTATATACATTTTCAGTTTACAATTTTTTTAATTTTTTTTCAATAATGTCAATTAAATTTTATTTGTTGGGTTAAAATGCTTTTAATGTAATACAAAGCTATAATCACACATTGTCATAATATCAGCCTGAAAATATTAAAAATACATAATCAAGATTTTTTATTACCTCTTTATGCATAAATAATATTTTTATGACAGATTCATTCCTGATAAAATCTATATTGTCCTACAGGTTACCTGATCAGCCCATGAATTCATCCCTGATTCATCCATGGAACTAGTTTAGTATCAATTTATTGTTTTTATAGATGATACTATGATAGGAATATTAATATAATATATTAACATAATATAAGTATTATATTTTATTAAGAAGTTATGATTATATATTATAACTTTACCATTCAGTTATGGAACTTTGAAACTAATTTTAAATACAGAACGTCAAACATAATTATTATACTTATGCATTTACAACTCTGAGTTTTAGTTTGAATTGTCAAGTCAGGTGTAACGCCTGAATTTATATTTACTTAGATAACATATTTAACAGTTAAATATAATATATGCATATTTTGTTAGCTTAATAATTTATCCACCATATTGGTAAAATACAGATAATAAAACAAAATAATTGAATTATTTATAGACAGGTACAATGTATGGTATATTAATTAAAGTATAAATAAGTTACATGATAAAAAAATGGCAAAAATTGTAAAAATAATTAAAATGAAAAATGTTTAAGTTGTATTAAGTTTGAAGTTCAGTTTTGTGTTGTATGAAATTGCCAACGATTCATAAGTACGTAGTATGTCAAACAAAATCTTAGAATCTCAGAAAATAATTGCAAATTTCTTCAAGTTATTCAAGCTTTAAAGTTTCAATTAAAAATTCCAAGTACAGGTACTTAAAAATAAGCAAATTTAAATGAATATATTCTCTTCAAAGAATAATTCGTATTGAAATATATACACGATAATAGTATTAATGTCAAATGATGGTCAAACATGTTTTCTGAACTTTAAATACCTAGCTTAAAACAAAATTTATAATTTATTTATAAAGATTGTAAATTATGATATTTTATAAGCTTAAAAATATGAAATCACCAATTTATTTATTTATAAAATATATAGGTATTTGTTTTGACTTACCTTGCTCTTCATCGGGGTATTAAAGCGCATACCTTGATTATATCCACGACCTTCGTTAAACCTTCCCGACTATAGAGTTCTTCCTGGAAAAGGGACAGATATGAGTTTTATTTTAATAGATAGTTTCTGAACATAAGAATTAATTTAAAAAAAAAGGAATTTTAAAGCGCTTATCATAAACCAATTTAGTTTTCCAGATGATTTATTACATACTATTAGACTAAAAAAATAAGGTACGCATCTGAACATTTACAATTTTTATGCAAGTCCGTAAAATATGTATTTTTCAAACTCAAGTGTAATATTACTTCAGCGTACATGAATCGTTTTATTTTGTATTCCCGCCGACCATTTTTCCCCAGAGCCATTTTTCACATCACGTCATGGTGTAATATTGAAGAGAAAGACTTTTTAAAATTATGACAGCCTGAGGACAGTGTCTACAATTTTACGACATCCACTAAATGTTCAACGCACTCGCTGGTGTTAGCTTTAAAATAAATTAGCGATTGCAGTAACATATTATTTAATTGTGATAGGAGAACGAGTGTATTTTTATACTCATTTCTCAAAAATAATATTCGGAAAAAAGGAAACCAAAACAATTTCATTTCTTACTTCCGGTCTACATGTAATATCGAAGGATATTAACCCAAAAAATGTTTATGGTGTTTTTAAATTAATTTTTATTCCTGATAATGTTTTCATTTAATACATTAATATACAAAAGTGTACCTACGTAAGTATACATTAGTCATTTGGGGAATTCAAAAGCATTTTTTGGTCGACCGGATAGTTTCCGGATCCGAGTTGAGCAGAACGCACATACGATCCGGAAGCGTTCTCTGTAGAAGTAACGATTTTCAAAAAAAATCTTTATGCACAGCTCGTTTGGTATAGGTATAATAATATATAATATAGGAAGGACGACCGGTGCAGCTTCCTGATTATGGGTGGGTCGAGTGGGCCCTTGGTGAATCCCAAGCAAATTCTATAAAGTAACAATATAATATATCATCTCATTTAGGCCATTTTCACCCACCTGCACCAACTCACAACTGGAATCACAATTTTGGTACGGGGCACACGGCCTTTAAATAATTAGCAATCACGTGTGCTCGGTTCGGCGTCTATCGCCGGTCGGTCTGTCGGCGGAAAATAAAAACGCGAGCATTGTGAAACGAGACGGCTGCGGCAACGGACGAACGGCAGAAACCATAAATCACGTGATTCCGGCCGGATTTCCGTTCGCCACCGCCGGTCCCGTCTAAAACCGTTCCCGCCGTTTCCTGCGTCTAATGAGACCCAAAGGTTTTAATGCGTTTGTGATTACATTCATTCCCGCACGAAGGAATAACTATAAACACCGACCCCTTCTCCGCGGCCCGTCCCCAATATAAATATATATACATACACACACACCCACCCACACTCACCCACGCACAGAGGTCTTTTATTTTCTTCTCCGCCGAGCCACACTCTCCCCCTCATCAATGCCGAACCAAATAGACCCCGGCACCGGGATTCCCAGCCCAGCTCCATTGATGCTTGCGTATATTTTTCATCCCATTATACCCGTTCGGTTGTCCTGTAACGACTGCCGTTTAAGATGTTTCGACCGGCGTCCATCTCGCCGTAATATCGACTCGATGTATATGTACTAATGGATGTATATTACGTAGTATTTTATGAGTTTATGACGAACTTAAAACGAATTTACTGGACATTTTCAATCGTTACTCCTACATCGCAAAACGTTTTCGAGTCGTTTCTTTTTTTTTATAGCGGCGTAGTATATAGTACATATATATATAGTACATATTCTAATCACCCGAAATTGCGACGTATTATAGCCATATAGGTATATAGTTCGACAGACGAAATTATTTTATCACGTGAAAAAGTAATTTAGTCGTGTTATTACAACGCATTGGAAATCGTAATATAGGTACATAATATTGTTTTTTTAAATTAAAGTAACAATGTACGTTACCGTTATTGTATAGTATTATGTACCCTACGTATATGCAATGTACTACTGCACTAAAACGATTTTGGTATCTATTGAGGCATCCCATAAAATAACAGATACAACCGTTAAGAAATATCGTCTACATACTTGAAGCAACCACATATGTTTCCAATAGCGACGAATTCTTCGTCATGATAGTAGAGATAATAGTGTGCAGTCATAGGATATTTAAAACTTTAAAATAATTATTATGAAAATATTAAACATTATTTTAAACGGGAATGAGTTGGGTGTAATATTATATTATGATTTTAATTTAATTTTTTGTATAATATAATATGTAATAGGTCAGTAATACAATTTTAATTTTTGAAAATATTATCATATTATATTCATTTTTTTCTTTAGCCAACAGTAATTAAAAAAATATTATACATGTTAAACAATAGTTAACTACACTATAATTACATTACATAGCTAGGTAGTCTTATAATATTTTTTTGAGCCACATAAAATGGTATTATTGAATTGAAAAAAAATACTTTTTAATTTAGTAACGCAATTTTAGGTTTGTAGTTGTTTTAATAAAAATATAAATGCTTAGTATTTATAATCATATAACATAATATCATTAATTTAATATTTGTTTGTATTATGATATTACGTTTGACATGGTAACTATTGTTAATAAAAACTAACCACTGCGTCCTAATTGAGATGTCTCATAAAAAAAAAAATCGTTTGTGTTTATGTTTATCCAATTACCCATTTAAAAATGTAAATTATTGTTTTATAGGATTTACAATTTTAAAAGCCTGCTTATAATATTATATTATTCAATACTGGTTAACTTTAAGGTTAGTGGAGTGGTTAATGTATACAGAGTGATCAACACACGGTGTGCGTGTGTCCTGCTGACAGTTATCTATTAGTAGACACTATAAGAGTAAATAAACTCGATCCTGCTAAAGTCACCTGTCTTAGTTTTAATGTTATAGAATTTGGCAACTAAAATATTATGTCATGTTAAGGTCAAATTTCGTTTTAAATTTTGTTAAGTTATTTTTCGTTTTGTTTACATGATAATTAAACTACTAATATTACCATATAATATTACAATATTACCATATTGTATGTTCTAAAGTCAAAAGTTCTAATCACCGATTCTGGATACTCGAGTTTTATGGCTACTATTATCACAATAATAAATTAAAAACCATGTAATTTATAATTAAATCAGACTTTTGATTTTTTTCGTATTAGACAGTAAAAGTAATATTTTTTCCAATTCAGTTCAAGCCCGTTTTTCGATATGAAAAGTTTTGTTTAACACTTCATGATGAACATATATATTTAAAAAAATATTTTTTAGTTGTAGTTATACAATATTACGCATATAATATACACTGTAGTTTTTAAGAAAGAAATATGTTTTATTTTTTTTTAAAATACAAATTATAATTTAAAAGTTTTTTGAAAACATCCTTATAGTAGGTATCTATTTTATATTAATAATAATACTCAATAATGTGTTAAAAAATTACTTTTTAACGAGTTTTTGTTCACAAAGTTCAGCGTGTAGTTTTTAGAAGGAACCTTTATCATACTTTATACTTTACTTAGTACCTAGACCCTCAAATATATGGTAAAATTCAGAGACATATTATTTTTATTATCAAAGTTCAAAAATTAAAATATATCTTTATATATTAGGTATATACTTATATCAAGTTTTTCAAATATTTCTTGTAATAATTATTGTCCTACGTTTTTAAACTATCAATTACATAGTTCGATACATTTGACGTGTTAAGCCTAACTTTGACTTTTCAGCCTAATAATGCATCATACGCTGATTTCTTAATTAGAGAATGTAAGGTCCTTTTTTACATTAATTGAACAAGGTTTAGAGACGACCTATGATTACCATATAGATTTTTCAAAGGTAGGTACATTAAATCAGTAATATATAACTTTATATCAGTTGTAATCAGTTATAATCTATTGAATACCTCGTCATTTTGAACATCTTAATATTTTTCATTCTCATGTTTGGCATTCTATAGAATGCCGGGTATACATTGCCTGTAATATTGTAACATGGATATGTATAAAGCATTTAAATGAAAACATTCGACTAAATTTATAAAACAATTTTTTGAATGCAAGTTATTATGATAGAAAATAGTTAAATAATAATTTAATTTACTTGAAACTATGCAATCGTTATCTCTTCATTAAATGAAATATATAAAACACATTTTGTATTTAAATTACTTTTTAAATCACAATTTAATTTTCAAAAGATGTTGATTATGTTTATACCTTTCTTTCGTATCAAATACACTCTCACAATGACTTACATTGAAAAAAGATCCAATTTCGTAGACGTTTCATAGACGTTTCATAGAAAAATAATAGATTGGTACCTGTAAGATGAACATAATATTTCCTACTAACAGTAAAATGCATTTTATTTGTATAAAATACATTTTGTTTTATTTATTTTTTGGTTTTTAAATTACTATTTGCTTATCAGAAGATGATTAGTATTCTCATAATTGTATACATCGAATTTTTCATTATTTATTGAAAGAAAGAATAATTTAAAAAAAGAATTATAATAATTTTTCATACTTGTATTTTTATTTTTTTACACTTTCACATTTAATATTACAGGCACTCAACCAAATAACGAACCAAAAAACCGTGAATTACCCTACGTGTGAAGAATATATAATAAACCCAATCTTCAATTGAATACATGTGGTACAAATATTTTTTTATTTTTTAGAACTTTCGCTATTCTAGAACACATTTTCAAATATATTATAAAATAACCAATAATTTTCCCTAATAACACATTACCTACCTACTTCAACGGAATACATATTATACATAAAATCTCATCGAGTTACTATAGTTACTCATATTATAATATTATGTTAGTATAATATAATAAAATTATATAATATATAGGTCTGGTATTCAAATTACGTAATTAAATCGATTTGTATATAAATTAATAATGTATATACTATAATACTAATGTTAGATTATCTGATTACGCATTGTGTATGCTAATAGGAAATGTCTTAACTTTTTGGTTCGATACGTAAGTAATATACCCATTAAATCAAATAATTGACAGTATTATTAAATTAAAAATATTTGAAAAATCAACGAATTGTTTGTAGGTATTACGTACGCAGTTTACGTCTGTTAGACAATCTACTTATGCAATTAGATTTCCTACGTAAATGTTTATCTTTAAGATTAGACTTTGTACAAATTTACTGTACAATAAGTTTAGTATATACGTTTAGCTTTCTCGTATAGAAATGTTTGATTATTTAATTATGTTATTTTTAGTATGATTCCTTATGAACATTTTATTGTTTGTTTAAGAATTTCGCACATTTTCATACATATTTACTTAATACTCTTAAATATTGTTTTTTTATTTTTTTAATCGTACCCTAAATTTAAACATTCTATATTGTATTATACGTTCGTAAAACAATTGATCTTATTGTTAAACTGATATGTTATTCAAAGTCATACGATGTTTCCTACTTTTGACTACCTACTGCGCATATTGTGTTGTAATTTTAAATCCATTGTACATCAACGAGTTCAAACTGTGTATTACATGTAATATTAAATAATGTATAATAATGATAAAATTAATGTTACCGTCGTCTTAACATCGTATGAATTACGAAAGCCGTTTATGCTTTAAACGAATTCAAGGTTCAATAATTATCGAGACAAAGGGCTTTCTAATAGGGGGAAAGTGTATTGAATAATTAGATTTATTCCATTGACTTTTTCTTCTTACTATTTTAAACTGTAGCTTATGCATAAAGCGTTTATTGTATAATCAAAGTTATTATATTCGTTTCATATTGTTTTATATTTCTGAAAACGCTAAATTGATTTTAACTGCGTATGGTAATTAACATAAATTTGTATTCTCGAGTATTTTAAATTGTATACACTCAAAGCAATGTCGTAAAGTAATATTAAATATTAATTTGTAATGAGAAGAATAATACAAAAATTAACAATTAAAAAGTTTGGATATTTGTGCCAAGGGATTACCGAGCTAACCATAATATTTTATACCTACGTTACACTAGCATTCGGGTTAACTACACCTGTGACTCTTTACAAATTATAGCTAGGACTCAGATTATTAATCGATAATATATTTTCATCGGGTGGTACTGTAATTGTTTATATTTCGTATTTACTAACATAATCTTCGGTAATACCACAAAATCAACACCTGGTGCAATGTTTTCAGCGTTTAGTGGATGATGAGTTATTTTAGAGTAGGATAACGAAACAAATAAACATAATATACCTAATAGTATAATAAACATGATAATAAATATATATATATATTTTTTTAAATACCAACCGTAGTTACGTCCTTGAAATGGTTGACGAACTTTAGAAATAATGGGCTGAGGAAATGACGCATGGTACTCGAAATGCCGAGCCGAGTGGAAATCCACTTGGACTTCCCAAATGTTAAGTAACGCCGACTAACAAGAGTGGGTACCAATCACAGCTTTGAGAATCTTCCGTGACTGGGAATAAGGCAGCTGATTATAAGTACAAAAGACGACTAATTAGAATAAAAATTATTTTGGTGCTCTCTATAGGCGAAAACCTTTGAAAGAATTCGATATATTGCATTGAATATAGTATAATATAGGTATAGGTATTATTGCATTGTGATTACAAAAATTGTCCATGAGTATTTGAAATTAAATTATTTTGAATTTTCAAAATCTAATAAATAATATTCGGATGAAAAAAAATTGTCTTGTTAATTATTTAAATAATCGCAATCGCTTAATAATCATATTCCCCCATATTTTCTCCGAAATAATTATAAATTATAGCTTAACCTAACCAATTTTTGCATGTTGGCATTTATCATTTTTTTTTTTTGCTAATCAAGCCGATTAGATACTACAACAGATAGTATAACAGGATGTTCTAAATACATTTACTATTTCAACATTTAGTTAAATGCTGGACACAATAATCGGAGTTTGGACATACAGACGAACAAACACGTTAAACTTGTACCATTAAAGCCACAATGAAAACAGAAAGACGTTTATTACCACCGCTGCAATTTTAAGAGTCGTAAAATAAAAGTTTATTTTCTCAAATTAACTTTTATTCTCCTTAATTGAAGTAATGAAAGACGAAAACCTTATGGGATGGTAAAATACTAAAATGGAATTTTTCCACGATACAAGGCCATATTATGATCCATGATTAATCTTAAATAGTTCCATAGTTTATGTTATCACCAATGAAAATGTATACTAATTGTATTATTCTCTTAAATTCTTAACACTTCATGACAAATGGCTAAGGCAAATGGCTAAAATCCCTTTGGGACGCAATTAAGGAATTTTACAAAATTGATTATTACAAATAAATGGCTAAACAGACATGGTTTCTTAGTTTTTTTGAATATGTTATGGATTGGGTTCAATAAATAATCTAAGTAAATAATATTATGGTTGAAGTTCGAACAATATGTTACGAAAAACTATGCATTAGTTAAACATATTATATCTATATGAAAATATGACTATTAGGTTTTATTAAAAAAATTCTTAGCGCTATTAATATGAATGAATATAAACTATAGATATATGAGATAGGTATCCCAAGCAAAGGGTCAACTAATTGGGCAAGATTTTAAGTTTTCAAATAATTCTTCATATTTAATGTCACTACTGTTGTTTGGCCTGCACAAATGCCTCATTTAATAAATAAACAATAGCTAGATGCGTGTATACGACGAAAAGGTGAAAAAGACCCATTCGAGTATAAGTTTTACCGCTGTGTAGGTATTTTCCCATAAGGTCTCATGTTATTTTCATCGTTTTTTGTTCACATTTCATTGTGCTATCTTTTGTTAACTTACTGTTAATATTCTTTATACGTTGTTAACTTATTGCTGAATGTCGCTAGAATAGAAAATATATAATACCTGTAAAACGTATCCTTTTATATTTTATGACAAAACTTTATTGTTACCATCAACTTAAATTCGTGTACAAATTAGGTTTATGAATAATATAGGTACATACTAGCTGTATGTATTTTAATACAATATTGTATGAACATTTATATATTTTTTTGTATTTTGGGAACAGGACATGATTACAATTGATTATGTTGAGCATTATAGTGTATGAATAGGTATTATGATGATAATATTATTTGTATTCACCTTTTTTCGTTCATGTAGTTGCATAGATTTGTTTAAATCTATACTTAACTATTAAATTACAGATATTAAAAAATAATAAATATGAATAAATATTCATGTCATTTGTATTTGGAATTAAATACCTATAATTATCCAAAGTATTATAGCTTGATATTTTTTTTAATTGATTTCTTAAAAATAATATTATCAAGTAGGTATAATAAACAATTTCAATGAAAACTTTATAAGTGATTTTAAAGTTATTGGTACCTATTTAATTTTCAAAATAAAGTTACTATTTAGATTGACTGATATAACTATAATATTCTTAAACATTCATAATGTTATGCTTATTTTGTTCATATATTATGTTGATGGTATTATATTATTATACACATTCAACATAATATTTGATATATAGTTTAATATATCTCTCACAGCTCATATAAATCATAACCATGGGAATGGTACAACGCATATACTGAAATGTATTATGTCGTGGTGTTATGATGTAAAGGCGTATAAATATATTCGTTAGGGTGAAAATAAGTAGACGTCTGGCTGTCACGTTCTCAATGCATCGGGCTGAGTGTATTAATTCCAAACATTTTTGTGGTTTTTTTTAATTGAGAAAACTATACTTTACTTTCACAAAAACAATCGTGGTATATACCATGACTATACTGCAAGTTAAATCACAGCATCCAAGCATAATCAGTTATTACATTTTGTTTATACTAATGCCGTATTATATTTTAAACAACGAACGTATATAAGTGTATAAGACTCGTATAACGTACCAACCCAAATAATAAACCTCCAAAAATAAAATAAATTTGTTCACATTTATCAAATCGTGGCATAATTAGTGTAAAAATAAAAATGTTAGTAATTTTATAATTAATTAAATTGTATTTTGTGTTACCTCGTCATGATTTGGTTTATTCATCTCACATATTATAGCTGATATTTCATGTCACTTGTGTTTGAAAGGGGAAAAAGTATTGGAATAAAAAATGTGTTGTCAATTTACGTTTATGAAGTCTGAGAACTCAAAAACCATAAAAAAAAAATGCAATCTAGAATAATTATTAAAAGAAGTAGGTACGCTGAAATATTTTTCTTAAAATATGTTATATATTCCGTCTCCTCTTTAACTTCAGCTTGCATGTATCTTATAAATAATTTATCCCATGAGCTATATTTAAAATGAATAATATATTAAGTACATTAGGTAGTCATAATTTTTTGTTTCCATTCCATCAAACGATCAAAGCATCATATTAAATAGTAAAATACGTATACCTATTTTATGTTTTGTTTATTCTATCTAAACGACCATAAATGGTAACGATCGCAATTCACCGAATCGCCATATAAATATAAATTTTATATGAGATAAATTCGTCTGGCGTTGATGCAGAATGATGGATTAAGTGAGGAGTTATTTAAGTATGAGGTTTAATCGCGTAGTATGGTATCTTCAAAGGTTACCGCAACCCGCAGGTGTAACTCAGCGTTAATCTTATGTGCACTTTGCCGTCTCGACTCCATGGTCTATATTATAATATATTATTTGTGTACATTTAGCTTGACGATATTTACCCGTACTAATTACCCTTGGTAGTGCATTTAAATCGGTATTGCATTTTTAAATATTATATAAATATCATCGAATGTTAGTTGGAGCCTCCATCCTAACCATACTGCTGGCATTGGAATAGAGCACCAGTAGTTTAAAATATTTATTAATAACTGCTTTATTATATTTTAAGAATTCATTCACAATATATAATAAATAACCTATATAATTATTTCACGGAAGATACCAATTGAAATTCAATTCACTTATTTATTGATACAATTACATATTTAAATTTAAGAAAATAAATAACTAAGGTCCAAAAATATGATTTCTTGCATACTGGTTCAAATATTATCGATGTTAGCAGCTGTACAATATTTATAATATGATTCGAATAATATATTAATTTGATTGAATTTGTTATTTTACATCAACCAGTAATGTACAATTTTAAATACGGAACTATACGATAACACAACTATGAGATAACAATACTTTTAAATTATCGTACATTATAATAACTATTAGTGGAAAGTTTCTAATGAATTCAAGAACGTTTTAATGATTACTTTGAAGTGTCGTGTGTTTCTGAAAGTATTGAAACAATTATGTTTATAAATTATCGTTATGTTCTAGGCCTTAACTTATAGCTTCCAAACCATGATTGGTACCTAATTATTATAATATAAGTAGATGCATAACAATAACATAATAACCTACTCCAGATATGTTATATGATACATTCAGTTGAAAAATGCTTTGTTTTTGTTCATCTGGTAGACAATATTTGCTATCTTTATTGTCTCGTCCTATTAAAAATATTTTGGCATCAATTATAATTTCAGCTGATAGGACATTATAACTTAAAAATCAGACAGAAATTACTCCTAATTAGATACTTGTTTCGCGTAAGCTACTACAAGTGCATTATTGTATCCAATTTCGATGTGAAAATACTCATTGAATTCGAATACTGTAAGTATAAACCGAAGTTAATTCAAAGATGATAAAGTATTCATTAAGACCCTTGTCATTATTTTTACAAAGTATTTTAGATGTTCTCTGGAAAAATCAAAAATTAACCAGCATTGAACTTTCAATTATTTTAAAAATTGTTTACAAAATATTTGATCTTCTCTTGAAATCAGTAAAGACAGAATGAAACATTTCACATTATAAAAAGCCCAATAAATAGTCTTAAAAAGTTATTGAAATTTGCATAAGTACCTACCTAACAAAACAAAACACGAAGGTATTAAAAATCATTGAAATTGTCTTCCTCGCTTCAGTGTGGGCGTATTTTACTGTATTTTCATTATAATTATAGTGTTTGATGTTATATGTACCGTGAAGATATCGTGTTGTACACCTATATTATGTCCTGTAATACTTTCATAATAGGACCACATTACTCTAAGGCTGCGTAACCTCCTCTTTCGAAGTTGTACCACTCTACATTGATTAAATACATGCTATAAAATATTATCGTCAATATTTTTGAGGAAATGCTTAACAAACAGAGCTAAAAAAAAAAATAACAAATAATTTTAGATGGCTGACGTTTTGTTTACGAGTTGGATGTCATAAATGCTGTTATTACAGTTAAGAGCATTTGATTTTTTTTATTCCATACTAATATTATCAAACTACGATGCTAAGAAGAAGTAAAAATGCTCATTTCAATTAAACAAGTCAGTACTTTGAAACGTCAATTTTTGTATTTCATCCATTATGATAAGCATTACAAACAATAGTAGAAACAATAGTTTTATCAATAAATTAACGAATGTATGTCATGAATCATGATTGTAAATTTTTAAAATATTTCTGTAAGTTTATATGTAAACAATATATTCAGTATAATAGTATATCCAGATGAACAATTACTTAACTGAAAAATAGATTAAGTTCTCTTATTAATAAAACAAAAATAACCTACAGACTACGACCATGTCAGGGTAACAGCCGATGAAATATAAAAATGTTTGTAAGCAAACGCCATAACTACGTAACAATATAAAAGGGTACGTTTCCTCACAAATGCGTTGAATATCTTTTGATACTTAAATATTTATTTGCGTTAAAATTTATATGAAGTTGCATATTTTAACCATTTAAAATCGTAAACAAAGAAAACCATTGTAAGAAAATGTCCGATTTTTCGTTATAATATTATTGTGTAAGCTTTCAAACTTTTATAAAATATGACGTGTTGGATTTGATGTTTATTGTTATACACCTAGATTAATAAGTAATAACACATGTAAGATTTGCACGTGGTCATGAATATATACAATTATTTGATGTTGAGAAAATATATCGCTTGATTTCTTGTTTAAAAATAAAATCAACTTGCAGCAACGGTCGTCGATTATATAATAATTGTATTTAATATGAGAAGAGTTTAAAATGAATTCATTATAATGCATCAGTATTTCATCAAACAAAACGATAATGATTATGTTCAAGTTTTCGGGTTTCAGTTGAATATTTCTCACGAAGGTAAATCGTTAGACCGTTGCTGGACAGCCACTGAACCAAATTAAATTGGTTGTTTAAACCAAGGTGACGTGTATCATTCGTTGGGATAAATTCAAATACCATGGACACTGAACCCTACGTTAATTGGATCAAAGTGTCCAGAAATCCCCATCACGTATAATAATATAATAATGTTTAATATCCAGAATTAATTGTTAATTTTGCACAATTATCTTTAGATTCGTTGTTGATACGGAAATAAATTTGATTTAGTTTGTAGGATCAATTTCAAAATGCTTTTTCGTGTTGATAAATTTAACATTCTGTAAGAAGACAATGTATCTTGAATCATGATTGTCGAGTTCGTATCTGATAATTAAACTAAGTAGGTAGCTATATTTAGTAGCCCATGCATTCCTTTATAATATTACCTATGTGATTTATACAGGCTTGTGGATTGAGTGTCTTGAAGAAGCAGCTCATCGACGTCACTTCACGCTACTTAACGGGAATGTATTATATTTATTATAGTTTTGTTTTTTCCGTAACTGGTGAATTTCATTTTTTAAACGGTTAATGAATTTAAGATTTCACCATTGGCGTTGTTATATTATAGAGGATGAGAAAGGAATTAAAAGTGAATGAGTGTGCTAGGTATGAGGAATTTGTTTCTATGGAGTTCGTGATAATTCTGATTAATGTGGAAATTAAAGGCGTGATCGTTGTAAGATTCTGTTGTAAAATCGTTTAGGCTTAAATTAGGATCTAGAGAGGCTTGGCTTCATGTTAATGTTTTGCAGATATGTGATATCGTGGGCTCATATTATTATTTATGTCTCTATTTAACCTACAGTATGTTTCATCTCATGAGTCGTGTCTTATACCTTGAATATTAAGTTTAAAAAAAAATTATTTCGTCACTTAATTAAAAATTAATATTCCTTTTGCACACAACAAGCCAGATAACATCCGAAAATCAAGTGGATTAATTAATCAATTAATTAAATGGAATACGGATATTATCGATGAATCAATATTCTTAAATATGTTTAAATTTGTTTATGAGTACAATAATTTATTATAGTACATACTACATAGTATATTATTATTATTATTCTAAAGTTCTAAACATCAGTTTAGGACACTTTATATCCCCGTTAGTTAACAGTACATAGTTACGATTTTTGATATTAAGATATTTGTTTATTGTCCGTAGTTACTGTATATAAATTGTATAATATGGAATTATAATAATGTAATGCATTTCATTAAAATACAATTAGAAACGTGCATTTAGCACGCTCGCAGAGTGAGCTTTCCTAACTTGTTGTTATTACCAGAGTATATCAAATGTAAAATGCATTTTAATTTATTTATCTTAATATAAAAACAGAATTTTTTTATAATATTTTGGATTAAAGTTAATTCTTAATATCAATGATTTTTCCAATTTTCATTTATTTGATTAATAAATTATTTTAAAATGATCAGTTTGATCATTAATATTTACTTTAAAGTGTCTTGTGTATTTAAGGTAGATTCTATGTTTTATGTATTTTAAGGTATTTAGTTTTAAAAAATATGTCCAAGGTTTCGTTCAAAAAGCTTGATTTAATTTTTTCACCAGTTTAAGGGTTTTTGATATTTTCAAGAAAAATATTTCTATTTGATAAGTGACCTTAATAGTACCATTTAATAACAATATATACAAGTGCTTCATACTACTTATTGGATCTTCTATTAACACATAGAACAATCACACACATGACACACACTGAGTAGTGAGAACCCACTATATCCTAATATTTCTATAATAATTATAACTATGAAATAGATGGAACATCGACGATTTGTATGATTTCTTTAACTAGATATTATGCTAGATAACTTACCCATAGCTTGTTAATGAATAATAATCATATATAATATAAAGTATTTATTCTAAATATTATACTAGGTACAATAAATTATATTATTGTTTTATACACACTGTATAGTTCACAAAAAACAGTATTTTTTTTTTTTTTTTGTTTATGTGTGCATTGTGCAGTGGATGTATTATAATATACGTATGAATATTTATGTTTATTTTAAAATGTCATCCTTTTTCCACACACATTTTTCTATTTGTCGGTTTGTAATTTTATTTACCATCATTTTAAAGGAAAATAATAATTTATGAATGCGCTTATTATTATTATTTTTTTTTTTAAACGCTTTTATACCTTTCTATTTATGTTTTTCTTTTCATAAAAATAAAAATCCAAAATCCCCATGCACTTCACGTAGCTATATATATATATCCTCCTTTTCAATTCATACGCTTTCATTCGTCATTTTTTCTTCTCGAAAATCCAATATTGACTGTAACTTTTAACGATAATTCGCTTTTAAGTCGAACATTCATCGTTCTTGTTGCTTACGGATATATGAGTGGAATCGTTTATAATAAAACAAAAACAGAAAAGATTTTTTCCAACAAAATAAAAATTGGTTAGTTTTCTATGTTCGTGTAGGTATTGACATATGATTTTCAAACATAAGCAAGTAAGTATAAGAAGTGTATTTACTAAATTAATATAACTTGCAGATGAATTAATAATATTTTCTACCGGTATTTTATGATTGATTTTACAATAATCCAATGATTGTGAGTAATCATTTCATGTTCATGTATTTTTCGTACATGGAAATACATGTCTGATAATTATTTATTATATAAATAACTTATATTTGTTTAAATTAATATTATAACTAAAAATGTTCATTATGCATTTTTATTTATAAAATAATTAAGTATAATAACCATATATATATATTTTAACATTAAAGGTGGCTTGTGACACTGTTTGTTAAATGTTTTCGTAAAAATATAATTCACAAAGATTAATTACTCAGTTATATTTTATACGTAGATTAGGCTACCTGTTCACTGTTTAAAAATATTGTTATGAATTTACATAGAAGTCTATATAAGGTAAATATTTTTATGACGACGAAAAGTTAAGGACATTATTTCCTGAATGAATTAGGGTATAACAAAAGTAATCCATATCTATAGTATAGATTCTATACTATTATATAAAATTGTAAGGGATTTTCAACGACTGCTCTAACCGAGAAAACTACTGAACTGATTTGGTTGTTTCTTTTTTTGTTGAGCTTGTAATTGTCTGGACATGGTTCTTATGAAAGAACATTTTAGGAAAATCCACCAGAAAATTAGGAAAAATGGATGTTAAAAATACAATAGTGGAGCCATCTGTCCAGAATAAAATAAACTAAATAATAAAATATTTAGTTTATTGTTGCAGATGAGAATAATAATATTGTATTATATTAAAAAACTTGGTATAACTTTGGTACTCTAGATCTATGTCATACACTTACGTACAAACAGCACGGGGTCCACAGGTAGATTGCCTATACCTGATAATATTATAATATAATATACTGCTGCGAATCAGAATTTTTATTCTGGGCAACGGAAAAGTTAAGATGATCATCATGCACCGAATATTAAATTACAAATTGAACAAAGTTTGAGTCATATAGAGTTGGTATATTTAACTGTCAACGAGATCAGTTATTTTTAATAAAAATATATTTATCATTCATAGCCCTAGAAACATTTCAATATGTTTTCATTAACCATTTTTATATTTACTTTCCGATCACATGAAACAATGAAATTTGAAGAAAAATTGTACATTTTATCGTCCGGAAACAAAATAAACAACCAATCACATAAATAAATATCTGTTGATATCTTAGTATCTACGGTACAGTAAAATAGTAAATGTATAACACAATTTTGTATTATTACTGATGAATATAGAATGTTGAATTGATGTAAATTTACGACATAAAATAATGAACATGAGTCTATTTATACATATTAGAACAGAAAACATGACGAGTTTTAGTAAACTCCGGCGAAGAAATTATTTCAAAAAAACACACTTTTGTTATTTGATTACTACTTTACTACTTTACGCAACAGTACAATTATTAATAAAAAATATTAACATGCATATTTTGTTCAATAGATTTTAATGCAAATCAATCACAAAAAGCAAAACATATTATTATCTACAATGGTGAAAAAAAATATATAATAATCTTTTCACTATAATTGGTAACCATGAAATTGTAAATCTAATAAGTTTAAAAAATTCCACTAGGGTGGCTTATTATTAAATTTAAATTCAAAACAAATTACTATTCTATATCAAAATGGTTGCGAGTGAAGTCTTTTTAGTAGTTTATTTAAATTTAAAAAATAAATAAATCATAAACAGTTTTTGTTTTTTAAATTATTTACGTAGCTTTGTAGCTCACAAAGTTTACATGGTAAAAGTATATCTATTCTAACGTATAGGTACCAAAATAATATAATGTTATCGTTAATAGCTGAAGTGAATTTAGAAATCTGAAATTGGCAGGAGGTGGTGATTATTTGTCAGACAAAAATACAGCCATAATTTTAGTATGTAGTACATAACAGATTTTAGATAACATTATAGATATTATATTTGATAACAATATTTACAATTTTATTGATGGAATTTGAAACTATTTATTATATAAATAAATACATAATATTGTATATTCATCTGCGTATTCATCAGCCATGTCAATGTTTTTAATATATTTGTGTAGAGATATTATTATGTCACGAGAACAGCGATTGTATTACATATTATTTTTATTATAAAAATAGGTTAATTAATGTTGGTCTCTAGCAAAATTTCTTTTTGGTACTTTCAAAATAATAGATTTTTTTTATACATAAAGATTATAGTATTAAAAAAAATAATAAATAAGATTTCGTTAATGTTTAGTCCTGTTTAATTTAATTTATACATCGATTTTCCAAAATACAATTGAATTTCATGCATACGAGTAAAATAATAATCATCAGTAATGTCATAGTAATATAAATATAAAAAAGTTAATAAACGTATTTAATATTTACTTGATCACAAGTGTACACACACATATATATGCATTGAAATATACATTTTAAAGTATGTATTATTTAATAGTCCATGTAAAATATTATGTGAAAACATTCATAAAATATTACAAGCTGTTATTAATGTATGAATCAAAAACTCTAGATCGACGTACCGTAGAACGAAATAAATAGATTCGTCTCTTAAATATTAATCTAAATATTTAGTAAATGTAATTTTGTATGGTAAACAATAATATGCGTAAAGGCAGCTTCAGGTCTCTACAAATTATGTGTAGAGTTACATAAAAAAAAAACTAAACTTGTTTTTTTTTTCGTTTTAATATAATATTTTGTCAAAATTGGAACTTGGAATGTCTATGAAAGAAATGTGGTATATTATATTTTGTTTTTATGACTGTAAGAATAACTCATCAGATACCTTTTATTAAATTGTCAAGCTTTAGTTTATTTTAAAATGTCACACACTTTTTACTACAAAATAATTTACAAATTTTCGGGATTCTGACAAATTTAAATTTTGAATGGTTATTAAAATGGCCATGAATTTTCAATATTTTTGGTTAAGCATATAACTTTTATCAATATCTACAAAAACTAAAACACTTTAAACAATTATAGACATTGAAATTTAAAGGAATAGTAGAATGTTTCAAGTTTATACGATTAATATTTACTGAATTAAATCCAAATATAAAAAAAACTATTTTAGGATTAATTGTTATTTTATGTGTGGTTAGGTGACGTTATGCTCAACTTCTTATATAATTTTCAGAAAAAAAGACTTATCAAGAATCATAAGATATAAAATACAATTCTCTATTTTAAAACTATAAAGGAGTTACTAGTTAGTAATAAAATATTTTTGTATTAAAAATATAATAAGATGCCATCTTTAAATCAACAAAATAGGTGCGACCCGATGTTATAATTTAATACTATACACTAATTAAGTTGTTGGTGTTATTGAAAACCTATAACTATTTATGGATTAAAAGTCTTACATAATAATAAACTTTGAACTGAACACTTCTGAAGTTCGTAATTTGAAAAATATCCCTTAAAATCACTTCAGAATCTACAACTGCCCAGTAGTATGTTATATAGAAATATAGAATATATATATAGCTTATACAATACCTATCACTAAAAATACCCACTAGTGGTGAACTTTGTGAGGTGTACGAAAAGTTATTTATCAAACATTATTGTACATTTTGAAAAAATAAAAATAAAAACACTGTAAACTTTGTTTAAAACCTTATAAATTATTATCGGCCATCGGCTTCAATAGTTAACGTTTATCCGGTCCATTCGTATTTTACCTTCTGACAGTTTTAGGAGATTAATGATAGTATGCTAATATTCCAAAAACTTCGCTTCCAAACATTTTGCCACTGTGTGCTTAATTTTTCCCCTCTCCACATCCGTTACGTTCTTCTTCGGTCAGTAAACTATTTATTTTTTCTACATACGATAGTATCTCCTGACTTCAAAAGCAGACACTGCGGGGATAGGAATTTATAGAGTTGTCTAAAAAATTATATGAGTATAAAGTTGTTGAAAGTTTTTAATTTACTTCAAAATGAGTGTTGAAAACAATGTTCCCGTAAGCATTTTTTTTGGAATGAAATAATTACATTTTAATGAAATCATGCATGCACACGGGCATGCCCGTAAATAATGCGCTTGATTGTAACGTGAACTACCTGATTGGAAAAATCAACCGTTAAGTCTATAACTTTTTAGTTGCGAAGTATATATTTTAATAATATTGGATTAATTGTATTGCGCATTTTAAATGGAAATGTGAAAAATAAAACAAAAAATTATCATTTTAAAACATTCATGAATTAATAAAACCAAATATTTCTCAACGTCCTGCAAAATACATAACTAAATACTGTAGTAAATGGAGGTCGTGTTCGTAAATTGAACTTCGGGATAGCAGCAAGCGATATTATTACGGGTGGTTTTCATTTGATTATTTGATATTAATTAGTTTAGAGTAGGTATGTGATGAATATGTTCGGGAAATCGTCGAGAATATGTTGAGCGGGTCGTGTGTGGAAATTTTGACAGTAAAATAATACATGGATTGAGAGTTGTAGAAGCAGAGAGTGAGTGAGCGATAAATAAAATAAAATAGGACCTTCAACAATTGTCGTTCATACGTTTTCGTGCTTTACGATAACAATATCCCAAAGCCTAGCGCAGTCACGCGTTTAGACACATTAGATAGATAATTGAATTGTCACATCACATCAGAGGTGTGACCTGTGAGGACTAGGAAGAGAAGAAGGAGGATATACGTGTCAGGAGTATACTATAATATGCGATGCAGTATATCTGCTCCAGACCGCAAAGTTTGGCAACACGAGGAAGGTCGTATTGTTGGAGTGTGTGGTGTGTCTATATAATAATATAAATATCATAAATATATAAATAGTATAAAATGACCTAGGCAAACCACTACACAGTGAGCTCTCTGGATTAGCACAAAATTATAATTATTCATAAGTACCTATCTACTATACCTATACTAATAATCATAACCGTACATACGTTTAATGATGGGCAATAATAATTGAAAATTGCAGAAAAATTTTTTTATGGACAATTCTAAAGAAAAATCTATATTATGAACCGTACAAAGATCATCAAACAGGAGACTAAAAAAAATGATGTAATCTATAATTATAGGAAATTTCTTGTAGATGGTTGTACATGGTAAAAGTGACACAAGTCATATTTGAAGGTGAAGTTATTAAATTTATAGTTTTAGGTGTTATACACTTATACTGTACTGTGGTCCACGAAAAAACTTAGTAAGTATAACGGTAAAACGGTTGGGAATTTAGTTTATAACGAAGCAAATTGGTAAACGGAACACGATAATAATTTGGATCAGAGTATGGCCTCAAAGAATCGTATTTGTTTGGCACGACGATATTACTATAATAATAAACAACTTTATGAAACCGAAAAAAAACACATTGCCCACAAATGTCATGACACCTATCGATACCATAATATTATCAGTGACACATGTATGATTCCGCAATAATTTCACTGGTGGGCAGGCGGGCACAGTCACTACAACTTCTGACTACTGCAGCGGTTCCCAAACTGTTTTTTCGAAGGTGCTCTTTTCTGATCTAAATTCAGCCATGGTGCCCTACTGTGAATACCTACCACGAGAAGTATAGATATTAAACGAACACTAATATTATTCTTATTGATAATCATTTTTTATAATTTTATTGAACATATAATACAATGTGCTTATAACTTATAAACATTTTAAGCCAACCTAAAATTAATACATTTTTATGCTTATAAGAAATTATGAAAATATTTTCAAAAGAGAAAAAATATTTTAAAAATGAATATTGTAACATTGTAACTAATGCGATGTAAATGCCTGGAAATGTCAGGTTTTATTATTGACATCTAGAGTCGGTGGTCAGGTTCTGAGTACTGAAAATTTTAAACGGTTGTGGCAGTGGCGTACCGACGGGGGGTTTTAGGGGTTTAACCCCCCCCAAGTAAAATACGAATAATGATTTTTTTTATGGAATATTATATTTAGACTAGGATCATTGTATATAAAATATGGTAACCCCCCCATTAACGAATTTTGCGTACGCCACTGGGTTGTGGTATTTGGTTTTAGATGCAGTGTAAGCCGAAAATTGTGACTCGAGTTTTATAAGATTCAATTTTAAATAAACATAATATAATAATAATAATTATATAATAATCGCAATCGTCGATCATGATGCAGTAATGATTACAATAAATTGTACATGCGTTGGTATATAATAGGCATCATAACTGGGCACCCCTGGACCCTTCCCCAAAAACGACAAGGGCCCTAATTATTAATTAAGTGTAAATTAAATTAATGATGAATTCAAAAATGTTGTTCCTTTTAAAGTTTTTAACGTCGATTATCATTATAAGGTTGCATATTATTGTAATATTTATTAGAATGAATAATAAAATAAAATAAACATTTTCAGTCCATTTGATATCTTTAAAACATTTGTCTGTATCTATAACTGTTTACAAAATTAGTGTGGGCCCTAATTTTCAGTGTGCACCCCCGGAACCAAAAGTCTGTGCACGCCTGTGATAGGCATATATTATACCAAGGTACATTATACTGTTGACATAATACCCGCGGTGGTATAGTCCTTCGTATATTTGTGTAGACACTCTGTACGGTTGCAATCGAGTGGAAATTGTGCACTACCGAAAACAAAAAAACAACATTTTTTATTTTATTTTATAATACATGTTTTTTAAGCTCCACGTTTCACTTTACCACGATGCACCCTCGTCGAGTGCAATAATAATCACGTGGGGAGGTTCCCTTGCCATGGCAGGAGGTATATATACCTACCGGCCCTTCGATATAGTAATGACTTCCGTTATACACGGGTGGGTGGCTGTGAAAAACGAATTCCATTTCATACGTCGTTAGACCTTTCTGAAATCGATCATTTGTTATTATTATGATCGACGCGGTGTAACGAGAAACGCGTTTTAACCGAACGTCATGAGACAAATTTATTGCAAAACGACAGAAATCGCAGTAGGTAAAATAACATCATATTATCAACTGTTGAACGACCAATATGTATATGGATTAATAAAATATATCCCTGGCGACACACGTGCTGAACTCATACCTACATGAAAATATACATTTCGTTAACCGACATCGAACAATTTTCGCCACTACAATAATAATAATTAATTACTTGGTACACTTATTTTGAATGAGGCGATTTCCCATCGACCAACTTATAAGTATGGGAAGAAAATTATTGTAACTAATGCTGAATGCACTTTGAGGTATCCATTTCTGTGTATTAAATCACGTCCAGGATTTTTTTCAAGCAAAATTATTTTTATGATATTTGTTTAGCGTATTGTCCAGGGAACACCACGAAGAGGTTATTTTATTTTATTTTTTAATTAAATAATATATGTGTACCTATTAGGTTATTTTAAAACATTTTTATCAGGTTAATGATAATATACAGAGTACATCATATTAATAATAATTTTACTATCATAAATCAGTAATGTAGCATGTTTTTCCCATATATTTATATTTCATGGTGTTGCACAAACAACTTAGTGAAATATTACGAAAACCGTTACATAGGTATATGGGCGGGTACATGAACATAAAATCATTGATATAGATTATATCATAACATAATGACTATTAAAGCGATAAACGTTTGGCTTATTTTACACATTACACCAACAAGACATGTAGGACAGTGTTCAAAATATATATCGGAAAAATCAAGGTTATTAATATACTATGGGCGCAAATAAACTGTACCCATTTTACTGTTTTATACTTCAAATCATGGCGGTTGCAATATTTGTTACCAATTACCTGTTAACCGTGACAGTAATTTACAAACACCCGAGCCCACTGCCTATCTCTGCCTTTGGGGAGATATTTCTGTCACGCAATCAACATAACAAAACGTTGTGTCGTCTGAGTAATGATATTTTTTCAAAACAAATCATAGGACTTGTGTGTTTGCTCGAATCGTTACACTCGTATTAACCCTTTTAAAGTGGTATACGCACTTAATATTCGTCTTGGCCATTCCATTCGTACTGAAATCGGGTCCCGATTTTGAATTTTCAGTGGGCGTTTCGTGGGCGTTTCGGAAATTTACATATCTGCGGAAAATTATAAGAGGAGCTAGCAAACCGATGAGGTTCCGTTACAAAGCATATACATAATATAATATGTAATATAAATTTCGTACAAACAACAATTTTCACCAATGTTACTAAATAATATAAGTTAATATGAAATAGAGTAAGAATATAATAAAATAAAGTCATTGCCATCGTAGAAAGGAATCAGTTAGTGTACTTAAACTCTTAAACAAATTTAAGTGTTGTCTTATTTTTCAATCTCTGTATGTCTGTATTCTAGCTATAATAATATTATATTGTGACGTTTTGACTGTCTATTCGCAGTCAATTATGTTCCCCGTTATCACCTGCAGGCTACAACATTATATCATTACATTTTATAATATTTATTCCTTTTTTTTTAAATTTAATTTAATATTATTTCGTGCATAATGTCATACACATACCTCATAATATTAAGTACCCATAGTTGTGTGTTTCGATTCTTTAGTTGATGCGTATTTTTTTATTCCTGATTAGTGGACATTGAACTTATGACAGACTTTGACTGGAAATTAGTTTCAAACTAATTTCAAGCATTGTGTTCAACACTTGCACGAAAAGTATTTTTAATATCGTTCTTTCATATCAATTATGCTGTAAAGAAACTGTATGGTGTTAAAAAAAATTAAAATCATAAGTAATGTTTTCACGGACACCAGACCCGGTTAGTCTACTCACATTTTAAGTCAAAACGTGTTTGTTAAAATTCCCTACAACTAACAAGGATGATCAATAAACATAAAAAATAATAATATAATTATTTAACAGTATGTCCCTTGAGCATTTAATAATTTAAAGTGCATGCGATATTTAAATTTCATTATTATATATTACATTTTAAATTATTTAGTAAATGAATGTGGGACACTAGCCATATATATTTTGTAACTCAACATATTACAAAATACTACTATAAATTATAATGAACTAATTTTTAATTTACAATCGTTTATTTTGGTTTATATATATATAGCGCATAATTAACGGGTTTAGTTTTTTTTTTTTGAACATACAAAGTTTTATAAATTACCTCTGGTTTTATTTTATTTTTTTGACATTTAATACGGTACCGATACAGTCAAACGTACGGCTTTAAAGTTAATACATTTGTGTTATGAATACAAACGTAGTACATAAATGTCTGAGTTGAGTAAGGGTGTAGTAAATAATATGAAACATTGTAAGTCAGGGACATTTTAAACGCAAAAACAAAACAATTTTACAATTATTTATGATAACAAGATAAGGTAACTTTCAGTTGTATTTCGTGATAAAAATGTACGTTATTTTAGTCGCAACATCTGATTATTAAAATTCATATTTCAAATAAATGTAACAATATAACAAAAGAAATACCTGCGCGTTTGACCGAAAAAAATAATATCATGTTGCATTAAGATGACATGTCCTATGTCTACCATTCGTACAATGGGTAGTTATAACATTAATTATGGTCTTCTTGTATTTAAATTGTTTTTCATATATATTTTTAATGGGTTCGTGCATCGTGTATAGTATAGTTTCTTTGTGCACAAATACACGAACAACGATTTTTACGTTGGTATACGCGTGTTAGTCGTTACAACTTACATTTGTTTTAAACTTGCTATAATCCTTTCAAAATACACATTTTCAACTAATCAAGAAGTACAGATATCACTCTACGATCATAATATTATGCTGACACCTTCTCGTTAGTTACATAAATACTAGAGAATCTAATATTGAACACGACCAATATCAATTTGAACAATTTTAAGTACTAAATGATGTGTATATATTGTATACATTTTGTTACTCCACGGTAAAGTTAATAAATTTATTGTGGATTATCAACATTTTATAACATGATTAATGGTACAAAGCTTACAAAAATCAATAACCCATCAATAATACTACACTACCTAATTAAGTTCAAACATTTTCAGTCAACAGAATACGGTAACACCCATGTAGTAAATGAAATATCGTGAAAAATTAAAATGAATATTTTATTAGGGAAAATCATGAAATTTTAGCAACAGTGGATTTACCAATTTAATGATAAATTAACAATATAATATATTTTATTAGTTTACTATGTAGGAATCGTATTACTCTATAATATAGGAGTTCAGAACAAAAATATCGTTTAATAATATCCATATGACATCAAAAATAATCAAAAGTCAACAGTGATTTAACGAAAATCATCACAACGTGTGAAACTGTAAATAGGTGGGTAGAAAATAATAATGTCATTTTGATTTTCATAGCTGCATTCCCATCGGCAGAAGTTTTTTTTTGTCAGTGTAATGAGTTCTGACTTAAATCAAATTGTTTTCATTTTAATAATCCTATACAGAAATCCCTTGAGCATCTGTATAGAAAGCCTGCAGTGTCAAAATAATAGTATCAGTATTTTATTTTCGGGTTTGTACCATTTCGGGTTTATATTGTAAGCCGAATAAAATGTACGACGATACTCTAATTTAATTTGTGTGACAGATGTGTAGCCATATTGCCTATACATAACGCCGAGTTATCATTTTTTCTGTTTATTATAATTTGTTTGATTTAAGCCCATGGTTTATATTTTAACAAAAATTGAATGAACGAATTTTAACGAGCTCATAACAAAAATATTCAATTTTGACGATTAATAATTATTATTTCTCATTATTAGTCTAACTGGCCATAATTCAGTGTTCATTTATCATCCAAGGTCGCGATTTTACCTGTGCAGTATGCGAGTGTGCTCGCGGGTATTGAGTATATTATCTTTTTTATTTATTTTTTAATAACTTTAAAAAAAAAATAATTTCGTATAATGAACAATAAGCAAATGTGATGATGAAGGAATGTACAATAAAATACGTAAAAAACATGATTCACAGAATGAAGACAAACCTTCCGTTGTAGGAACTTGAATATTATCTTATATTGGAATAATAATATGAATAATTCAAAAGGATAATGATAATACATTATTGCTGATTATTTAGGTTTTATAATATTCATGCTACGGATAACAAAAAATAATGTATCGACGTTTATAGTATTAACAATTGTATAGTTAGGTAGTCTAAACAACGTCATATTGCACTATAGTTGAATAATAATAACAATAATAACAATAATAATAAAAATAATAAATAATAATAAATAATAGTAAAAAACGACCAGTATAAATGATGAAATACGAAGTAAACAATGAGACTAGTGTTTGAGTTTATTCATAAAAGTTTGTAAAGAATACATTTTTATCTGCGCCCTTCAAAAGTGTACAGCGTACCTAAATAATATTTACAGCTGGTAGAAGTATGGTTCTATTATTATTATACAAAGTTATATCAAATCAATATGACATATCATGACATACAATGCACGTCATTATATAAACGCGTTGCAGCGAAATACCATGTGTCGAGTGGGTATTCGGTTTTGAGTTTGCGAAGTTGGACCCAATATAATAATACCGCGTCGTGTTTCGCCGTCCGCGTAAAAAAAGAAATTATTCACGCGAACCACAGGACCCGTCCCCGACCCCTCCCACCCCTACCGAGACGGATTTGTCGTCCACGATTCCCGGTGCGTGTGAGGAAGCAAATAGTTCGATGGGATGAGAGACCTGTGAGGGGATTGGGGAGGTGGGGGAGTTGAGAAATCTCGAGCCATTGTGTTCGGCTCGCCGGGAGACGAGTCGCATGCAGGCACGTAAAAACGTCTCCTCAGCCGTCCCGATAAGTTCCAAGCGGATTTGTCAGCAGAGCCGCCTGTCTTTAGCGAGTTCGGACACCAGATCAATCTCGTCGCCCTGAAACCCCCAAGGGTGGTTTTTACACGCTAATGACCGGAACTCCCTATCAGTGCGAAATTGATTACCCCACGACCCCCGGACGCTTAAAGTTTCCGCGTGGGTCGCCGGCCTCGCGATTCAGGTCGAGTGGGTGAGGTGGGGAGGAAGCGGCTAGTACCCCCTGTCGTATTTAATTTAGTCGGACGACAATATCGCGTGCCACATCGCACCCGACGGATGTCGTCGTTATACGACCCCACGCCGAGAGTCATTAAAAAATTAACAGCACTGGCCACCGGCGGATTATGATGGCAAACGGTGCGGGGTGTGAATGGGTCGTGGCACATGCGTGAGTGATCGATGTTATGTCGAGCACTCGTGAAACACTTGTTCGCGGCCACCTGGAAATTGTATTTATCGCGGGTGTGTGCCATATTTCGTCCGGCGTTACAATAAATAAGAAATTAAAATCACCGGAAAATGAGTTTGAAATATATAATGCCCGTTTCGAGCCCGTCACATCCGAAACGTTTTGAACGGAAAAACGCCGTTGAACATAATAATATTGAAATTACGTTATACCGATAGTCGTGTAATAGTATTATGTTAAGGTCAGATTTGATAACTAACCGTCTTATAAAATGCCCTACAATTGAGTAGAATGCACAGTTTAAGCGAGCCATGTGAAAACCATCTTATAATATATGGAAAGAGTGCATTGTACAATTATGAAGGCCTAGCAGAAAATGTGAAATATGAGTTATATTTCAAGTTTTATTCATAGATAGGTACTTGGCTTATAATTTTGAAAAATAAAATTTTTCATTTTGTACATGATCTTAATTGATTGCTGTTCCTTTAGTTATTAGCATAAACATGTGCACAGAACTGTCAATATCGACTACAACTTACTATATAATTATATTATATTATGGTGTTTGAATTTTTTTTTTAGTTGTTCTCGTTTAAATGGTTACGAGATATACCTGAGTAGGTAGGTAACCAGAGTAAAAATAACAAACCAACAATTTATACGTATAATATATTATATTATATACCTACTTTAGATTCATTAAAACCGATCGCTATACCATTTTTGCAGTTGGAATTTTTTTATTGCTCGTCACGGAAATTCCGGTGAACCGTTTGGACATTTGGTTCCACTTCACACTGTTTATTTATTCAGGGCTTTTAAAAACTAAGTGGCTTAATCGATTTAGGATAATCACTAAATTGAAACGAAATACAATAAATATAAAAAAAAAAATACTAATACTCGCATAAAAACTATGTTGGAATGTTCTTGTTCTCATTCTAAACGACTGAAAGGTATTTAAGGCTGTTATTTTGTAGTACAAACATGAAGATTAATTAATTATATAGTGTTATTAAACATTTTAAGTCGGCAGTCGTGGGTCACATTGCGATAGATGTACAAAGTAGAGTGAACAAATATAATGATAGAAAAACTAAGTTGCCGTTATAAGAGGTATCGCGTGTTTGCCTGTAGTATTAGACCTTTGGTAAGTTTGTGTGGTGGTCAGGGGGTAGGGCTTACGTTTCACGTTTCCGGAACGACCAAGTTTCCGACGGCAACCGTATAAATTAAACTCTTAATATACGGTAATGATATTGGAAAATGCACATATATCTTCTGTTTAGAGCGTAAATGAGATGTATAGTATAATATGACGAGGTGCTCTTCATGCACCTCCTGTTCTTATACCCACCTACCCGGTGGTAACCGTAAACATTAAACACTTAATATACGATAATGACATTGGAAAATTCACACAGTATATCTATACGGTTTGTTCTCTCTGTTTGGCGAATAAATGAGAGAGACAGTATAATATTATGAAGAGGTACTCATCATTCCCCTCTTCTTCACCCTCTATCTACCCCTCGAGCACCGCCAACCTAAAAACGACGCTTTTGATACCGCGCACGTGAGTGGTATATCGCACGTGCTCCTCTTGGCAGTCGCACATACCATTGTGGCCTGTCATTCAGGTCAGTGGTTACTTCTCCGATGTGCTTTGACGCGTTCAGCTGTTATTACCCGTCGACGAAACGAGTAAACGCAGCGCACGAATGACAGAAGAGTAGGTACCGACGGAGACGGTGAAATTGGGTTTCCCGTAGAATATAATAATAATTTATTATGCAAAAGCTTGCTAGAATTTCATTCAAGTCGAAACAAAAGAAAATACTTATGTTTTCCGCGCAATGTATACAAAAATCTGTACCATTATGTTAATTATACCTACATGGAATCAATAACTTATAGATTATAATATTATTATTATACCGTTCAATATTTGCAGTGGTATAATAAGTATGATAACATTTTGAAAGAATATAACATTTGAGTGGAACATATGTAGGTCAACATTGTGTGAGAACATTAAAAGATCATTTTTATGAAAAGTTTTAACGTGTTTGGAAAATGATTTTCTTTAGATAATTAATTGTATTAATCGGTTATAAATTATAATAATATGTAGGTATTTATAGATAAAACGAGCTTAGTAGTGTACTAATATTTTTTAGGGAATCTATGTGACACTCAATCTGCTCCTAAAGTTTAAATACTTATACTTTGGAATTTGAGCCTATAACTTTCGAAAGTATACCCCTAAAAAGTTATTTTTTATCTCCTTAAACGCATTTTGGAATTCCAAAATATGAACTATAGATAACAATAACAATTGGGAAAAAGTAAAAATATAATTTAAAAAAGAGAAAATTAATTTAATTTGTTTGTATTTAAAATTTTTTAATCTTTTAGTTTTATAATATTTATATATTATATTCTTGATTATACATTTGTTAAAACCCATTTGTATTGATATAAGTAGGGAATATTTATTGGCCACTGTAATTATTATATACATATATAATACGAAATTCACTTCATTAATATAGAAATACAAATATGTTCTATAAATTTCCAATAATTTTAAATCAAATTTTAGACATTCTTGATGAGAGAATAAAAAAAAGCCAACAAAATATATTTGGTACTATTCAAATTTGAAAAAGGTATACATAAAAATAGAACATGCAATTCTAAAATATAAACAAAGTAAGCTTTATCAACCGTAATTATTATATAACATTATCAAAATATGATTCCCCGTATAGGTATGGTATTTAATAAGTATGATTCAAATATGTACCTATATCTTACTTAGAATGTCACAGTAAAACATGTTAAAAATCCAGCTAAAACTAATTAAATATTCATTCAATAGACGATTTTGGTTGGTTTCTCCAAAAAATAATTTGTTTCGGAAAATAAAATTTTTAAGAAAGGTGGACTGTCGAGTATGCCATTCAAATTTATGTATTGGATTTGGATTCAATGATAAATCATTGATGACGAAAAATAATGGTGAGCGGAGGCGGGGTGTCTTAATACCATACTTGTATAAATAATCAAATTTAATAATTAAAATTTAAGTGAATACAAATCGAAAATATCTCATGGCTACAAAATAAATAGCATGTGTTTCCGATAAATTTTTTTTGTTAAAACTTTTGAAGATTTTTCTATTAACATATTTTATTATGTGATAGCTATGAAAATTCAAATTTTGGTGCATATTTTCAGGATTTTTGTGAATTTTCTCAACATTTGAACTTTAAATGCATAAAAAACGGCCTTGCATATTTATCTTTACAATTTTTGGCCTGCTATCAAAACAATTTAAGAGAAACGGTGCATTCAATTTCCAAGCTTTTTTACCTAATGAATATTTTGGTACCTACAATAATTAAAACATTTTTATGTAACAACTTATAAGTTATAACTATACACTTTTATTTCAAAAACTAATAATTTTAAAGAAAAAAAAAAAAAGAGAATAATCAAGAATCAACTTTTACGTTTAGGTTTATCTGGTTTTACTGTTATATAGTTTTAAAATGATATTATCTGTGCACTAAATTATCGACTTTCAACAGAACATGAATAACTTATCTAAGAATGTACTGTGAACTTAATTTTGGTGGTTAGAATTTAGCATCCAAGTTCGAATAATTTATTTACTTATAAGTAAAAATTTTTATGCCAAAAAATTATGATGATTTATCAGAAAAATTTGGTTAGTGTCTAGTAAATTCTAAAAAGCTCACTTTATCTCAAATATAGCGTTTGTGTGTAGTCCGTTAAAATATATTATATGAACTTAGTTTTAGTAAAGCTATACATATTTATTCAGACATGTAAAGATATTAGTTTTACATGTATATCATATTACCTAGCATACTAAACATATATATTATAGAAAGTATTTTTTAACCGTGCTTGCCCTATTTTTATGCTTAAATTATGTATATAAGTATATTTAAATTCAGATTTTTGGAATATTTAATTATGGGAACACTTGAAGATTGTATTTTTGAATACATTACGTTTTTGTACCACTCAAGGATAATCATGTGATAATACAAACTTCTATTTTTCTAATATTAATTCTCATTTTTACTCACATCTTTATTCAGTAGATATTTTTACTTTCTTGATTTTTAATGAAGTAAGTATGGTAATTGAAATGAAAAAAGTCTGAATTTTGAAAACTTCAAGAATTATTTCCTTATTTGTGTTAAATAAGGAAATAATGAAAATGTAACTCAGTAATGATGAGGAGGTATGTAATTTAACCAGCTTTGATATAAAATATTAATGAGAGAGATTTGATATCACACACAAGCGGTATAACCACTTGAATCCATAAAAACAAGTTGAGTGAACAGACCCAAACTTTCTATTTTTTAACTTCTCTAATAAACTATGATAGCTAGAAAGTTGGTTGACAACTCATTAAAAAAGGATTACCAAGTAGATATTAAATGGGGAATTACATTTTTTTTTTAATTATTTAATTTTTCACAGATAAAAAAGGAGTTTATTTTTCGCTTGATTTTCATTTAGTGAAGTAGGTTTCCGAAACTGGAGAAAGGATTTTGTTGTTTGGGATCTTGTTAGATTCACATTGGCTAGGAAAAGTGCAGTGAAGATTTTTAGAACTTTATCTCTAATCATTAATTCACTACAAAGCTGAAAAGCTGAAAAACATTAAAAAACGCCCAATAAAATTTGTTTTAATTTTTTTTATTTTTCTGTAGTGGATAAACTATTAAAGATAAAGTTCTGAAAATCTTCACTGTAATTCTCCTAACCAATGTGAATCTAACAAGATCCCAAACAACGAAATCCGATATCTCAATAAATGAAAATTAGATGATTTTTTGTGGGGCTGTTCACACCGAAATTTTCTGGATTCAAATTGTTATACCACTTGAGTGTGATATCAGTTAATACATTTCTAAAAATTAAAAATCAAGAGGGTTTACATGCCGATCCTAGACTTGGCAAGCGGTTTTTAGAGAATTTTGATGTATCTAAATCAAAATTAGAACGAGTAGTTTTGGGTTGTATAATTTTGTGTACTAAGGATAATTATATGTCTATAGTGATAAGGGTTTAGTTGTATGGGGCTTAGATGATTCGTAAATGTTAGTAATTACTATTCATCCATCAATATAATATATAATTATTAATGTGTAATAAACAATAATTATCAAAATATAATAATCATTACTATATCTAATATTACATAATATAGTTTCTATTTTTGTTAAACTATTTTTAAAGATTATTGTCTTTACTATAAATATTTTAACAACTCAGAAACTATTCATTAGAATTTTGATTCAGGTACATCAACTTTTACAATAAAATCGTCCACTGTATAATTTTTAGTAAAAGTAGGAAGGAGTTCTCATTTAAAAAAATAGAAAGCCACAGGACACTTAAGTTAATAACCTTAAGAGGACGCTAAACAGATATTTGTTGTCTCTATCTTACAAGTGCGTAACATAATATCAAATTTACGCTCATCAGACGAAACATTAGAGTAAATCGACCTATTATGAACATTTACGGTTAGATCATTATCTATGTTTGGATGTGGGTTTTTGAGTTAGTTATGAGTATTTTTAATTTACGATATATTATATAATACGCATAACTTGCTAAGAAATTTAATAGGTTAATTATTCTTATTTTCTAACTAACTAGAGCTTAAATTTTATCTGCTGCATAGGCACACATTGGGGGGAGGGTGCTAAGCCCCCCACAAACATAGCCTTAGCCCCAACCCAAAATCCTAGGACATACAATTTTCATATGCTATATTGCAAATGGTCTGCTTGCCTTTAATATATTCATCCCCCCAAGCCAAAAGTTGAAATTGTGCCTATGAATTCTGCTGAGCATAAATTTTCTATGTTACGCACTTGTAAGACGAAAACAAGTATTGGCTGTGTAATTTCCTCTTAAGTAATACAAAAAATATCAGGAAATTTAAAATACTGTCTTTATTAAGCCTAACTAATATGCCGGCATGCTTAAAAATTCCAAAAAAACAGAATTCGAATAAATATACTATTAAAGGTAAAAATGGCAGTGATGATGCTAAATATGATAAATAATATGCACTGTACTTTGCCAAATTAAACTAAGGATAATATAAAGCTATTTAACATGCATCTTAATTTTATAAAACTAATATAGGTACTCGTGCGTGTAATTTATTGCAAACCCGGCTTATCTATGAAATATGAAAATGTATTTTAATTGTTAGGATTGTAATTTAGATTTGAAGTTATAATACTTAATCCTCTTTTTGGTAGGTAATTAAACTTAATTATTCATTTAAACAATTTTCACAGGGCTGTGAAATCTCATAAATTACGTTATTTGTCAATATTATTTCTCTCTCGTATTGATTCTAAATGCATGCTTTTAAAAACTAATTGTAACAATGAAATTGTGTGTTGACTGTTGAGTTATACATTTTATAGATATAAAACTTTTTTATTGTGCGCTGGTTAGTTAATACGTAGACAGGTCACGGTAAAATAATATATTGGAGTCGCATATTTTCACATCTATAAAAACTTAAAGAATTCAATTGAGAGATGACCCTTTTAGCTAAATATTTTAACGAGCGTTTTTTTTAATACTTTATGGTTATTTCGTACATCTTCTTCTCATTACTCTGAATTTATTATGATATCTACAGACATAGCTCTTGTAAAACTGTTTAAATTGGATATGATTAAAAATTAATTAAGTTTAACTTTATTCCTATGCAATAATAGCTTAAGTCGTATCAACATGCTTATTTTTTTTATTAAATGTAACTATACAATAATCCTATACTAATTTCAGTAACTATAGAAACTCATATAACTCAACATTCGCATAATCAAAAATAAAATATTATATTTTTTATTTAGAATTTTAAATAGAAATGCAACATAGTAAACATAAAACGTATTAAAAATAAAAACAATGTTTGATAACAAAATTATTGACCACGTATGTTGTTACGTTATTTATAAATGTTTATTTACGTTGTAAATTTGTAATGGGCATATGTGGCTATGTCAAAGTATATTAATCATAATAATATGGTCTTAAATGTTTCAAGAACTTTATAATATTTGGCACCATCAGTTCCTTCAGTTGCGAGTTGTATCGTTTCCGCCTCGATGTTACGAAACAATTTAGTACCTGACGAGTCGAAAGGATTGTTCTCCTTAAACCTTAATTTTAGCCAAATATCCACCTAAGCGCTTTATATAGCCGCTGGCATTATTATTACTTAAGGGATCCAACATATACCTTTAAGTGCTTCTATAAACTCGACAGCAGTTGTAGTTCTAATGAAAAAAAAAATATTAGCTAGTATTACAGTAGTTGTGACCTTATTTTCAAATTAATAAAAATGTTGAAATTCATTATAAAATATATCTCGCATAAGTTATGCACTACAAAAAAAAATGGTGATTACTGATTAGCGATTACAGTTTAGATACAATAAAATAATATTTTTAGTTAAATTGTTCTGATTAAATTAAAATCAATGGAAACAGTAAAATCGTCTATTTATTGAATCTAATTTTAAAATAGTTTATTTAAGTAACGCCAAATATGACATAAAAAAAACGTATGTACTTTGCACTTTTTCTGTATAATAAATACAAACGGAATATTTAAATATTGATAAAAAAAAATAAAAAATATAGCAGCTGTACGTCTGTACCTTTATAATTGATACGATAAATACTGAGAAATTGTTTGCTGCTGTTTATGTCCAGGAAGCGATTGTGTGCCGTTTTGATAATGTGTCCTAAACACTTGTCACACTAGTCATGGTCTATAAAGACTTGTATTGTTGGACTTTATTAGACAGTCTTACAAAAGAACCATAAAGTTGTCGTGTAGAACACTCAAAGCAATAGCTTAACTCGTTTCAGCTACGCCTTCTTTTCAGACCTCAACATAACAATGACACCGAACTACTTATGTTGTCGTTGCTAGTATTGAAGCCAACTTGAATTGCTTCGTCGCACTAAAAACACAAGAGATTATTTTATATTTTTTTTTTCAAGCGAGACGTTTAATCTATTGTATACAAGAATGTAAACATTTAATAATTAAGTAGGAATATAATACTCTCTATAATACTTCACTACGTACTAATACGTTTCTAGTTTCGAGTAAATAATGTCAGATAACGGAAAAGTCTTATCTGGAAACTTTGCTAGGCGTAAATGTCTCCTCTCGACATGTTGTAATTTATACCACTGTTAAGGGGTACTTCAACAGCATTATCTGGGTTAAATCCACCGTAGGTTAACATGCTAACGTTTACATTTAATTAATTCGTGGATAGCTAAATATAGGGTCTATAACAAACAAAATCGCTTTAGTCGCCTTAGAAGTGTCATAGTAGGGTATGGGTACTTACGTTCCTATAAAACTACAAAACTTAAAATTTGACATGGCTGTGATATTATTATAATCAGTTAACCATTAATTAATCATATACGTAAAGTATATTTTGTTCGATTGGGCCAGTTTATCAAACGAGTTCATGACAATTCACAACTTGCAAGGTTTCAATCGAAACGTTATTTAATTATTTGATGAAATATTCATTTTTTTTTTTAAATACTTTACCTGCCTATTGAATACTTCTGAGAAAAATTGTTTTTATATGATTGTTTATATGAGTATTAATTTTTTTATAGAATAATGTTGACGTCATAAATATTCAAACGTTAAAATGTAATATATTTCCCTATTGTATGGATAAGAGAGTGATAATATAAAATATAAATCCATCTACTGAATGGCACTATTTTTTTTTATATCATTAAAAATGATTAATGTATTGAATATTTTCTAAAGATTTTTTTTTTATTCAAATTAAGAAATTAAAATAATGCTAATTTATTTATTTTTAAGTAGATAGTAATATAGTATTGTACGAGTTTTACATTTTTGCACAGAATTTGTATTTTATTTTAATTTAAGAAATGTATTTAATTTTACATGTCATAAATATAAACACTATGACACTATATTGTCACACAATTATTTTACCGGTCACGATTTATTTTTATATCAATGTATTTAAAAAGTCTTCGTGTTATTGTACTGTCGAATCCGTTGAAATTTTTCCGGCTCAATATAATATATTAAACTTACATACATCATGTATTGCTTCTTACGTTTACAATACGCGGCCTTTGACGTGTCTTAGTAAAATGATAAATAACTAAAATATACGAAAGGATCGTTTTTAAATTTGTTCATTCATTGGGCTTGTGTATAGTTGATAATATGGTGTTTTTATTAGAGGTTCACAATTTGTCGAGAACTGTACGCGATTGTTCTTGGAAATGGGTCCATAAAAATTCCCAATACAAACAAATTTCAAATAAAGGGATCGGTGAATATCTCTATAGCGGTCGAAAGTAAAATGTACTAATCTCAACTTCACCCGGGTCCAGCTATTTGGGTAGCCATACTGAATATTTGTGCGTAAAGATCTTCTGTACTGACTGTACTATATAACCCTTCATCAAAACGCGTCAAATGATAGGTACAGAACTGAACTAATAGCTTTTACGAGGGCAGTATCACGGAGTGGAAGCACATTAAGTCTACCAAATTACTTTAAACAATAGTATGCAATCAATCTTGTTAACCGAGGAATTTGTAGTTTTAGACATAATATTGTTCAGTTGCCATTATGTTGCATTTCGTTAAAAACAATATCGTAAATGTACAACACTGCCGTATGATCTGGAAATTTAAAATAGGGAAATGTATTAAAAGTTATAAAAATATATTTGAAACATATTATACAGTGATATGTGCATACCGTGACGTTAATATAATATACTTTATGTTGTAAATATGTGTACTTGTACAAGTAAATTCAATAAGCTCAAGTCACTCTGTATATTATGCATAACAGGTAAGTACATTACATACAAACAGTATAAAATAATATATTCACTTCAAATTGCAAATTAAATATATGTTTTTGGATTAAGCTCTGTCGACATCGCACGCCAGTAATTATAGCATCAAGTTTTGATATTTCAATTAAGTATTTACTCGTTGTTGTATCTTTCGTTTAACTTCTGTGAAGTCTTCCCGAGCGTAACACGCTGAATGTTGATATGGAATTTTAATTAAACAGTAATTCACATAAATGTATATGCCTCATCAAGTATTACTTTCCATGTGTGTGTATGCGTTTGTGTTAATTGAAAATCTTGAGATTTAAGAGCACTGCTCGAATGGGTCTCCCGAGTACAATATAAAACTTCAGTAATAACTTAACAGAATAGCGTGCATATTATGTGGGTGTTCTTGAAAATAGAGATTAACACTTTTCACAATAATTATTATAAAATTTGGCATTTCGTGCATTTTAATAACACGATAGGTGCTTGTGGCGAATAAGGCAGAAACTTCGGACGTAAATTTCTGTAATAAAACAGTAATAAAATTATGAAGTTTACGACTGAAATGTGGTGTGAGACCGACTATAAATAATAGATTATGATATTATATTAAAAACATACCGGTTAGTGTAACTATGTCTTTTTATCTTTTTTTTTTTTTAATGAAGTGGTGATCTAACACAATTTTAAAATACGTGTATAATAATATGATACATTCTGAGCTAAAATATATTTCGTTTTAAAGTAGGAATGAATGAAAAAAATTAAATGCAAGCACCGTGGAATGTATGTTTGATTAATTCAACTGTAATAGAGCCAATAACCCCCCCTTTTTTTTATACATATTCTGTAGAATTTTTATGCAATTAATTCGACGTACAAATAGTTTCGATGTATTTATTCAAATTTTATTATTTATTTGTTGTTACTATTCTCTCGTATGCTCTGCAGCCTGTAATATTGAACAACTATATAGGTTCCTCTATCTTGATTGTGAGAATCTTCAACGTTTACACAGTTAGTTTGCGAGTGGTCTAGAAATCTAGACGGAATTTATAGAACGACGGTGAAGTGAATTTCAATATCGTGTTAGCTTTAAAATTAGGACGATGACAAACCGAATTATGACTTCCATAATTAATGAAATCAGTGGGTAACGTTTTCAAAATGGGTTTACTTCTACCAGACCATAATCAATAATAGCTCTTATAGACAAGGTTCATACATTCATTTTGTAATATTACCAAATATGAAACGAATACTAACCAAAAACTGAATTGTTTAAGATCTGTAAATATAATCACTCTTACAATATTAAATACTAAACATATTATACCGAGTTCGTAACGAAAATACGTGAATTAACTTTCAGTTCAGTTAGTTCTATTATTAATAATCTATACTGGTCAAAGGAACTTATGTTTAAAACATATATTACATACAACAAAAGCTTATTAAAATATAACTAAAACTAAATCAATATGGACTCTGCATAAGTACTAGGTATGTATCGAATTAGTTTGAGCCCTTCTGCATGTTATACGAATTTTAAATCATAATAATATTAACATCCTAATAAAATATATTAGACCGTAATAAAAAAAATAACTTTAAATAAACTTTACTTCTAAATGTATAAGTTGCTCTAGTTTGTAATTTGTAAACTGTAAAGTAGGTATAATAAAGCCGCCTGAAACTAAATATAATTTTTATTGCATTTAAAAATCATAGTTTACTAACATGCAACATTTGGAGAAATACATAAATTATTATCAGAATGCATTTTAAACGTATAATTATGTAAAAAGTATAGCAATATTATTAGTTACTATAATATATTTTAAAATCATAGACCGTTCTGAAAATCTAATTAACGAAAAATGTCATTAGTTTGATTTCAAAACACTAAAGTTCAATTCACACGAACAGCTTAGGGTCAAAGCAACTTTGAACATTTAAATATCGATACACTGCATATTTCGATTGATGAATATCCCTATTACGTTTGAAAATGTAAGTACAATATTGAAGATTTTTCTGAAATCGTTCATAGTGACAAGTTTGATATGCCTAAATATACATGGATTGTTTATTTGAATGAACAAATATAAATGTATATAATATCGATTATTAATGTTGGAAGAAATTGTCAAAACGACGGTAAACAGTGCAGTTAACCAACCACGTGATTGTATTTCTGATTGATACTATTAATTAATAGGCAAGGTTGGTAGAATCATTCCAAATAAATGTGACTCACCATAAATAGTGGTTATCATATACTACATGTTTTTGATTTTTTTCGTACCGATGAGTGGGACTCTTTTTGAAAAATAAATCTTTAATAAGAATTATTAAGGCATTAAATATGTTAGTGTTTGTAACCAATAATAATTTCTCATCTTTCGTATCTAGGATAATTATTCTCTAAACATTCGAAATGTAGGTAGGTACGTATAAAATATCTGTTTACTTAAAGTCGTGTGTGATTATCAAAAAGCAGAATTCAATGTATCCTTGATAAAATTAAATGAATGTTTTGTTGTTTATTTATTAAAATATTTTCATGAATGAAAAGTACCCAAAAATACAATTCGTACATTGCTATGAATTTCAAATTACATATTAATAATAGATCATGCATGTATAAAGCTCACTGTGATTTAAATTAAAAATGTATTCATAGGAAAGTGTTATGTTTATTTTTAAAGTATGTTAAATTCAGTTATAAACTAAAATTTAGAATGCACTATTAATAAAATATGTACGGACCTTGCGATATTATATTATTTTAAGTCACGAGTAACAATAAATTACACATAATATAAATAAAATAACTATGTAAGATTTATTTTACACGATTGTCGGCAATAGTATTTGTATCGATATTTTTGAAAATGGCATAGGTATAATCATCCATTGTTGAAATTCGATATTTAACCGATAGAAATGGAGTGAATAAAATTAAAAAGCTAGTATAATCACTTAGAATAATAATATGCTAAATATCTAATACAAACCTAATTATATATTATAATATTTAATTAAAACACTCATTCGTCGGAACGCATTTGAATAGGCGGTACATAATATTCATATAAATAATATAATATAATGGTTACGTTATATTGGTTCGTATAAGCGTAAGGAAATAACAGACTGACTTCTGCGATGCCTTTTTATTTTTCAATTCTATTTATACCGACTGGCATCCATGTGCATCTCGATTGTTAATTGGTTCGTCGTATAATATGGCAAACCGTGATACTGAATTCGCCATACCGAGGGTGGTGTAATGCAATACAAATCCGAGACACGAAAAATATCTCGAATAGGTAGATACCTACATACAACTATGTTAAAAGAGATGAAAAAAAAACGAACTTAACATCAAGTCGAAAAATGGAAAGTGAAAGTGCGTTGTGAATTTGTGATATAAATTGTTATACACGAGTGTTATAATTGCCATACATTCGGAGATATGATTAATATTTAAACGTACGTATTATTATGTATACAATACGACCGAGAGAATAATAACTCAAAACAAGTCAAACTCGTCTAACAATATAAGTTTTTAATGACTCCAGGAAAGGGTTAACAATAATTACTATTACCATATTACACCGTACCTACTCTCCATGCATGCGTGCCGAGCACTTACATAATACTATCTGTAATGTGCTTTTAAAAGCGTTTCAAAAAGTTTCGAATAAAATATAATCTATCCATCGAGCAGTGTTGGTACCTACGGGGTTTTGTCAATAACGAAATTGCACCGCAGCATAATAATTCGCACGAAGTGTATTCGATATGCGTTACTCATATTTACGGTTTTTTTATCTTTCACCCGATATTATATTCCAGAGGATATCGCCCAACACACAATGCAAATACAGTGTGACACAATAGTCGTGACGATATATTTTAATAATAATATGCTCTGGTGACTTGCGTTTAATATCCGTCAATGATCGTTTCGAGTGTGTGAGAAAAGTCGTCGCGTATTCGTTTTAATCGTTATCGTTTCAAGAGTCTTCGAGTGTCGTTCGAAAGTCCATTGCTGTAATGCCGTCTCCAATCTGTGGTTGGAACGAAAAATGGATATAACAGATTTATGAGACCGCATATTATATATTTATATATTAGATGATGTCTTGAATTTGTAGCATTTGTGTTTTGAACCACATTGCATAAAGTACAAAAAAAAAACTAGAGTAGGCAAGTAAGTACCTAACGTTTTGGGGTATAACAAATTCTAACTCTAAGTGGCATAAAATACGCCTGATATGGACTATTGTGTAACTGTATACAATTTTGTCCGGCAAATTAAGTGTTGAGTTGTAGGATTTCCTAGGTATGTTAAATTATAGTTTTTTTTTAATTAATATTTTAGTTCTACGATGTAATTTTTTCCCCGAAATTTATATCGAATTAACGAATAAACTAAAAGTAGTGTTCAGTGCTCATTTTTAGTATAGTTTTTATTAGAAATATGTTACAGAAGTAATAATAAATAGGATTTATTATTTAATAATTAATTTAAATATAGGCAACCTTATATACTAACATTTTAAATATAGAATAAAAACGTTAATGATGGAATAAGTAGTAATAAATGTATATATTTTTTCTAGCCGACATTTTTATGCTTGTTCTTAAACAGATATAAATCATAAAATATATCATTTAAACTATTTACGATAAGCTAAATAAGGGTATTTAAGTTAAACATAACTATCATAATTTATTATATATATATAATATACCCGTATTTAATTGTAAGTATAAAACAATATTAAGACGTTGTGCCAATTGTCTATTATGATACGCTAACGAGAAAGATTTCAAAGATAAAATATATTGGTAGGCTTTTTATTGTACTATATGTTAATTCTGTTCCTCTAAATTGATATAGCTTGTGTTTGATGTATAACGTAACAAAAATGTTTTTGCCTGCATGATAGCTCGTATGCGTGGGAAGGGTCACTTTCAAAAGTGTGAAGATGAAAACAAATTGATTTTAAAATAATATTTAAATAAAATACATTTTAGGAGTTCAACATTTTCGTTTTAAATTATTTGTATTGCCACTTCAAATCTTTGAGAACTTTTTTGATTTACGTAAGAAAAAAATATATATTGGTATAATTTTGGCTATGATAAAACCCAGCTGGCCTCTTAAATATTGAACGAAATTAATATGCATCTCACCTTAGACGAGTTCAATTCGTCATTTTAAAATTTAAAAAATGACATTATTCATGTTTAAGAATGTATTAAAATATTATCTCAATTTTTATATTGCTCAAAATAATGGTTATTTTCGAAAGCTATTACTACTGTCTAAAAAATTAAGTTTTTAATAACAAGTAGGAAATAATTATTTTTCAATGTTAAATGGTAAATTATATTAATATTATATTATTATAATTGGTATTTCAATCAAATTACAAGGTCGTGTTAGAACAAAACTATACATTTTATTTACAATTATCGAGTTCAATATTTATGAACGATATTGAATTCATATTTAACTGGAATTATAATAATAGAACCTGTAGAAGCGTGACAAAGAAATTATATTTTGAAGGTGCCCTTCAGAGATGTTTAACATTAAAAATTTTGGTGGTTGGGACGAATCGAGTCTGTTGAAATCAATAGTATATTTATAATAGTATAGTTTAAATAAGACTATTGGTATTATGGTTGTAATTTTATTGGTGGATGGATATGGGTTTAAAAATGACCGACTTCCATATGACAGTAACTTTACTGCAGAAGTATAGACTTTGGTAACTCATATAATCAATGAATAGAAATTGTTGTTGTAATACGGCAACACATTTCGAGAGTGTTACAGCGTTCTAATAAGTTGTAATAATCTCGGATGTGCTGTCTGTAGTACTAATTTATTGATTAATTTTGTAATATTAGGTACTCATCATTAATAATTAATTACTGTGTTATTACAATGTTTGTAGTTCAGCGTGTAATAATGGAATAGATCAGCTTTTATGGTGATATAGGAGAATATTATAAACGATTGACCTCAAATTAAGTAGTAATATCGTGGATACAGAATAGAGCCCTATCGTTTAGAGCTATCAATAATAAAATTACACTTGAAATTATTAATTGGATAATTTCAACTGCGCATAAAATAATACTAATAGCAATAATAATAATGATGATAAAACTACTATCGGTAAATCGTATATGTTCGGTTTCTGTCCAATAATATGTACTCGGTTAATGTTATGTGTTTGGAAAATACAACTGAACTCTAGACAGCCCTTAATATTATTTTAATATATTTATTCCATTCAAATCATTACATTTTATATGAGGCTGTTAAATTTCTGATTTGTTTATAAAATTGCACAGTATAAGTTGATATGCCTAAGTTTAATAATATTAGTTTGTGTTTGAAATTCAAAAAAGTTAGTTATTTTTAATTTTAATGTCATCAAAAAGTATATATAGAGTTTACCATGGCCAAATATTATGATTGTTAATTTACATTATTTGTATTAACTTAAACGGATCATATGTTTCAATTACAGTAAGTTCAATAGTTTAAACATTAAGATAATAATATAACACAAATATGTACTTTAAATACTGAGAACTCTGTGGCCTATTCACATACCTAATAAATTATTGAAAAAATCAATGAAATTCAATTTAAAAATGTAATTTTTGTTTCATGAGGTAATTATATCATCCCATTGATAGGAGAAGCTAAGCCTAATTCCTTTTTTTGTGAAAATGTAAGTATACGAAAACAGTGGTTGACCTAGTTCTACACTAAATGATTATAATTAAGTTTACTTGATACTTCTAAACAGTCTATATAATTGTTTATACATTTAAATAATCTATTTTTATTTTTTCTGTTAAACTAACCATGGTTTAACATAATGGCTGATAATGAGAATGTGGTTCACGAATATTGCATTTGAAGGCCATACAGAGAAGGAAACAATATTGAACATTATCCAAACACGAATTTGATATTTTGAGTATGACTAAACCACAGAATTGTATCCTCTTTTTGCTAAAACTATAAAAGTAAATCAAGGGTTTAAAACAATACAATTATTGAAGTATTTACAGTTTCCATTAATTAAGTCTTATTCTAACCATTAGGAAGGGGGGGTGGACATTTTTCGTGAGGTGTTTACGAATTCTATAGGTAGGTCCGTAATTGTATAATTTATACACCAATTCAAAACATATTTTTGTAACATGGTGTACGTGTTGCTTTACCGCATGGACAATTATTATTATTAGACTGACTTCTATAATGAGTCATAAATAAAGTATATTTTAATATTTAATATGAGTCTAATTTATTTTCCAACATGCATTATCTATATATATTATATATATAAAACAATACTTGTCCAGACTGATTTAGCATCGGCTTTATGGTATAACTTTATGTCTTAAAATCAAATGTATGCTTGTACCCTATATAATCAAAAACTACTCGATTGATTATGATAAAAATTTCACAGATCGCGTTTAGAGATTTCCGGAAAATTTAAACTTCGTTAAAAAAATATACCAAGTGCCAAATCCAATCTGAGATTTTTGGTTGCCTATCTATATAGGGTCAAACTATTTCACAAAGCTATAGGTACACTGACACCGATTTTCCAGTAGACAGAAGTATACCAAAACCGAGATAGCTACACCAATATAGCGCTGTATTTATAATTGCTGATTTTTTCACAGTTAAACTCGGGTTCGGCAGCTAGTATATAATACCTATATTTGTGCTAATTTGTAAGTGTCTACTTATGCGGGAAGTATCTCATAATTTTTATGATCGATGAGTCTATCAGTCAGTAACACAAATTCAAACATTGAAGTAGGTACTGCAATTTTTAATGTTCTTAATATTAAGGACTACAATTTGTACAAAGTCCTATTAAACTTAATATATAATTCAAATCTTAAAAGTCCATCTTTAGATGATTCAAAGATATAAGGGTTAGAAAAATCAGCTGAAGCCGTTCGTGTAAAGATACACTGCAGGTATTTCTGGAACATAGACGATGCCCTATCATGTGCTCAGGATTTTATAAATATTGAATTATGTAATCATCATCATCATCAATAAGTATGGATTGAGAATAAAATATTTTACATTATCATTACGATATTATTTGTATTATTATGTACCTACGTATAATTTTGAAAGATCCTAACCTTATTATGACCAGAAATATTGGTGATCGTACATAAAGGTGCTTTTACCCTTTTGGCTCCCATAGAATATTAAAGTGAAAACACTCCTAATTTATACTGAACTTATTTTTACAAAGTTAATTTTTTTTTATAAGCTCCCCATTTAATGTCTCTCACTACTATATGCAGATTCAGCCTAGGTAGCCAAGTCATTGACCTTGCTTTAATCGTTTGAGGTTGCTTTAAAATAAAAAAAACAAAAATCATTTTATATAATTTTCTTACAATTAATACTCCAGTCCATAGATTTGTTTCTATGTATCAATAAAGTATACTCCGTAGTACATAATTTGGACAGTAATTATACTAAGAGATTTCTGTATAATCTATAGAATATCAACCAATGTTTTATGATTAAATTATTTAAATTGTCTGTACAAATGTATAAAATACATTTGGTATAAAATAACAATAATTTTTTGAGTTATTATTATTTTTTCAATATTTACATAAATAATACATAACTTTATATATGTATATATTTAATATTTTAGTAAACAGACTTATAAATTATTAGTATATTTTTATTTTTATTTTCTACCCAAGGTTATAAAAGTGAAATTAATGTAAGTTCAGAAAAACTTTGAATGTTAATGTACTAAACAAACTTCAATCTAATTTAATTATATTATACTTAGTATCTTTAAACAACTAAATTAAATATAATTTACTATATCATACATTTACATCTTATTATGATATAGTAAATTACTAATTATCTTTTTTAAATTTTTTCTCATAATTTCGTGATCTTCATAAAATTACTATTAAGAGTATCAATTACCCAATTTAATTAATTTAATGTATTAATGTATAACGATTTCTACAAGATAATATAAAATATGTTTTGTATGTGTCTAACACAGCTAGTATAACCAACTAAATTTAACCTAAGTAAATACTAGACATTAGTTGTTAGTTTATTCATATTATTATACTATTAAAATTTCAAAACAATAGTCTTCGGTTTTAGATACAATAAATAATCAAAAACCTAGCATTAGACTGTTGAACAATTGTACAATAGAGTTTCGGAAATCATTAGCATCATTATCATTATAATTTTCATCAGTTTTCTTTTAACACTTAAATATTTTCACGATGATCTAACTTTTGTGTTTTGTAATACCAAGTTATTTCTAATCTAATTCTATTATTGCCTCAAAATTATGCTATACACATGCGTGCGATTAACATTACTAACATTTCAAAATACACGGAAGTGGATAATGTTGGTGTATCGGGATTTTAATTTTGATTTACCAACTCATTAAAGTCTTTATAAAAAAATAAAAGGTTATACACTATAAGCTACATTACTACATGATTGTGCCAATATTTAATATTAACAATACCTATGTACTATAAACGTGATAAATACTGATAATAGTTATGTACAGTTTCGAATATATTGTATATATATATATATATGTTTAAATTGGTTTATATAATTTATTGTAAAATTTAACATTTTTAAATCAATTGGAATACTTATACTATACATACACTTAATAACGTTTAAATAACTAGGTATTATAATAATTTGTTTCATGTAGTAAAATTACAAGGTTTGAATTAATGTATAATAACATAAGTAAGTGAGTAACAGCAGTGTAACTATAATATAAGATATGATTCAAAGAAATAAAATAATAATCACTATGTATACAATTGATAAAAAGCAGTAATTTAATTATTTAATGTTTATATAGTGTTAAGAGTAATTCATTGAACGCTGATCTTTGTATCTAACGATTAAGTCATTAGGGATCAACGATGGAGTCATGAGAAAAAAAAATTACAACAAGAAACACTTGTAGAATAATTTGGTAGCAATTGAAATATGACTAAATTACAATTTCATCACGCTTAGTGTAATTCAAATTTTAAGTGTATTAACACAAAACAGTACATTGTAGAGTTATAATACAATTTGGAAAGCTGTATTCATATGCAGAGTAACCAACGAGAATTAACTGTGGTGAGATAATGGAGTTTGTATTGAAAATTTTGTTCATTTAAAAACATAATTATTTTCTATACAAATTGTTAATAGGTACCTACTATATTTAACTGTATGCATACATAATAATATATAATTAAAACTTGTAAATATATTGGTAATTTAAAAGTTTTTTTTTAATGTATATTATGGTTGTTCAAAACTAATCAAAGTGTCTTGCCTAGATTCTTTTCATTACTTTGGACATTTTTTTTATACATATAAAACAAAATAACAGGGAACTTTATCAAAGTGTTTTCCTGTACGTTTTAGTACTTTTACTCTATTTTAATGACATTGGTATTTGTAACTTTCTTCCATAAAAAATACATTTGAAAACTAATGGGTTGGCTCATATCTTGGTGTCTAAAATATTTAAGATAGTGTCAAAAATTCTAAACTCGTTATTAGACTTAATTAACATTTTATACATAAAGCGAGTGTGAGTTATAAGTTAATCTGGTAAATTCTATTTATTTTTAATTTAAAACATTATGAAATATTATTCATGATATTTATAGTAATTAAATGATTTTGTATGATGAATTATTTGTCTAGAACTCGGGACTATGTAAAAGCACTGTAGGTACTTATATAAAAACATTGACCTGGCGACAATTTTATTATGTTTTATAGTGTGCACTATATTTCTTTTTTTCAAAGGATTTACATATTTATTGTAAGAGCAATTCGTAGATAAATAATAGTTATAATTTATCTCAACAATAAATGCTTGAATACATGGTTATAATAAATGGTAGGTATACTCGTATTTTAAACTAGATAAAGTAGGTATGTACTTTGAACTCCAACAACTTTAACCATGATGCAGGTCTTATATCTTTTTAATTTTTACCAGTTGTTTTGTAATACTTAAATTAACAAGTAAATAAAGTCATTTCATTTCTTAGTTTCTAAGGCATTTTTAATAGTACGTTCATATTTGTCACATAATTAGTTAGTTAACTAATAAATAATATAATATTAATAATGATAACTGTACATTATATTAGTATTAATTTAATAATAATACTGTTGGTATAATTTGAGGTAAAACCAAAATATGTACAAAGGGCGTAATTTAGATACTTTGATATTGAATGAAAAACAATTTACCAATGTTATCCATAACCAGAGCCACACACAAAATAGGTACTCTCAGTTTCAAAAAAAACTTTTATAAAACATTACGAAATTTTAATAAATTTTTGGTTTATCTTCATTACAATATATGTTAATGATTAAGTAAATATACATAATGGAAAATTTATTAATATTATTAAATTTAAAAATGGTTAAGCCGAAGGACATTTAGAAGGCAATTTAAGATACCTAATAATATTATAGAACTCTGAACTAATAATGTCCAATAATCTTGGTAAGGGGAATATTGAAATAAAAAAAAATGATTACTTGTATCATTAAAATTGTCTCAAAGTACCAAAATGTTACTATGTGTGTTGAAAAAGTGTCAATAAATGTCATTCATCTGTGGGATGCAAATGCACACCCTACATATTGAAAATGACGCCACTGAATAGGTACCCACGTGGTACTCTAAAAATACATTTGTTAAAGACCAAATTGACTACTTAATTAAGTTGTTTTAAAGAGGAGTTGTGTAATGATTACACTACAAATTTAATATACCGATTAGTTAGGTAAATCAGTGGCGCTGCGAAGCGTGTTATCCCGAAGCGGTCGCTTCGTTTTTGTTATTCAACAATGAGGTGCAGGTTGACTACCATAATATGTAGGTAGTGATATGGGTCTTGATGCGTTAAATTGTGTACACAACAATGCTACGTAAATATTATGACGGTATGCATAGGTAAACATGGTCAAGGTTATGGTTATTCAACTATTTAAGTTCAAGTTTTCTTTGAATACATCGCGCCATAAGTTTTCGTGACGCCTCATGGATTATTAAACGCAACTTACCACACTTCCAAATCGCCATTAATTAATAACGTATCATGGGTATAAAACCATCGTCTTAACGACAGAGTTAAAGACGTTATGAAACACTATTATTTGCATTTATCTGTCGTAGCGAATTAATTAAAAATATTTTAACGAATTCACCTCACTTGCATTCAATAGTACATTTATGATCATTTATGGATCAGGCGTGTCCATTCAGAAGTCATATAATATATTTGTACCTAAATTACATTTGAAAAATGTCCGTTCATTGATTGGGAGAAAAATTCACGAAGTTGAACTTACGGACGCGAGTTCGAGTCTGTCGATTTAGACAATATTATAATTCGGGAGAACACTATTTAAACACGCGGACAGACGTGACACCGACCCGACGAATTTACATTATATTATGTGCATCATTTGTATTATTATGTATAATGGCACTCGGACACACGACTACAAAACAGTAGTTATCAATTTATCGTTATTATTGCACACAATATATAGTGTGATACGAATACAACATATAATATGACCATAATATGCGTTTTGATTAATAACATCGTAATCAGTATTGACATTACAGTAAAACCACCGTACTATGTTTACCGATTCGCTGAAGTTTCGCTATGGCCGCAAAGTGCAAACACAAATACACGTCGCAATGAAAATTCGACAAACGGATATTTTTTTCGTAAATTTATACTTCCGAGGATCCATTTAATGTCGTTCATTACACCAGCTTGGAAAATAAACAGTTCCCGTCGCCTGCGACACTATTTGCATATAGCAATACGAAACTCTAAAAAAAAAAAACAACAAAAAATGTCATGAGAGAGAAACTTCTTCATAATTATATTATATTTTGGAACAATAACTTCTCTACCACTAATTTCATTAGTACTAGAACGTATGAATTGTATGCACAACTGCACTGTGAACGTAATCTTACGATACTAAGATGACATTGGATTAATACCATTTTATTTTTGATAACTTAATATTACATTACAATTTATAATAATTATTAAACTATTTTAGTACAGTCATAAATGGCACCAATTTTTAAACTTCTCAAAAATGTAATTTATGGCTGTCACTAAATTTTTTTCACTTTTTAGGTAGGTACACATTAATAATATATTTTTATTCAAATTGTCCTTTAATAAATATATATTTTATCTGTGACCCAACAACCGACTAATACAGTTTAAAATAATAATGTAAACAATATCCAGGTAAATACAATTTGGCATAATTACCAACTAGCTACTAAATATATTTTAAGGTTAATACAAACTAAATTGATAAAAATTGACAACAATTTCTGGGAAATGTTGGCGCATCTAACATTAACCTTTAAATACCATACTTACATACATACATACTTAATATTGTAAGTATACGTAGTAACTGGCAAGGAAACTAGAGTAACCACAAATTAGTAATAATTACCGTTGTAAAATATATTTTATGAAGCATAACATACGGTGCGTACAATTATATGAAAACCAATTTACAATCATTATATTTGACAATATTTTAAATTTTGAATAACTGGTAGGATGGATGTTTACATAAAATAAAATATAAATATTTACCTGCCATTCATATGATGAACTACCTAGGTTCCTACGTCTTATTATTGTATAAATGTAGGTATTGGGCAACTCATAACGTAGACTGTGAAACCCGCTTTTTATCCGATTGTCAGCTTTTCTTTTTAATCAGTGTCGGTAGAATAATACTGCTAAAACATTGATGCGTGCAAACATACCCTTATGAATCGGACAAATGAACAAACACGGGGTATCGTCATTTTACAATGTTGATCTACCTTTCCGTCGTAAAGTTGTCTCGTTTACGTTTTTCATTTAGTACGTAACGACCCCATAAAATGCAAACTAATTACGTTTTTACGACGTGCGCGTTTTTTTTTTTTTAAACTTAATTTATTGCAAGTTTCAAACTTCATGATGTATATTTAACAAGCTATTTCATAAAACCGTAAACAAACGATATAAACAATCGTAAACGTAAAAAATTACAACACAACAGACTTTCCAAATATAAAGTTAGTTTATTAACGAACATGTTTAACCATAACATGTACCACTATGCCTATGTATACATAGTTATGGTGTATAATAGTGCCTACCTATATAGTTAATTATGTGTACAGTTATTCATTGAAAGTGTAATCATTTATGAAATTATAAAACTGCCACGTCGAAGAAATTGTCGTTTTTAAATTAGATTCAGTTATTTTTGAAACCACGATAAAATTGTTTTTTTAAAGTACCTATTCTATATTATTATCGTATTTTTTTTTTATATATACGTCCTGAATTTATTTATTCCAGAATAATAGTATAATGTTATAAAGAAAACAGCACCGAGTTGCATTACGTCTATTCGATGCATCCGACTGGTGTACTTTTTTTCTTCCCTTCCGACGGCCTTTCAGTATAATAGTTTTATATTTTTTTTACTATACAAGTCAATACACATTTAACGACGTTGGCGTCGGCGTCAGCGGTGCCACTGATGGTCGGCGGGTGGTCTTGGGTTAGTCGGGTGGGTTGATGGCATGAAAGAATTCAATAAAATACGCACTGTGGTATATAATATAATATTATGTACAAGGAACTGAGCTTGAGTTTAGAATTACAAATAAAATCCGGTCGTCGGATGACAGACCTCGGTGACCACAAGACGAATTTACTGCTCTTCGGGGATCAAAAGCGCAACATCAGTCCTTCGCCGCCACTGACTCCCTTCGCCGCCGTATCGCCTCTATCGTATCGCCTGACGGACACTGAAATAATAATGTACATTATTTACAGGCCGTAATGACAGTCCGATACGAACGGGCGCCGAGTGGTCTGTGCGCAGGGCTGCAAGTATGTCATATATATATATAGGTTCCACTGGAGCTATATACGCCTATCATTATTATACCTATATATACGCGATAATAATATAACGACCTTATCGTAAATGTGCGCCTGTTTATGTACGCGTCCTCACCACGGTATCCTGTGGTTGTGTGTACGTGATAAATGCAAACGGACATAAAAAAAATAGCGACGACCCCACAGCCGTGCACATTATACAGCACCAGCCGTGGCAGTGTTTGGTTGTGGTGGTGTTGGTGACGACCACGGTGGAGGTGTTGGTGGTGGTGTGTAGTATATTACTACAGCAGTATAAGCAGTTATATATATTATATTATACAGTGTGTCTCGAAAGACCCTAATTAACTCGGCGACTAATCAATATAAAATAATTAATTATGTACCCTGTTTTTTTCGACGGTCGTGTATTATAATACCGTATACGATTGCCGTCCGTTGAATTGGAACCGTTGTGGATATCTGTCGAAAAATGATTGAAACGCATGTTAAATAATATACAGCGATGTCACCTACCATAGGATCTCAGAAATGCTTAGGGTGACACGTGAATTTCGGGACACGCTGTATATTATAATATTATCTGTTATAACGGTTGATAGTACAGTTGGATTTCTTTTAACGGCTACTGCAGCAATAACAAACACTGCAGACTGTCGTCGGACATGGCAGATGTTATATTGTGTATACTTTTATTATGTAATATACTTACATACCGTCTGCAGTGAAGGAAATCGGCTTAATGGCATTTTAATAATTCAATATATTAAGAGTAGAGGAAAAACGCTCGGTTGTTGTCTTCGGGCCGTTTTCAATAGAATAAGAAGAATGTCCCTCGGTGGAAGAAAAGTACATCGCTGAAAATTCAATGGGTACTTTACTTGATCGAGTTAAATTATTGTCTTCGCGAGGATACTCGACACGATTAAAGGACTTAAGTGAATGCAATTTCCTTCAAATACATTAAGCTCTTATTTTACATAATGAAACGTACCTATATACATATACATTCTGCATAGCCAGCTGTATATTTAAATATATATTTCGTTTTTTTTTTATGTGAATAAAATTCCGTCGTAGTCCAAATGAAGTATCGGAAGTTATGATGTTTCTATAATTTACTAGATCCAAATCTGGACGAACATTACGCAAGCACAACTAAACTCACAAGCCTGCTGTTATCTGTAAAAGCTAGAAGTTGTTGTTTTCCAAAATTAAATATTCTGTCATTGCCACAATTCCTCTTAAATGGCTTGGTTCAACGTTTGAGGTTTTTTTGTTCAGCTTAAGATTTATCGTGGAGAAAATTAGCATTACATAAACAGTAGTATTTATATTCTTAAACGACGAACCATGTAATGGCAGCTACTTCGTAAACAGTCGCTATCGTTGGCCATGCATTCAACCTGACATTCAGCACATTAAACTGTTTTTTTTTGTACAAAGCTTCTATTTAAATAATAGGTACTTTCAATAATAATGAAAATAATGTAATTGAAATCATTTTGATACGACATAGTTATTACGATATTTCAACTTTGAAATGCAACTTTAATTTCCCCACAGGTCATCTGGTCTATCAGTACTGAAACATAATATTACGATACATTTATATTATAATATATTTATATAAATACATCTCATTAAAATTTAAGAAAATTCCAAAGTCGAAAGTAGGATTTATAAAATATTTAATTAGAAACCCAAAATTAATTTGTCTCAGTGTGTAATGAAGAAAGATTATGCACTTGTAAGATAATTGATTGGTATACAATTTGTCTTTCGTTAAAATACATTTATTTATTTAGGGCATTTTATCTTAAACAATATTTTTTTCATTTTTTATTTGTTCAAAATATGTTTATATTACACATTTTACATTTTAAAACAGTGTAAGCAATCCGTTATGATTGAGTCAGTTCAGTTTTCATAAACTTGTGTTAACAATCAGTCGTTGTTAAATCGCTTACGTTTGTTAAACTTTATAATATATTAATAATTAACTACTATAACAACTAAGACAACATACTTTTGAATAATTAAAATATTTTTGCAATTAATTTATTATTTTTGTTTTCAGAAGGTCATCCGGAAAATACCAAGAAGCTATTTCAGGTATGTGCATTTTTTTCTTCTAGAAGTACTTTTAAGTAAAAATACGAAAAGTGGATAATATTACAGATAGAAATATCTGTTAAAATCAGGGCTTGTATTTGAAAAAAAATTAATGAAATCAGATGAAATTTGCGTGTATATTAGAAACACTTGAAATAGAAGGAATAATATTATTACGTACGAAAGTAAGTAATACACAACTAAATCCGTGGTAGAGAACGGTCGGAAAATTTCCTACAACTTAAAAGAAAATAATAAACAAGAAATGAGTCGATGAGGCAAACGCTTATAATTTCGTCAGCACGAACAATATTATGCGAAAACGATGTGTGTTCCATATTTTAATATAATATTATTGTGTAGGTATACCTACTCGTACATTTTCGTATATTAATATTACAACTTAGTGGGATTAGATTGTTTATTTATTTTTTAGTGCTGTGCTTCATGACGCGTGCATGACGTACTGGTAGATTACCTACCAGGAATATAGTCTATTATGACTTTATGTAATTTAAAAATGTCAAAAAAAAATATAAGGCTGTGGTTCAGTCAAACGAAAATCAAAAGGGAAAATATATATATAAAACTGGAGAAAAAAATAAGTGCCGATATCGATAAATTTGTTTTTACATCAATCGCGGCTGCTCCGTCATTACCGTCAATGCTTTTCATATCAAATAAATGTATAATAAACCTACCTACTAGCTAGGTACACAATTTCGTACAATGGTAAACTGGATGACGAACCGGAATAAGACTACATTTTTATTTTGTCTCAATCCCTGGAGTACATAATATTACTGTTGTATTTTTGTTGTAGCAGCCATCTTGCTGACGAAATCAGCGATGAATTATTTAGAGTGGATGTATTGCACTATCGCATAAGTAGAAAAAAAATGATAATCACATTTTATGGATAGGTATTAGACTAGGTCATATTTTTGAGAGCACTATTGGAATGTCTGCACACTTTTGTTACGTTTGTACTTATTGTCATCAATTTTATTTTTGGCCTATCGCACAAATCACGATAATGATATTATTTTATTCAGGGACCTTATAATGTTTTCATGAGTTTCTTTCCCCAAATAAAAAAATAATGTCTCTTCTTTTTTTTTTTTGCTTTTATACCTACAGAGTTATAAAAATTCCATTAATTATTCTACTGTGAATTATTTCCAGATTAACTTTTTTAAGAACTTAAAATAAAATGCATAATATAATATGAGTATACACCTATTTAAATATTACTATTTCGCATGACATATCCTATAATTCTAAAGAAAAAACTTCATTTATTATTTCTTCATTATTTTACTCAACTGTAAAAAGCCTGTGATACTTCTCTCTTTGCATTTGATGTACGACAATAGTTATTGTACAACTCAAAAGATAAAAAAATTTTCATATTCCATAAACATGCAACACGATTGCTCTAATGTACCTATCGTTATGCCCGTTTTTTTGGCACTGGAACAACGTAAAAAATATATTATGCTTTCATTCGTCGATTCCAAGTAGTATACAAACGGATGCGCTCGCTGCAAAAGTAATAAAGCTAAAACAGGTTATTTTTTATTCCAAAGACATCCCGGTGCATTTCACTTGGCTTCAATCGGTTCACTAAAACGTATAGTCTCAAACCTAATCCGAGTGCATTTCGTGTTACCTCGATACTCATTTTTTTCACTGTCACTATAGGTACCGATTTATTTTAAGTCGAAAAACAGCAAAATAAGATGTTTTTTAGACGCAACAGCATTTGTTTTTATACTTTTATACTATAATATACACTATTGCAGCCTCTATAAGAAAAAAACGATTTATTCCATTCCTTTTACTATTGTAGTATATGTAATATAACTACCTTATGCTTGCGGTTATCGCAATTAAAAATAAAATATCATAATAATTCAAAATTTTAATGACCGACCGTCTATAAAATGTACTCTTTTTTATTATTCTCATTTTTTACTTACTCACGTGATACGAACAATTATTTATAATTGCACACAATGTACCCCTGGAAGAGTGAAGGATAATCTTTTACTACTCGTTCGTTCCTTATACATTCAATACGTTTCGCATTGTATTATTATTATTCAAGTTTGAAATTTAACTAATGGTATACATTCGTTTCTGTCGGTGGTACTTTATATCGCTGTATAAAGCGAGCTGCAATAGACATTTCTACGAAGATTTCTGTAAGACTCTACGGTTGAATATAAGCTCTTTTCCGAGAAAACTTATATAAAAGTATAAATTTGTTTTGATCCTCTTTGCGTTTATTTATCTTCATGTTATGGTACAATCTGGCAGTACTAATAAAATGATAGGTATACCTACTCACCGGTTTCCAAAAGCAAAAGATTCTAAAGAGGACTCCACAGATCCGCTTTTTAAATGGCTTGATACTGGAAATTCTAACTAAATATTATGAAAAATTAATATCCAACACTTCATTTAAATACAATTTCAACGAAATTTTGAAGTATATCGGTACCATTATTAGCCACATTCACGTATTATTGCAAAAAATTGTACAGAAATACTATTTGCAAGGTGAAACCATCTACTGGGAAAATGAAATATATTTTAATATGTATGAAGGTGTTCTCACACAAGTTATAAAAATCACAACTTATCTGAGAAATACCAAAACAGTTTTTTTTTGTCAAAAAATCAATACAACTTTACCATCATCTATCAAAATACAAATAGTAACGCTTTTTAAAAATGAGTTGGAATATAAAAACATTTATTTTGCGTTAGTACAAATCAAGTAGTTATAATATCTATACCTCTCGTGAATATTGTGTTGTATTTTTTGTTGCAACAAGTTTTATGTTGAGTGAAAAAAAAGATTTTTTTGAAATTATAATGAGATTTAAGATTGGAAAAAAACAATTAAATCAAAAACGAGCAACTATCGACCGAATCAATAACAGTGTATAGCTTAGAAAGTTAGTGCTTTGCCTTATGGTTTTGTTTCCAAAACATTTACCACGTATTTTGTTCTTCTTTCGTTTAATTTATAGAATCAGCTAGTCTTCAAAGTTCTATGTCACGTACGAATTCTCGGTTTCATACTAATGCTTAAATTAATATACTCGAGTTCAAACTCACAATTTGAGGCGATTAGTCATCTTAAAAAAATCAATCGATAGTAACTTTTGTTTTGTAATCAATTGGTTAATGTTTAAAGTCAAGTTAATTTTTCTTCCAAAATAAAACCTATAGATTTATAATAGCCTTGATTATTTTTTTTGTAAAAATCATTATTTTTAACCGATCATTGAACTAGGTTAGTCACTTTTTTATCTATTTAACATGACGTATAACATTATTAAATAAAAAAATAAAAAATAACTAGTACACTGAAAGAAAAGTAACTTTAAACTTAAGCTAAAGTCGTCTTGTCTATGATGTAACTGAATAGTTACCTATACTAATTACTAATTAGCGATAATAAAATAAATAAATATATAATTAATTTGAGTAGCGTATCGCAGGTGAGATAATATCATACGAAGCGATCACCGCTTTTTTTTTTCCGACCGTGGCCGAACTAACTGTCGTTATTTAAATTTCCTCTCCGTCCTGTCACGCGTTATATACCATCCGCCGTGTTAATAACCGAGCGTGGTCCACGAACGACTGGCACCGGGGACACGGGGGCTTTTTTTATTCAGTTTGAATTTCACCACCCCCCCCCCCCCCCACACGACCACCGTAGTTGTGTATAAGTATTGTATTTGCGTTGTGCACCGCGATAACGGCGTCACCCCCGAATAATATTCGTATATAATTATCATTGCAGAGTATTACGTGAATATTAATTATCGCCACCGCCACACGCCGACCGGACAGGAAGAAGGGGGAACTGCATAGTGGCGCGTTGCACTGTGTGAGAGAGGGGACGATGACGTAGTGGGTGGTGGTGGGTGCAAGGGGTAGTGGACTGACGGCTGTTTTCCAGCACTGTTTGCGCCCACAGCACCCGGTTATTAATGCAAAATACCGTTAATTAATCGCACATTTTTTATATTCCTCCAGTCGAACTAGGGTTTTTATAAATGAACTTTTAAATTGAAAAACGACAAAAAAAAAATCGCTTTTATTCATTAATTTAATAACGATCGGCGCGTGCGACGTCGGCGTTCCGCGAAACAAACTGTATAAGATAAAAACATTGACGGATGTGACAGACTCTCGGATTCGCCGGTCAGCTTTAATTAGTAAATTACTACGTATTCCGACTAAATGAACTCATTAACATTATTTTAATGTCTTTATGAAACCCAGACGAATTATGTGCGCTCCAGTTCTATAATTATTATTATTTTTGAATTCCCAGTGAATAATTTATTCTTTCCGATTGGACTGACAACGAATCGGTTTTGTTTTTAATTTTTTTTTTTTTTTTTTGTGATCAAAATGTGCGTAAAGGTTTCGCACTGAATGGCCGTTAAAAGGGTTTGAATGAAATGCAAAAATCCCATATAATTTTTCAAGAAATGGCAACAGAAGTGTTTCTTTTCAAATGCGTTGATTTATCATAGTTTTAAAATGTAATGTCAAAAACACAATGCAACCTCCTCGGCTGAAATCTTCTCGAGGTAAACTGTTATCCTCATTTTCTCGTAAACTAATATAAAAATAAACACTGCTCAGGGCTTAAGCAAAAAACGACAGTTAAAAATAAATTGTCTGACGACTCTTTATTATTATACCTATATCATTTACTCGCTGTATTAAACATAATACGCAAAATATTACATTATAATGTTTAAAAAGTCGATCGTTCTTCAATATGATCGTAATTTGTTTTTCTCTAATACCTACGTTAATATTATAAAATTATATTTATATTGTGGTTAGTTCTGATATTTTTCCTAAAATAATATTTTATTTATCCGTGCGAACATAAACGATGATTAGCTAATCGAACAACGCAAAAGGAATATCATTGTTGAGAGAAACGGTTTTAAACTGTCAGTTTATTCGATAGGATTTCGAAACACAATTTGATAAATATAATAATTATATAAATAGTAACCAACTGCTGATTGTTAAAATAACAAAAAGAGAAACAATGTCCATACAGTAAAACACTATATTACACTAGTGTAATTGGTCAAGTTAAAAAAATATTAAAAAAAAGGTTTTGCTAAAATATTATTTGCTTTACGCAACAGGTATATTTCTTAATTTTAAATTATAAAAGTATGTCATACTCATTTAACGACTGATATAATCGGTAAGCCTTCTTATAATTAAGTACTTCAGTACATGCTCATGTTTTCCTAGTATTGTTATTTTTATGCGTTTATTATATTATTCTTTTATTCTTAAGCTTTCGTTTCATAATGTATATTTTACATTAGTGCATAAGGAAATTACCAATAATTGTATGTTTTTTTTTCAAGTATTAAAATATAAATGTCGAAAAATCAAGTAATTCCTTTGTTGTAATCAGTATAATGCAAGTGTATAACATGATATTAAAATTAAAACACAACTGTTTGTACTCTATAATAGCTCTTCATTTAATTAACGCACAAAACAAATTAATTAAAAATTGAATAGCGATATCATTAATAATTTTAACTCATAACGTTGTATATAATTATTATACGATATTATAAAAAATATAATTAATTATAATAAGTAAGTACCTACCCCTAATGTTATCAAAACTTAACTTTTTTTTACATTTTTGTTTTGGGTAGTTTGAATGTTTTTTCTACTGGGTCACATAATATATTAATTTGGAAAATTAACTATTTAAATCGAGTTGGTATTTAATCCACTCTTAATATTTTAAGTGTCCATGACTTCTGTTGTGGAAAATTGTGGATATATGACTTTGGACGCAATTATAATATTATGGATTCTGTAGATAAATGAAATGGTTGAAATAATACTATTCTACTCCAACATTAATATAGGTTATACAAATCTGTAGGTAAAACTTAAGTACATTTTATTTTCTCCAATAAATATTATACTAAAATATATTATGACGGAACAGTGCTTTTATATATTGTATGTATATAGTTTTGTGACCAATAAAACCATTTATATTAAAAATTATATTTATCAGACATAATATTATATAGTTAAATCTGTAAGAAACAATTCATTCCAAAATAAATCCCAACTTACTAAAAGCACAATCTAATGTAGGTATATTTAAAATTTAAATAATTTATTATTTAAATCTTTAGGGTATTTCGGAAACAAAATGTTGCTAAAAGAAACCGTCAAATAGGTACAGGTTAGGTTTGTGTTAAACTCCGTTATTATTTATTAAATAGGTCACTGTAATCAAATATTTGAGGTTTGAATTCAATGACAATTCATTCAATACGATTAAAAACTATTTTGAACGAACATGATCTTATAATTATTTTCATTAGTAAAAATATTTAAATTTTAACAATTTATATTCGTATTTATTGAAAAATTATTTCAATAATTTTAAAAAATCTAAACATTTTTTCCTTTTGATTCCATCGAACAAACTAGATTCATTTTTCCACCTGCAGATACTACTCTCAAATGTGAATATTGAAGAATAATAGTTAATAAAAAGGTTATTTTGACACAAAAAATAAATAAACTAACAATTGTAAAATTAATGCATTGAAAATAAAACATAAAAAATTCAATAAAGGTTTCTATAAAATTTATTTAAAAGCTTAAATTGAGTTATAATTTTAAAATATTTTTTTTTTTCAGGCAATTATATGTTTCAATTGTTTATGAGTTCTGTTTCGCAGTGCCGCATTTAGACATTTTTCGCCCAGGTGCAAAACTAAATTGGCCTCTGTGAAAAAAATTGTTCCCCCTTAAGGGGCCTACCCACTTATAAAATGGGAGGTAGATCCTCATTAGCCTTTTAGATTTTGAACACAGAAAAGAATATTTGATTTACAATGTGTTTTTTTTTTTTAAAAATATTGTTTAGTAATTGCTTGATCCTCTCTCCGCAAAGATACATTTGAATTTATGTCACTTAAACCTTGCTTATAATTTATCATATAAGTTGTTTTTTAACATATTTATGTAGGTACTTCATGAATAAATAAAATAAAATTATATAAAAATATGCAAATTAATATTAATTAAAAAAAATTCAAACAGCATAATACTATATATATATATATAATACTATCATACTAAATTATATTATTATGTAAGACTGTTATTAAAATAATTAAAACTTTGAATTTTAATAATTCACAAGTAAACCAATTTCTAACCACAACATTTTGCCTCCCCTAAAACACTGGAGCCCGGGGAAGTTGTACCCAGCGCCCTGCAATAAATGTGGCCCTGCTGTTTCGTTATCCGTTTCCAATCGTTTATCGTTAGTTACCTATGTTATCCGTTATCGATTTCAATCGTTTTTTGAATTGTTTAACGTTATAATCATAACGTTATAAAAATGGTTTGAAGCCCTGGTCTCAATACTTTGGTAATTTAATTGAGTGTAGGAATCGTCAATTAAAGTATCAGTGAAATTTTTCATGTTTCTACGATTCTGAATTACAACAAAAAAACTAAAATGATGAGAAATCGTTATTTTACCCCACGAATATCCAAAATTTAGAATTCAGACCTTCATTTCTTAGCCTAGAATCTAAAATGAAACAATTATAATTTTAGGTTTCAATGCAATATAATTTACTAGAATGTTGAAATCAATTACCGAAAACATTGTGGGTTCACTGTATCGGACTGTATGTAAATGGACATAAGTTTTTGTTTTCGGATTGTTCATTGACAATTCGTGGCCGATGTTCAAAATAGTTTTCGATTCATGATCATTTTCCTGGGTTTCTAAACTTGCCTTCGTGGGTTAAAGGGATGTTACAGTGACATTTGTTGTCTCCGTCTTACAAGTGCGTAGCATACCAAATTTTACGCTAAGCAGACCACGTTGATCTCAGTTAGTTTAAAAACTAAAGTAAATTTACCTCTTATAACATTTAAAGGTAAGATTAGGCAATGACATAGACTTTTTATTGTATTTTAATTTTAAAATGAGTAATGATATTCAATTATATATATATAATTTTCAGATACTTATAACTCGCTTTAAATGTTATAAGAGCTAAATTCACTCCTAATGTTTAAGCTAACAGAGATAAATATCATCTGTTTAGGATAAACTTTGCTATGTGACGCACTTCTAAGACGAAGACAACAAAATATGTCACTGTAACGTCCCTTTAAAGTGCGCATAAACATAATGATATATACAATTGCATTATACTGGCGTCTCCATAACTTATAACCACATTTAATATCCTTTTTAGGTACCACCCTAACCTACACATGAACATAATTATTTAGTCAAATTAATGCAGTCTTTTGTACTTATAAACAGGGTTTCCCCTTCTCGGCCAATCCCCGCATATACACATGTACGTGGTAACGTGTGTAGGTTGTGGCAGAATTTTTAGTGGGAGACCCGTAGGTTTCTGCCATGCCCCGGGTGGGAGATGGCGGCACTTGTTCTCCGGACACCGTGACTTGCCTGAAGAAAAATGCCACGAAGTGGCCGAGAATCGAACCGACGACGACCGACGCCTTAGACCTCTTGGCCAAATCATCACCCATATTGCAGTATTATTACTTAATAATAACCATTGTTATGGTTTACGGTTGATATTTTCAAAAAAAAAGATAAACTTCACAGATTTGTTCGTCTTAGACATTATTTTTTAGCAGATGCACATTTTTGAAGAAAATAATAAAATTTCAAAAAGAACCCAAACGTAGAAAATAGATAACAACTAGATAGGATAACTTCAGACCACTGCACAGTGCACACTCGATATCACGTATTTCACAAGCTAAAATAATGTCATCACATGAATAGGTACTGTTCACAATTTCGTCCCTGTAGCGTACACGTCGTCTGTAAAACGATAGCCATACACACACTTCTAGAGGCACCGTAGTAAATTGTGCACACTCTCGTGGATCTCCCAAAGCCAGGATCACGTCGTCTCTATGTAATGTATACTTAAATATATTATAATGTTAACCACTGACTGGCAAATATGGAGTGCACATGTGTGTTTCTACCATGCTAGCACTGACGGTGTCGAGCGAGTGCAATGTATACTATATATACTCGTGTTTATACTTTATGCATTATACAATATACACATACATAATATATTATATTCGCCTATCATATGCATATATATATTATCATATACGTCATACATGGTACCTATATGGGTGCGGAATCTCTCCGACGTTTGACACGGCCGAACGGTTCACTTTGATGCGATCCGGCCAGGGCACGAGTAGCATTATTACATGTGCATGCCTGTGCATTATTACGTGTCTACATATACGCATAATGATAATATACTACATACTACTACTGTGTAATATAATATTATGATACGAGATTATGTTGTGTACTCTGTTATGATATATATATATATTAATAATAACATACAATGCTGAATACACAGATAGGTTACCTTCGTTGTGTGCATTATGTGAGTATATTACGGTGGGCGCGGGTGGAACGGGACGACTGCAACTGTAGCCGACGACGCGGTCATTGCAGCCCATATCGTAATTTACACGATGATAGTGTTATTATTAAAATACACCACGTGAGCCAGACCGGCGGCGCAGCGATGCACTTTATCGCCATCTTTCTATGTATATTTATCATAGTATATCGATAGGTGTACGTCATATATATATAGGTCCAAAAAGGCAACCGATGTAGCCATTTAGGCATCACACACACAGATGCAAATGAATAAACATGTATCTATGCCTAATATTATGTTTTACAATATAATAATGATATTATGTTAAATGTCCGGCCAGTTGGTGGCTAGAGGTGTCCAAGTAAAGTTGAATTTATGTCGAAATCCAAAATCATTGTTCTCCACAGGCCTCAGTGCAGCTGAGCATCGCATTCGATTATCGTGACCAGTGTTACATAATAATATTCTTATTTATATTATACAGTTTGATTTTTCGAAGCAAAGGATCGCATTTTAATGGTTTTTTTTTTAAGAAATATCTCTCATGTTATGGTTTTAAAACATCCACCACATACGGTTAAATACAGGTTTTGATTTGTCTTTTTTATTATTTTAATTTTTAAATAACAAAAAAGTATACATTATACAGTGTATAAAAAATCGATTATAATATATTTTTTTCATAGTTGACATTATACAAGTATATAGACTATAGCTGATATATGAACACAAAAAAAAAAAAAAAACAAAATAAAACGAAACAGGTCATGGATTATGGACAAAACGATGAACTCCACATAAAAAATTCATACTATATGATAAAATATGCTCTTATTATATTATTTTGATCTCAGTACAGTATTTATATACATTATGTATATTATGAACCGTCGGAATTCTGTGTGCTCGATGACCCGTTACCTTTACCTGGTATTAGATAGTTTTTATTTCCTTTACAGTTTGTTCTTTACGCTTCAATTTGTACCACCAATTTTTTCTTTTTACCGTACAATTTACTCTGAACCAGAGGTCACTGTAATATACTGACATAAACTGTCATTCACTACTTATAATAATATACTATAGTATAATGATCCTCGAGTTTCATTTGTATTTATACAACTGTCATTCTTATGATATCGCTAGTTTAGATTAGGTTAAGAAATCTTATATTAAGGAAATTTAATATTAATGATACCTATAGCTTCTTCTCTTTTCTCTTATTCTTTCTTGGTTTCGGCCTTATAGACCATATAGCTAAATAAAAATCTTGCCACCTGTTCCTGTTTTCTGCCGTATCTCTCCATCTTTTTAACGTCCTTCTTCACATAGTCTTCTCATTTTAGCTTTGGTCTCCCTAACGGTATTTTCCCCATAGACTATTCTTCAATTACCCGATTAACTATAGATCCTTGTTTACTCCAAAGTAATCTTATCTTAGAGATCTATTTAACTATCTTCATCACTATGTAGTTAACTCCATTCTTTAGTTGGACTATCAAAGACTGGGTCATATATTTATCATATATTCCGTTGCAGATCTATTGGGTATAAACCCACCAGGGTACCCGGATAGCCACCTAGTGGCTAGTATACTCTCTGCTATTGGTCCTACTCTATCTAGTATACAATATTTTAAGACCTTATATGTTGTATGTAATAATACAATCCCTAGATAATTATTGCTGTCCTGTGGGTATTTTTTTGGGGATATTACAAACTAATGTGGTATCCCAATCTACTGGAAGTCTTTCCTTGAACCATGCATTTTTTATAATACCATATAGTCTCTTTATTGTTTCCTCGACTAGGATCGTTAGCATTTCTTTCTGAATTTCATCTTCCCACGGAATTTGATGGTTTTTATTATGTTTTCTATGTTTGGGGGAGGGCATTTAATATTAATAGGTTTTGCCGGTGTTCATATGATTGTCTGTATTGGGTTCTTACAGTTAAGCAGTTCACCGAAATACTGTCTTTATTTTTCTAAGAAAAGACTTGTTCCGTAATTGTTGCCTAAATGGTACCCATATGTACGATTAAAAAAAAAAATAAGAATATATTCTAGGACCTTCTGTTGGTAATAGCAATCATTTGAATCGTAAGCGAGTCTAAATCCTAAATTCAGATAAGTATTTAATTATTAGAAAATTAAATTTGTTTATTTCCGCACCACCATAAAAATAAAAAGTAACATTTCGTACGGGTTACCACTTTTCAAAATAAAATTATCCGATATAACCTAAACGACTATTTATATATTCACTTTTAACGAGTCTTAAAGATTTTATTGTTCAATAGTAATAACGCAGTTCAAATGCAGCTGCTAGAATGGTATTCTAAACTTTCAAAGCGATGATAATTGCACAAGATAAAACTGAACGTTATCTTTGTCGACAATTAAAAAATGATAACGATATTATGTTTTGTATATTATATACATTAAACAGTAATACAGAACTTCAAAATTTAAACACAACTGCAGACGTACAAAGATGTTGTGTATAACAGAGTTGAATATATTATGATTGTAGAAAGTTTTGTCCAAACAACCCATTTAAATAGAGCATCATCCAAATTCGTTCACGTTGCTAACTTTATCTGAAACAATATTTCATAAATTGTATATTAATAATCGTGGAGCTTTGATTTGGTTTTATAAAACAAAATTGTTAGCAACTCTTTCATATTTGTTTCTATAAAATGTAATTTAGTTAAGAGTAAAAAATGCCGAATTTTTTTCAAATAATTAAGAAAAACGTAATACAATTAAGAAAAAATGTTTACCCACTCAAAAGTAGTTTTTAATAAAATTAATTTTGTTTTTTTCGATGAAACTAAAAAATTAACAATCGAAGATAATTTAAACCATCACCAAATGTTTGTATTATAATTTTCTATACACAGTATAATTTTTACTGTTTTTGAGCTATGATTAGCTTACAATTTTAAAAATTGGATATAAGTTTCTTCATAATATAAAACGTAATCCCACAAATATTATTTATGAACACCTTTGTTTAAAAATAAGTGAAATATATTTGTGAATGTTAACGTGAAAAAACGATTTTGTTTTAGCAAATAATTAAAACAAATAAGATTCCAGAAACAAAATGTTAATATATTAGCTTTTCCATATTATTATCCGTATTATTTAAAAAATATTTTGACTCTTTTTGAGCTATTTATATACATAATTTGAAATTTTTCGATTTTTTTTCTTCTTGAAATATCGATAAAAGATCGTTTACTTCATCAAAAAGTTTAAAAATGTTATTCAAGGTTCATCATAATAGTTGTTTTTATGGCCAATTATAAACATAAAGATAATTGATAACAACGTTTTTTTTATAAGCATTTGAAGTTAAAAATTTGAAGAAATTCAGTAAATTCAAGAACATTGTCAGTGACGTGTATCACAAAAGAAATCGGTGGCTCAAATAGTTTTTTAGGTGACCTACCCCTCATATTACTGTTATACCGACCTATAAAATTACTTATTTTTTTTATCTATCAACCCACCCAACCCTTATTGAAGGTGTTGCCCGAGCAACCATTGAACTCTATGTTACACGCAACTAAACTTTTTGCACATTATTTTTTAGTTAAACATTTATGTTTGTTTAATTTGTATAGCTAAGAAAGTTTAATACAAGGTTTCTCAAAATAGTAGTTAATCGTAAAAACAAAAAAAAAAATATATTATATAATATCTATGTATCACAGTTGTTTTCATAGACGTTTTAAGTTAAATTGTGGTCGTAATTAGATATTTAAACGAAGAATAATTTGTAGTAATTCAATAATTTGCGGAAACTTGAAACATTTAATGTACAATATACTATTATATTTTATTCACATAATGAAATTTTAAAATGCGATGTTTTCAATAATAATGTATAAACCATTTAAGACTATTTACCGTTTTACTAATAGTAAGATATTTTATAAAGAGATATGATGTAAATAAATGCAAGACCAAACTGTACCTAAATTGCATACCCGTATCGCCGTGTTAAAATAGTTTAATATTATTGAGCTTGATAATAATAAATACATTTTAATCATGATATTGTATCTTGTTTGATATTAACATATTCTATATATTATAACATAATGTTTATTTAGTATAACAATTTTCCGTGTAGAAGAGAAAAAAAATTATATATGCTTTTTATCGAGTCACCCACGAACGACGTGCTAGTTGCCGGAAAATTTTGCACATGAGTTAAAATGAAACTCAAGTGCAATAATTATACAGTCAGATTTCCATTGACATTGACTTCATTTTATAATAATAATTTAACTATAATGTAGTTATATTATTAAAGCACATTCAATTAAAATAACAAATATGAACAAACAGTAATGATTTATATTATTATTTATTAAGTATATTGTTATTTTATCGTATTGAAATAATGTTGAAAAAGTAATAAAACTCACAAAAATACACATTATTTCATTAATAAATAATTTATTAAATTAAATATAATTTATTAATTCATTTTCTATCGATTGAGATTAGAAAGTCTGAGGCAACGCTTGCAATTTTAACTGTAACGCAGTCCATTTATGTATTTCTTATGTCGAATGATGGTGGATGTAATACCGTACATCTAGTATATTTTTTTTGCGTCTTCAATTTGTAATCAGTCCTTTCTTTGTCATCCATCTGATAGAATCCACGAGGGTGCTCTGCAATCCAACGTAATTCATTCATGGGCCCATCGCTTTTAAAGTTCCCATTTCTATCTTTTAGAATGCCAAGGACCTGATTGAAACAAACTAATTAATATAATAAAAAATATGAAATTAACGTACAATTATATTCATAAATTAGTATCTTTATTGAGAGATTCTTGTGGTTCCACAAATAAATATTTTATGGATTTTTATTGCAATTATTTATTACGATCTCTAAAAAATATGCGCAAACTCAAGTATGGTGAGCCAAGAGGGCAAACGACTTTTAAATTATATTTTTCTCAAAACACTCGATGAGTATTCTATTAAAATTAATTCTCCACACTGCAAAAGAATTTACAAAACTAAATGTTAAAGACTTTAACAATTTTATCAATTGGGCAATATCAAGACTATCTATTTGCTATATATTATGGATTTTCTGTTCATGAAAATATAAGTCTAAAAATTGACTATGACATGAAATTACTTGTAGTTTTCAAAATCATCTGTTAGACAAACCTAATATTAATAATTTAAATTAAAATCACTATCAAATATATTAATGAGTCTTTATCACTTTTAGATCACAAAAAATAGTAAAACAACCAAAAAATATAAGTTACACTAAATAAATATATAAAAACGACACCTCGATACCATCGCGCAACCAACATACCGCAAAGAATCTAAACACAAACGGTTAAAAATATTAGTCCCATGGGTATGTTACCGACAGTGATATTTATTATTAAATACTCGGTCTTCGAATAGCATAACATTATCGTGATTCAAATATGTAAATTGCAATCATTTCGATACGATTTGAAAAAAAAAAATGCTACAGCACCTACAAAACAAAACAAAATTTTCACTTTTCAAGAGACAAAATTATATTTAGTTCATTTCGGGCAAATGCATCAATAATAATATTATTATAAATATAGTTTTTGCTTTTCCTAAACAATATCTTTCGATTATTTGCCTAGGCGATTATTTCACCTTATCACAAGCGTCGGTATATCAGTGACTGACGTAATTGAGCTTGGGCATTTTAAAGTTAAGTGTTTTACGATACTATTGGTACTAGCGCTTTTTTTTTTATCAAAAACCATAATAATGTAAATAAATTGTAATTAATCATATAAGTGAACAGTGTAGTTAATCCTGTAAAACGCTTTGGGTGTGATTTTGCCCGAATTGAAAATTCTTGATTAATTCTGTATTAAATCTCGCGCATCTGCATCGAATCGTAATGCCAACTTACATTTAGCAAAACATTACGCCCAAGTGTTATGGACGTAGGCTCCTATGATACCCAAGTGTGCGTCTTATATTCACATTCGCCGGAGATGATTAACGACGGAAGACTGTTATAATACACATCATTCATTACTCGGAAACAAGCGTGCAGTACATTTATGATTTAATTAGGACATTACGGTATAGTAATTAATGAGACCACACTATTAAACGAGAGTCATACAATAAATGGAGTATGCAATCAAATATTGTATTATAACATCATCACCTATTCTAATATTTTTTATATAGTTAGACACCTACTTCCGATTTATGGATTTTATTTTTATTTTTTATCATAATAACTTTTCATCGTTTTTTATATATCAGAATATTAATTGCAAGTCTTTAAGTGACCTAACTTTTTGTGAGTAATGTTTATACAAAAATGATATCTATATTCGATGATAAAACTTGTCCAGTCAAAATATTTGAAATGCTGTTAATTCGATATTATAATATGTGGTTAAAGTAGACTTTCAAGTAGTTTACATGCTAACAATAATATATAATCCAGATTAAATTTCAAGTACCTACAAAATATTTACAACAATAGTAAATATTATTGTTTGTAATGTACAACTACTAAACTATCTATTTTCCAAAATTCGATTGGTTAGGTCTATAAATTGGCCATATTATTATATATCCTGTCATTATTATGAGTTTAATATTAGCCTAGAGCAGGGATGGCAAATCCTGGGGCATGCGTGCCCAACATGACACGTGAAAAATTGTTGAGGGCACGTTAATAATTAGTTATGTTTTTTTTTTATTATTATATATTTATATCTTTTATTAAATACGTTGAAATTACATTTTTTTGCTTATATAATAAAAATTTAAAACTGTCCGTTGGAAACTGCATAATTGAAAACAGCTCCACGGATTTGGCTAATTTTTTTTAATTTTCATAATATAAAATATTCCGAATTACGGAGAAAAAAAAGTTGCTATGAAAATTTGGAAATCCGGAAAAAACTGAAAAACTTTTCAATGGGCTTTTCTGTATAAATGGTTTTTATTGGTTGCATACTGCGATATAATAACAGCAGCCAATTAGTAGAAATAAGTATTTATATTACGGTTGATACAGGTCACTTATAATACAATTATTGGATTTAATAATTTTGATTTAAAATTTTGATCACTTTTGGTCACTAATTTTTAACCCGCATTGGTTCATTCAAGTATTAAATAAAGGTTATACCAATCGATTCCTTGAGACTAGTCAATAGCTTATTATTTCAACCCCTGTAGGTATTTAAAGAGTAGTTCATTCCTATATGATATTTTTTATCTCATGAAAAAATAATATTATTGTTAATCAATTTATGTAGTTGCCATAATATGTTACATATTATATTATTATTATAATGAATACAAATATGGTATATAAATTATTTTTTACAAATAAAATTATAAAATTAAAACAAATCTATTGCTAGGGCATTGTGGGGCGGGAAAGCTAGTATATATTATATATCAATATTTAATAGCACACAGGAAAAAATATATCAGGTAATTTGTGGCAAGTATCGTTAGAAAAATTTGCCAACTACAGTGGCTAGTCATATGAGTACATTTTCATAATGTACGTAAAAGTAACGTTCTTATTACAATATTTTTTTACTACATTAATAACTTTGTATAAAATATTTACAGATGTATTATATAATATTATGTTAAACCTAACTTCAGCCAAACACCCGCGACCCACGTCACAGCTTATAAACGTAGTATTTAACAATTTTTATAGCACTGTCTGACGTGCGTGAAAATTTAACTTTTGCAATGAAGTCCCGAGGTGGTATTTATGACATATTTTTGTTTTTAAATATTATAATATTTTTTTGTGTGCGGTTCAGCAGACACATCTAAAAAACGACAATATTATATTATATATAGAAATTATTTGATCATTATTGGTATAATAATATAATAGGCGTGTATATACTTAATAGGTACCAGATGTTTTATTATTTAAGCAACAATGTTCAAAAACAATTATTTACGTCGTTGCGTTATAGAATACGTTGTTGATTTTAAACACGTTAAAACCATATTATAATACTATATACATACCTAGCCTACTACTAGCAACTGCAAAAATGGTGTTAGGTACAACGAGTCTTTACGCTTAGAACTAAACATAATGATATTATGATTTATCGATTCGTGATTCGATTCAACTGTATTTTCACAGCATAATATAGTTGTATAATATATTGTACAAGTTCACTGTTTGAAAATAAAAATTAATTATACCATTATGTATTTCACATACCTATTAGGTATGTGTAGGAGTAGTTAAAAATGTGATTCAGTAAAATATTCGAATGACAATAATTTGCCGACGTTTTCCGTATTATCTAAATGTTATTAAAATATGTAAAAAACAAAACGGTAAAAAGGGTTTCCAGTTTTTAGGTAATCCACCTAACATGACACGTACTTACGATATAGATGTTATTTTATCTTTTACTAGATTCACGATGTGGCTGGGTTAAATAATAGGTACCTACGTTGTTTTTATTTCGTTGTTCGACTTCGTTAATCTCTGCAATTAACTAATATCCTCTCGCCAGGAGATAACTAATGTACCTACTATTTGTTTTTATTGACCTTACACCAGATACAATTTATTATACCCTAATGTATGTCATCATAGTCTCACCAGAAAATAACGATTTCGTTTTATTTCATATCCGTCTCTAATATTCATACTTTCATCGAACAACATGTTCAAATATTTTACAACATAGATATGTGATTACTGGTTATCAACACCTCGAAATTTATTAAATTAAATTTACTCTGATTAAAATGTTTTACTCAAAATATACTTTACAATAACAATTATTACTATGCATTTCTTATAAATATTTCCACTTATTAAGGAAATTAAAGTTTATTAGTTGACGTTACTTTTTATTTCAACAGCATAACTATGTAACGTATGAGAATTTCGATAAGCTATCTGTAATCGATTTTTTTTTTTAAAAAAAGCATAATATTATATTCTATATTTTAATTACATTGTTCTAAAATTTGGGTAATCTAATTCAAGTTTGTCTTATATAAATAATAACAAAATTATAAAAGTAAAAACTCTATATTGATAATTGTATTTCAAATAAATAGAAATGTATACAACTATAATATTATTATTATACATTGTTAAACAGCGTTGAATTATGATAGTTTCAAATACGTGAGCACGTGAATTTGTGCATTCTATAAGGGAAGAGTAAATAATATACCCAAGGGCACGCAAATGAGTATAATATCACACACTCCATTGATCGAGTCATAAGCGCTTTAATAATTTGATTTGTTTTCAGGGGGGAAAAATGCGTACTAATGACGAATGCGCACGACTTTGTGCGTTTCTTTGTAATTAAGTTCGTTAATGAAACCTCACATCACTTCCACTTTGTTATAGAAAAAAAAATTATGTGTAGACAAATTATAAAATATTTCTGTGAATTAAACGCTCAATACTGATGATATTCATTATAGAAGACAACACATTGCGGGTGTGGTGTCCTCTTAATCATATAATCACAGAAAGGCTAATTGGACTTCGGTCACACAAACTCAACCAAGTTCATTTCAATTCGATAAATTAATTATAATTTTAACGCTTTTGAAACTCAAGGATATTATTACATTTATAATAAATATAATCAATAATTACAATACATTTTTTAATAAAAAAAACTGTTTAGAAGGTTTTCGTACTATTGTCTTTTTGTATAAAATACATCCTCTATTTGAGATGTAGGCAGTTTGAAATTTGAATTATAATTGGTAATATCTGACTCGATTCAATGGTAGCTGAAGATTTGCATAGACGAATGAACTATAAACTAAATTATTTTATAGTATTTAGTGACGGCACTTCAAACACACAATATAAAGGTTTTCTATTTTTAGGACAAAGAGAAAAAAATGAATAACAATATTATATGAATTGAAAATTTAAACATGTTTTCATGTCTTTGATTAGAATCAAATCTTAATTAAAAAATTTGTTTATATTCTCGTAATTTTGGCTGTAAAAGCAAATAAAAGTTTGTATTTTATCAAACTTTAAATTGAGAAAATATAAAATTAATTTCATTTCGAGGAGTGACCGAAATAATGGAAATGGTCTTGTTATGGATATTTAAGTTAATTAAAACCAAAAAAACCTTCGCTGCGTTCATTTTCGCAGACACGAATAGTATTTTCCCCATCTAGATATAATGGAAAATAAGATAACGTGAGTGTCTATTTTTAGAGTTAAATATGTACACAATTTATAAAAGTATATTTTTTCAGTTAAAGTAATTTTTTATTTTTAATAATTCTTCAGAATTTTAATTTACTGTTCAAATTGAGTTTAAATCTGCTATAGTCTTTTCCGAACTACGTTAAGCTAGAATACGTAAGCAAACTACGTTGTTATAACGTTTTCGAGAAATCCTTTGTAATTTCCCCCAACTTTCAAAACTTAAATTTTTAACAAACACAAACATTTGTGCAGAAATGCATTTTTTATGCCAAGCATTCGCGCACCAAGTCACATTGTTCATACAGAAAAAACTACAGAGTTTCATAAAAACGAAATGTGATGCAATTGAAAAGGCAGTCCTCTAATTTGGAAATTTGCAAAAATGTGCAGTAAGTACCTAGTTACAATTTTCAAAAAATTATAGGGGGAATAATTGGGTGGTCATTATCAACAAATGGATATGTTTATGATCAGTGATTACGAACGGCTCAAAATTACTGGACGTACCGGGACGGCATTATATGGTGCTGAAAGTTAGATTAGGTTAGATTAAGGTTAGACTCATGTCGGGGGTCCTCGGCAGCTTTATGTAAAAATAAAATATTGTGTGAAAAATTATGTGTAATAAAAACAATTATAAATGTGTATGTTTTCAGGTATATAATATATACTTAAGTGATTTATAATATAAAATTAGTAGGTATTAAAATGAGACATTTTGTAAAAAAGGGTATTCAAAGGAAATTGGAAGGAGTCTAATAGTCTTCCATCAAGGGACCGTGTTCGTAAAAATTCAAAAGCTTAAAAACTCCTGGTCTAGGTTATGCACTACATACCTTTGATTGGATCTGGACGGGCAGGTCCTGTTTGCCATTGCGGCCCAACACGCTGATGATGTCGGCGATGTCATCATCGGACGCCCCTGCACTCTCGAGATTTTCCACCACTGATTCGAGCACGGGCATGGCACTCAGGTCCACCGGCGTGTCCTCAGCCTCTTCCATTTCGTCCTTGTGCAGCACCACGTTGGTGAGCGCATGCGCGATGACCGTCTGGACCGCTTCCTGGTACACTCTTGACGTGCCCAGGTGCTTGAGCGGACGGCTGTACAGAAAAATGACTTTATTCGGAGGTTCCACCACCTTTCCCATCAGGCGGCTGGCGGACCCCATCACGTTGGATATGGCACCGCCAGTCGCGTCCACTATCCTCTTGAGCGGCCGCATTGGCTTGATGGCGTTGCCCACTGCACCGACCACCTTTTGCGTCGCGTACTGGCCGCCGTCCGCCAGCTTCGACGGTATCCTGTCCGGAACATACAACGGTTAGGGTGCGGTATACGGTTAAGGAACAAATTGTTTATAATTTTGATTTAGTTAGCGTGGTTGTACGTAATATTATAATAATACTATACCTATTATAGTTATGCAGAACGATATCGGTATCGAAGAAATTTTCCGATATAGATATCAACTAATACACTAGCATTTATATTTTGACAGTGAAGACATATTTTAACGGTTGAATAAAATATCAACTAGGTACGTTACGAAAAATTACAATTATAGACAAGTATAATATTTTAATATAATTTATATTACTTTTCTTATAAAACTTGTATGTAGGTATTTTACTATGTTTCTTTTAGTTTATTGGTATAATAAAAATAATCTATAATACTATTATAAAGCTGAAGTTTTTGTTTGTTTGAACTACTGGTTCGAATTGAGAAATTATTTTTGTGTTGGATATTTAATTTATCGAGGAATATCCAGGCATCAAATTGTATGTTCGCACATTGCCTACCAGGTAGCTGAGTTGAATTTATTGGAACGCAAAAGGATTTGAACAATTAAAATTGTTTAAGATTTATAATTGTTTATGGATAATGAAGTGCGAGGGATCAGCTAGTAAATGTATAAAACATGTATCATAATTCATGAGAAATACAAATTGACAATAAATTTACTTTCGATATTACGATACTGGTATCGACATCGATATCGTTTGTCATTTTATATCTCAATATGATATCGATATAAACTATGTACCTATAGTAAATGAAACGATATTGATACTAAACGAAACATCGTACTGCATTACTAACATGTTATAACTTATAATATTATAGCTACGACTTTGAACATCAGTACAAAATTAGATTCACATAATCGCGTTTGTATACCTCAAATAGGTTTTATAGATAGCATTATATTAACATTACTTGGCTAAGCTTCTAGTCATTGTTTTGCATCCTTGAACCACTTCACTGAAAAATCCACCTTCAACATCAACAAGGAGGATACTGGTTGTCATGCAAATTAACTGTAATGTGATAAATATTGATTAAAACTATTACTGATAAATCCGAAACAACAATTATTTTTAAAGTTTAGTTCCAGATATGTTTATTTATTTCTATAAATTGTAATATAGATATTTGATGGAGATAAAAATGTTTACTCTACAGTATGCATTGTTGTTTTAAACATTATCATACATATTGTTGATATAATACATTCTAATTTTTATTTACTACATATGTATTCATATATTTATATAAGAATAATGAAATAACTTTTATTATATTATTTCTATTATAGTATATTATATATAAATCGTTTTACCTATAAGAGTATTTCAATTTTTAGCATTATGTTGTTTAAAATGTATTCAAATAATAATTCGTTTTAAAGAGATCAAAACTGAAGATTTTCTATTTTTGTCAACACTTATCCAACATAGGAAGTGTCAACATATTGTGTGTTCTAACTCTAACGTACCAATTGATATAATGAAGCAGTGGAGTCATAACAATTATAAATGAAGATTTAAATTTTGCTAGCAAATATACTATTGGGATTGATTTTCTTTCATATTTATTTGATCCCCTTAAATATTAATACAGCTGTACTAATAAAAGTATAAATTAAAAAATGTTTGGGAAAAAGTCTTATGTGAAGAAATTTATGTCAAGTAAACTGTATGAAAAATTAAAATCTGTTTTCATGATTCGTATCGCTTTATTACACTTTATTCACGCTGAGAATGAACCTTGGCCACCAAATTGACCACCGTCTGACAAAACCTGGTCACCATTTAGGTTCCTTCTTAGCGCAATGGGTGGATGCTCAATTAAACAGATAAATAATAATGATAATAAATTAGTTTAATTTTCATTTCACAAATATGTATAAATTAAAAACAAAAATATAAATTTATAATTCACTAATGTGTTAAATTAAAAAGGTAGTTGTAGGTAGTAATATTAGATATACTGTTCACAGATAATTTAATAATTCTAATAGAATATAATTAGTGTATCAGAAGTTAAAGTGATGTTTAATCATTATGTTTAGTAGGCCTGAGAAAAATTCAAAGTCAGAGTAAATATTGCAAAGGGACATAAATCTAGATAAGGGTGAGTGTTTTTGTTAAATTGGTATTATGATATAAGATACAGTCATGTAGAAAAGTGTGGGAGATCCATGATGATTAAAAGGGACTTTAAAATGGATTGTGATCTAATAAATAAGGAGAGTTAATGTGACCAATAAAGGCAAGTCCAGTTGTTTCTTGTGTACTAATTTTGCCATGTTTAAGGAGTTTCAATCTAACTAGTTTTGTAATTTCATTAATTAAAATAAAACTCATATCATTTTATTTAAATTGTATTATTTATTAGGTTATAAAACTTATTTTTTATGTTAACCAACATTTGACATATAACATTATCAAATATTAAATATAATAATTAATATTATGTGGAAAAAATGGGTTTAAACATAAGACAGATTATGAACACGTACAATGTACCTACACATAAGCCATTTCCACCTCAATGGTTTAATAATTATTGTAAATTACATTATTGTTATGTTTCATCGAAATTAGGTTAGTTATAGGTAATCGAAAGTATATTACGAAGGCTGAAAAATGTAAAAAATGGAAACTTAGTACAATTTCTGGCATAATATAAGTCGTGACATGAATCCAACATCAGTTTCACACCATCCCTTTCGGTAGGTACGTGTTTTTCCTCACCTTCCCAAATGACTAATGCAACAATAATGTCGAATAATTGTTTTACCATGGGAGGGTTCTCTAGAAACGTTTCATTATTTTGTATTATAATATACTATTGTTCTCAACCACAAACTATACAATGCAGTAAAAAACAAAATTGTGTTTTGCCAAAATAATTGGGTATCTAAACGCATCGGATTAATATTTTATCGGCGTCCACTCGACGTGTATACCTAACAATAACTATTGCACCTGGTCTTACTCTTATTCATTAAATTAACGATTTGCAGTAAGTCTTTACAACAGCTGTACGACGATGTCGATATTAATGTGGAGACAACAATAACGAATAAAATGATGAATTTATACGTTATTCCCACACAGAGTTCCAGAAGAACGCTAGAGTTTTCGAACGCATTTCTTGTTTCAAAATATTGTTTACTAAAATATATAGCTATAAACTATATTAAAATAACTGTAGACCATTAACATTCGGTCATAAGTTCATAACGATATCAATACCTATATCGAAAATCTAATCAGTGTCTATCGCAATCATTGATTTCGTCTATGGACAGTGATAAGTTTGAAAAAAAATAAAAAACGAACTTGTTTACGAATTTATAATAATACAAGAGTCGGAATGTATGAAGTTAATTTACGTGGATCCAAAAATTACAATAATTTAATTTTAAAGAAATGTTGTGGTTTTTTCATCATATATATTACTATACAGGTCAACCAAGTCTCTAAAACACAAGCCATTCAAATCGTAATTACGATCTGCTGGAAAAATATACCGTGTACCTACCTATAATTACTAATAAATTCGCATTAGACGTTCTTCGTATAACCATTGCACGTTATTGCGCTTTTACCTCAATTATAGTTATTTTATAGTGCAATAGTGCGGACTGTACCTTCAGAGATGTCGCAGTATACGAAAATTTATACGATATCACATATTATTATAGTGCTACCCAAGCGATGTATAAAATTGGTCTGTTTAAATGTTATAAGGGACATTAATGTTTACTTTAAGTATTCACAGATACATCTTAAACATTCTCTATTTTGTGTAGCGAGAATTTTGTTTTGTTTTTAAAGATGATCAATTAAAAACAAAGTCATCTCGGTACATATTAATATATATTTACATATTTGGTCGTTTGGTGGCTGGTTTTATTATTAAAATATCCGGACATTATGATCTATACGCCACGTATCCATCATAAAATATACCACTGTAACATTATATTATTATGATACGATTGGTATTAAGATTGTAATGTATATTATGTAAAAATTATGTAAAAAACTAAAAAAGTGTTATTAATCAATAGTTAAATTTGTTGAAATACGTAAACAGTAATAACTTACTAAAAAACGGCATCATTACTTCCTTCTATTATACAAAAATAAACAGTAAAATACAACCGATTTAAACAACATACGCCCAACACAGGGCATACAGTAACACAATAGAATATTAACATTTTTTTAACGTTAAGGTTTTGTTCTAAATGTAGTCGTAAATTTAACAGACTTTTATTTTAGTCGTTTTTCAATAGTTTTTTGAGAAAATTAAAAAAAATCTATTGAGAAATTCTAAAAAAAAAAAACGTTTTTAAAGTACCATATGTGTCCAATTTTCAATTGGTAGAAAAAATATATAATATAAAACTTTAAGAGTACTCCAGAAACGTGTTCACAAAAAAATAAAAAAAATATTGTTGTAAAGACGCGCCAAACAGAATCCATAACAAGTTTTTCGTTGGTCACAAATTTAAACTATAAACCAAAGTCCAAGCATACTCTCCTTCCAATTTTTCACGCCAAACACGTAAAGCAAAAGTATTAAGCCAATTTTCAAAATAGAAATCACATTTTCACTGTTGGGATTTACGAATCAAATAACTGCTTCATAAATAATAAATATACATTTATTAAATGTATTTATTGTACGTGAATATAAATTATAAACAATTTTAATACTTAAACAATTGTTATTTTTTGAGACCCATATTCAAAAAAGAGATATGATAACATTGTTTAAATTTAAAGGTTAACATAAAGTGTAATATTAATTCACTATGATAGTTTACTGACAATCGAGTAAATTATGAAAACATTTTTCGCGCAATTCAATGTCATAATTGACTGTGCAATCTTAAGAAATTAACCAATAGTATTATGTACTATACATTCTGAATGGATATTTTCTTTTGTGTGTCTAACGTCACTTTAGTTAACAATATAAATTTTAATTTTCGACATTGATGATGGTTTTTGGTAGCAAAACGTGTTTAATTGGTACTTAGGGATTCAAGATTAAACATTTCTCTGTACTTTTTATATTTTTTGAATCACCAGAAAAAAACTATTTATAACTAATTGTTTTTTGTAAGTGTTTAAAGCTCAAATTTCAACAGAGTTCGTTAAAATCTCGAAAACTTTAAAAAAATACCTAATCAGGGCTTGAAAACGTTATAATAATATATTTTACAAAAAAACGATTTAAATTTGTAAACGTAATTATAACGGAAAGTGATAATCAAAACTAATTAAATACCGCAAAACAAAACATAACGATTAACAAAATATAATATTATATATCATTAAACAAAACATAGAGCTAAACGTAATTTATGGAATATTATTAAACGAAAAATAACGCAAAACGTAATTTATAGAATAACATTGAACGAAAAATAACACAAAACAAAATATTTTTAAATCTTTTTATTTAAAAGGTCTATTGGTTTCGTAAAAACATTTATTTCATGCAAACAATCTAAAAATCCAAGAATTGATTATATTATATTCCGTATCCAGGCCATTACCTACCCCCATTAGTTATTATTTTTAAATTTAATAGGTATTAAAACTATTTTAAATAATGATAAACTCAATTTTTATAACGTTTTAGTTCTAAATAACGATAAACGCCAACTTGGATAACGTTTTAATTCTAAATAACGATTAACGCAAAATTGTGTTACCTTTTAATTGTATATAACATAAAACGGAATTTTTTTTTCAAATTCAAGCTCTGACTAAAATACTATAAAATTAACTCGAAGTTAAACATGCATAAACTTTTTAATTTTAATATCTGTCTTGAAAAATTTGATGCAAAATCCCTCATAAATTGTTCTTACTGAAATCAAAAAAAAAACTTTTGAGTAAAACCACATTAATTTTTTTATGAGAGTTTGAAATTCAGATTTTGTCAAAATTGGATATTTAAACGTAATACAACCATTTTTCTTCAAACAACTTTTGTTATTTTGTTGTAATTTAAAAGTTATGTTATTCGAAAAACTTGAAACATTCCATATGTTTTTTAAATATATAATTTTCAATATACTATGACATTTTAAAAATATTTAGAATATCAACAATATATTGTGATATTTTATTGAGGTAAATATTTTATAACGTATTCGACGTTTTTGGTAAAAAGAATTTAATTTTCGTGTTACTAATAGAAAATATATGATTAATGGTGATGTAAATAAATTATAAAAATATATCTTTAGAAAAAGTGGCTGACATACGTTTTCGGCTCAGATTCGTTTTTCGTACCTACACATGCAATGATTTATTATTGAGTTCAACGTTAACGCACCCATTACAATGACCTACTCATTTACATCGTACACTTAAAATCTGCTATAGAGCAGATCGACTTTTCTTGAAAACAAGTTATTTTCTTTTATTCGTTTATTATTATGTCCACTCCTAATAACCACTCAAAAAAAAAAATAAAAAGTGTAGTTTATGTCCAATGCACTACACAAATTACTTTTTAAAGAGCATATTTACCGTTTTTTATGGTAAGCTTTACTAGATATTACAATAACGGTATCGTGTTATGTGAATTTATTGTTACGGATATTGTATGATGTATTGAACGATTATATTGATATTATATTATAATTTTATTTAGTCATAAAATCTAAACAAATACAACCATAAATATTAGTTTCAGTATAATAATATCATTTTGTCAGTGAGATCACAATAAATTTCTGAATGTGATCATTGTCAACTTATAAAACGGTTCGTGCCGAGATTATTCTTATATTCATGAAGTTAATACTAAAATAATGAAATAAATCGTCAATGAATTATTGAGATTTTCCTTCGTCATAAAACTGTTATCAGGCATTAAATTCCAGCACACTATAACATTATATTATTATTATACTTCTAAAATATTTTTAAGGTATAAATACTGATTTTCAGTTCACTGTAATCGACTTCGAGAGTCATAAAATGGCTCTTGAAATACCCAACAATCAGATAAAATTAATGGCTTATATTAAATTATTGTATTCAAATTTTTTTTTCCTTTCACGATAAAAAGAAAAATAATTTTATAAATTTATGGGAGTCGAACAAATTACGGGTTGTAAATATTGAAGGTAGGAATTCGTTTAAGTATGACCTAAAAATTAAATCATGATGAAAAGATAAAATAAAAGATATACTGAAGGTATAGTAATTTATACTGAGATTTCAAAATGGTAACATAAAATAATATTTTAATAAAAAACTGTTCAATATCGTTGTGTACGCAATATACGTGGATTTTGTGTAAAAAAAAAAAGACTATAAAATTACCATCGAAATAATTTCGGTGCAGTGAGTAACATACTTATACCGGTCGTAATTGAAATACGACAAATTAAAATATAACAAATTGGATATGAATTAAATGCATTAACGGTTACAATACAACGGTCATGGAGGTACATTGCCGCCATTTCAGATTTATTTCCAGACAAGTCAAACATTTTTACCGACTTTTTTTACAACTAATAAATATTTATTTTTCCCATGGTTTTTCATTTTAAAACATAGGTAATCCTTCCGGTTTCCACGATTGCACCAGAGTACTTTTTATCCGTATTGACCATATTATTTTAAATATTTATAAAATAAAAAAATCTGTACACAAAAATAATATAAATGTATACCTATGATACAAAAACAGTCAATATAACTGAAAACTAAAGAATTATTATTTTTATTACAAAATATAAAAAAAATATTAAATTATACAAATTATATTTTTATTAAAAGTTTATATTTTCTTTTCGGGAGACGCGCCGGCAGACAATAAAGGACCTCAGCCCTCGGCCCAGTAGGTCTTTAAAAATTAAACGGTGGAAAATTCCACCTTTGTCTCCCTTTCATCGCCCCTCCAAACAAAGCAACCGCTTTTATATTATACAATATTATCTAATATTGTCTTCATTTTTGACATTTTGACATTTGGAAGTCCCTGTATGTAACAGTTATAGGTATAGATATTGTTCAGTTTTTCCTCGGAAAAACAATCACGGAATCACGGTTCTATTTTCAACGTCAAGAACACAACACTGTCACTGGCCGTTCACCTTTTTTCTCGTCTCACAACGCGTTGTTTAACATCGATATTGAAGAAATACGAACCGTGTGTTTTCTTATAGATTATGAACTATTCACGGCACGTTGTTTCATCTGAACGTTATATTTTTTAGTGTAGTCCGGGAATGATTTCTTTACTGATTATTTTATGCGACCTTTCAAAACTGAAAGATTACGCACGACCCATTTCATTTTTAGGCCAATGAAAAAGAAAACAGGAAATAAGTGTGCACACTTCGCTCCACCGAGGGAAAAAATACACTGATTATGGTAATTTTTGGCTTTTCGTCGTGTGCCACTGGAAGACTTTTTTTTTTTTATAACAGTCTCCTTCCTTTTTGCACATAAATTCTCTCAAAATCAACAATTTTTCTTTTAGCCGTTTTACATTTTATATAATATTATATATATATATGTATTTTTTTTTATCAAACGGTTAAATTTCCAAACGACCGGTTGAATAATTCTAAGCGTTCCTATATATATATTATATTATATACGCATAGCAAGTCGAAGAGTAATGCGCATAAGTCACATCGCTATCACTATATACGACCACCGATGCGTATAAAGTCGATTTGTCGGAAGCGAAAAAAATTCACGAGGCATATAACCAACCTACCTATCTGCGGCAACAGCTAGTGACATAAATACTGCACGATAAGCACGCGGTATTATATCACGATGACATAATGTTGAACGGTGCGAACATACAAATAACGGGTGCACGGTGTAGGTACATATTATTATTGTTATATGTGTAATAGGTGCGAATTTTTAATGGTCGGTTTTTCCGGAGGGCCGTCGCAGATGTAATTTAGGAAAAGATTTAAATTCAACTGCCGCGCCGCACAGAAGCCTAGCCGTGATTAACCGTAAACCATTACACGCAGTTCTCCGGAAAGTTATCCGCGTGAGTACTATTAACTCACCCGTGATAATAAATCACACCGTCGACGTAATCGTTTGACCTGGACCCGGCGCAACCGCGGTGTATCACACCATATATACTAATATAATACGATATCCACAGGCTTTCTAGAAAGTAGAAACCATCAAATCCGCCGCGGAGCGCACCGTGTGAGTTTCGAGTTGTTTTTCTGTGAGTAAAAGCGTCCGTAAACACGACGAGGGCTACGGACTTGGTGTATTATCGAGCCTGCAAAATGTCCAAAATATATCGATGGTAGAAAATAGTTTCATTTTGAAAATGCGTTTGCGAACGAAAAGACAAAACATAATCGGTAAAACTGTGTGTTCGGTTGCAAACTCCACTAGTCATTTTTAAATCTTAACCGCCATTGTGAAAACGGAGCTCCACTTATACTTGTTTTTCAAACGCAATGATTTATTATTGTTTTAAAATTTAAATACACCCTTCCCGGCGGTTTATCCTGTTCCTGTATCTCTCTTTTTTATACCGGGGATGGCCGACTGAAAGTGACTCAAGGGCCATTTTTCAAAACTTAAAATGTTTGTGCCATATTAAAACACTATTTTTTTTAAGTGTATCATCGCATTTATCGTTAAAAACTAATTAACTCTCCTTTTAATATTTGTACATAAATAAAATGAATTGAGCATTTTTCAAAGTTTAAATTCGTATAGTATACAAATAGATGATTAATACATTGTCAAGCTATATACCTAATGTAAAATAATTAAAAAATAATAAAAAGAAAAACTATTGTGTTATTAGAAAGTAAATTATTTATTATGAAATAAATAATTCAAATAATTTAATTTTAAAAATTTTAAAAATTAATATATGACCAACATAGGAAAAATCTTTTTTTGAAATCAGTGGAATAGAATTATATAATATGATTAAATAGTAAATATATTTCGTATTGTGACAGTTTAAGAAAGATGACAGCCGAGTGCAACTCTAAGTTTTTTTTTTTTTTATTATTTATAGTGTGTTATAAGTATATAATTATTATGTTATATTTAGTATATTATATTATTTGTATCTACAATGACATGAAAAAAATCATCTAAAAAAGATGTGAACTGCACTGTATGCTATTTATAGTTTAGAATGTCTGCCACTGGATGTTTGTAAACGGCATTGCACACATCGTAGAATACGTCAATAGTCGTCGATCGTCACCCGCAGAGATCGTATATTTTACTCTATATTCCATACACTTTGGTGGCACGCATAATACGAGTCGTGCAGTTAAGTACACATTGAGTCGTAGATAAGCGTTTTTTTTTTTCCCCATACCATGAAAATACGATTTATGTTGGCGTTCATAAGTACATCAGCATTTGCTCGAAAAAAAATTTGTTTTTTTTTTGTAGTCTGTGAAATTCTTTTGTATGCATGTAATATGAACGATTGTTATATAAGAATATGGATTTAATCAAATTCACCACTTGAGTATAGAATATGAATAATTGTATTTATCCTCATTTTTTTATTTTTACAAATAGGTAAATACATAAGGTTTTACTATACTATCATAAAGTAAATTAATGTGTTTATAGTATTAACCCTCTACAAACATGTATACTACCTAGTTGAAATACCATCAATGGTTCCTATAATACCGTTTTTGAAAAAAAAAACTAATGCCACAATTTAAATACATTTGAAGTGATATATACTATACAACTGCAATTAAATAACAGTTTTGAGAAATAATATTATCAACATAAGTTTTAATTTCTCCAATGAAATTTCATATTTAAAAAATAGGAACCACTAAGAATCGTTTTTCGTATGCAACGATTTGTCATTAAGTTCAAATATAACTCTTAGATTACCTTGACTAACTCAATCATAAGGTACACTCGACACCTAAAACTCTACAGCAGAGCTGAGACTTAATTTATATTATAATGTTAGGTAATATATTTTATAATAGTAAAAAATAAAAGTTAGTTTTGAAAGTCTGTGCTTTTTTTTAAATTTTTTAAGTATGCAGTTCGAATAAATTTGACTTTAAATTTAATAATAATTAATTATTGGTAAATAACTACTAAAATAAAAAAAACTAAGAAATCTTTTGACTGAGAATAAGAGTTTACCAAAATTGTCTGTGAATATTATACAGCCGTTATTAGTCAAATAGGACATAGTATACAAAGTGTTTTTTTTTTTTAATATAATATATTTCTTAATATCACGTTTTATACAAAGGACTGCTTTTAATTTAATATTGATTTTCTAACAAAGTATTTCGTGTATAAAAAATGTTTTAATTATTTTAACTTGACTTATCGAAACGAAAGCATTAAAATCTTTTTTTATTAAACAATCGCGGCAAACCGTTATGCTTGTGGAACGGATATGTTGTTCTTATTGGAAGCAAACCGTGGCCGGCCGTTTAATAAACAAAGGTATTTTTACCTGGATGGTGAAGAGTCGTCGACAAAGGTTGAATTTAGCCATTTTCCGTTGATAAGCGTGCTGTTTGTTTAAAACACAGCTGAAAAGTGTGTTGAAAGTTTAAATGACTTGTGCAGTTTTGCAGCGTAAATATAGTGTTTGAATGCCGTCAACAATTTCCAGGCCACCTCGAAAAACGCAGCCATTATTTTCGAGCGTGTTCAACTGCTGTTGTTGTGTTGGTCGCCAAATTTCGTAAAGTGATATTAAAAAAAAAAAAAAAAAAATGCATATGTATACGTTAACACGAATAAATATACTGTAGGTTTACGAATAACATATGCAAGTGACAATCGTGGCAATTACAATAATTGCCGTTAAATCTATTCAGCTTTTTTTGCCTGCGCAGAGCCTCAACACATATTTTAACCCTTCGCACATAGGTATATATTATTTCATGGGTATATGTTTATATTTATACACAAACGCTTTTACTGCAAATCTCCGACACGGGATAATTGTTTGGTAATCGTAATGGTCACGGTTTGACACTGTTACATCCGGCGATCGTGGTAAAAAAAAAAATTGTAGGTACTCATCGGTTATTATAATATCGACTTTACAGCATACCTCCATGAGGACATTTAATGTCTTATAGATTGATATAACATTTTACAAATTAATAAAACAATATCATAATATAACTTATAAGCACTTGAATGTATATAATATTATTATAATATTGTGTAAACCTACGTTTGTATACGTATATATCGTTCATATTGTACTATTATTAACAATAACGTTGGGTCTGGTATTGTGTTATATTTGTACACCAATACCCATAAATACCTACGTAGGTAATACTACATTACGTTAATGAACACGTGTTCGGTAATTGCAGACAATTACATTTATGGGACAATATAAAATTAATCGTTTTGTAGTAACTGAGCTCCCTAAATGTTATTATTTTAGACGTTGGCGTAGTATATATCACAATGCCTACGTTATGTCATCTGCGTATTATGCTATCACTTATCAATTAGACGATTCGAAATAATCCAGTTATTCAGCCAAATAGACAATAAACGCATAATTACTAATTTCTCAGTGTGGGTATTATATTAACATATAAGTAGATTTAGGTATTACATGATATTAATCGTATTAAATATACAAAATAGGTACGTGCTTGCAGCCAGTTAAAAGGTTAAAGTTAAGTTCATTTTAGCTTTTAAAATTTAATTTACAAGATGCTTATGAACTGATTTTTATGGATATAAACTTAATAAATAACGAGTTACTTTTAATCAAATTTAAATTACATTAATTTATAAATGTCTAGTTGAATAATAAATATAGGTAATACAATTATTACTGACGATGCATATTGCATACTACATAAGCAATTGCAAAAATATAAAATTAAAAATTTAACCAGAATAGTTAAATAAAAAAAGCTTAAGTTAAGTTAATAAGTTAATTGTAAGTTTCCTTATAACTTTTAACTAAACTGAGTTTTTAAAAAAAAGTTATTTAACTATTAACTTTAAACTTTTTAAAGTGTTTTCTGTCTGCTTATCTTAATTCAATTAAAAATTATCATTAACTTGCCCAGGCTTGGTTATTTCACCCCTACTAATCGGCATTGATAGTTAACAAATAATAATAAATTCAACTCCGAAAGCTTTAAAGTTAATATGAGGAAAACATTATTTAAACTAAATGTTATCACTTATCACATTAAATGGTTAATAAGCCATGTTAAACAGAATTAGAAGCTATACTCGTCAGAATGTTTTATGATGTTATTAGAATGTGTGCAGAAATGAATACCATGAGCTGCAGTAATAATAATATAAAAATGGAAACTATCAAATGACAACTTTACAACAACTAAAGGTAATAATTATTTAAAATCAATACGATAGCTTTTTTTCATTTTTTTTAAGAGTAATTAAAACAAGCAAAACGAAATATTAAATTTTATTGATAATTGCATTGAGTAGCTTTTTGTGTTCTCACTATATTATGACATGGGTACATTAATTGCATACCCACAAGTCACAACACATTGAATTATTATTACAATGCAAATTTGATTGTATATAAATACATTATATAGCATCCTTAGCTATTTTTTTGCCATTACGCCGTTAACACTCTATTAATGAACATCTCTAAAAAATGGATAAATTATTGATTGTGGAGACTTTTAAATTCTCCATAAAAATACACGTTTAATATAAGATGTAGTAACCTCTTAATAATGATTAATGGATACTCGCGATCATAGTGGACGTGTACACTACAAACTGGTCCCAATTTAAAAATACTATCTAAACTATAGGTGCATAATATACCCATATTGTAGGTAATAACTAATAACAATTAATTTATCTTATATGAAAAAATACGATTGACAAATGGCCATCTTCATAGTACAATACAATTAACTTAGCTTGATAAATTAAAGTTACAATTATTGATAAATGAAAATGATCAGAATGTAAAATTTTGAAAATATAAGTTTCAAGTTGTCTAGAAGAAATGTTAAAGGTAGGACGGTGTGCATTTATATATATTTATTTATATATAACGAACAATAACAAAGAATAACAGAACTTTTCAAAGAAAACCTAAAATGTCAAATGATAATACATTCTTATATAAATAGATACTAATAAATAATATGCTTTTTCCTTTTATACTTTTAATGTACATAATACCTATACCTACAAAGAAACATTAAAAATCATTTTTTTTTTTCAATTGTGAACGCTTTTAAACTACCTACCTATCCGGACTGTCCACTCTACAGAGGTTTCACTGTATAACTATCTTTTATATCCTTGGACTCCAAACAATACTGAAAACCACGGTTTTGTAAAGTGTGATTATAATATTGTTCTCTAGCTCGTTCACACACCGCTAGGTAATAATAATGTGCACATCCCATATTTGTAATGTAGTCATCCCAAGGTAATCAGTGTTGTATTATCAGAATAACGTTGGGAGGTCAACATTTTGGCCCAAATAAAAATAATACTATTTGATGTTTAAATTATCTAATATTATATACTAGCTGATCCTGCACGATGTTGCCAGTGACAAATAGAATAAATCCAGTGCATTTACTCTGTATTATAAACTCTGTTGATAACAATTAAAGTACAAATTTCGTTGTTACATTTCCCCTTTTTCTTCTGGGCCACAGTATTTTTATAGAGCTATCCTCATACGCCATGAGTACCAATCCTGGTACTCACACGCCATTTCACACGTGATAACCGTCTGACCTTGATAAATAATAGTTTTTTTTTCGTGATTTCTTCACTGAGTACCATTATTGGTACTCAATAATCCAGAAAACATAAAACCGAGTGAGTACCATATTTGGCGTTAAAAATAATTTATGTTTTACAGACTATGCGTATTTCATACATCCCTGAGAAATGATTAAGATAAACATTCAGTAGATAATTTTAAGGAGCATCAGCACTCTCCCTTAAATTTGAGAATATCAATATGTCAGTGGCACAATGCGTTTTAATGTTGTATTTGTTTTTGACGTGTCTCCAAAGCACTTCTATCGTTTGAGTGTTTCGGCACCAGTTATTGGGTCAGTAACATTTTCCGAATGATTAACCGTCTTATGGACAGATCCATGTTCAATTTAAGTTGAATATTCCAGCTATTTATTAAAATAGATAGTAGGTAATACTTTGTATACACAACTTAATTTAATATAATTAATAATACAACCTAATTTTAATCAAACCAATATTGATTATTTGATGTAAGTTTATGTACCTACTTATATAGTTGGGAATGGATATTGTGAATAAATGATTAGTTCTTGAGTAATTATACAGGAAATATTACAAATACAACCTACTTTGAAATTTTTTAGTTGTATATTTAATAGTATATAAATATGCTAATATGCCATATATCCATTGTATTATATAATTAGATATATATAATAATATTATAATGTATACATAATACCTATCTTAATTATATATATTATAATCAACAGAGAACAATTAATTATTGAATCATTTTATCTTGTAAAATTAAATATATGAACATAAGCAACATGGTTTTTTTTTTGAGGACTTGACACATTTTTTTATATTTAAAAAATGTTGGTATTTTGAGAATTTCTAAAATATATTAAATGCACATTTTAATGCATTTAGTAGAATTTTATAAATACTTAAATTGCATTATAAACTGAACTTAAATTCGCAGCCTCAATAAATAGAAATATTACTATTTTCATATACACAATTTTAACAGTCTGCATAATATTATTTAAAATTCGTTTAGTCTGATGATAATTCGATTTGTATCCACACTGTCTGATTGTGTTCAATTGTTCATTTGTTCCGCAATGGTATTTATTGTTGAAATTAACAAATGATACACCTAACACAACTAGTTACTACAACAATAATATTAAACACCAACACTAATTTATCGTCCCTTATTGTAGGACTTACAACTATTACTACTGCAGCACTCGTGTTGTTTCTTGGCATTGTTGAAAACAAATATTTACTGTGAATGCGCGTACTTCATAATATTTTTACATTGAGTTGATTGGAAATAATTTTTATTGAAAAATTAAAATAAAAACACCACGATATTTTGCGTATTTTGAATCGTTCATTTTTTATTTTCGAAAGCAAAAATGTCCGAGAAAATCCGGCTTATAAACAAAAAGTGCAGGGAGAGAAAAAATGCCAATTTGGAAGACGCCCAGCGAGGGATGGTGAGGAACACAAACACTCTGCCGTAAATCCTAAAGTCTTATTTTTAATCCTGTGAACTATATCCCAGTATATACGGCAGGTTACACACATATATATATATTCGACTTGCTCCTATATGAAATCGTTTCTGACTAGATTTGGGGAGTTTGCACAGGAGGTTTTTTTTATGTTTGTAGTCCCGTGGTATGAAATTGGGGATTTACAATTTATTTACCTGGGTTTATATTATACTGTTTACCTTTGAAATTCATCTGGCTGCCAATCTCCTTGTTCATACAGTTTGAAGGAATAAAGTTCATTTGAAATCGAACCTATATACGTTTTTTTCGTCCACGATTTCGTAACATTCTAACTTTATGATATGACACAGTGAACACCATTAATTTGATATTGTATATGGACGCGAAAAAAAATTGTTTTATTGATTATAAGTTGAGGAGGTCAACAATATTATAATAGACGATGCACGTTTATTCAGTGGCTTAACCTTTAAAAAGTCTAATAAGTCCAGTCCAAAAAATTATAATGCAGGAGATTGATCACTAGCAATTTAATCTCATTAGCTCTTGTACATTATCTTTCTGACTTTATAAATGTAAAAAAAAATTACCATTCACAGCGAGACGTTTTTCTGAGAAATAAAGTATAAACCCACTTATTAATTCAAATACATGCTATCAATTATATAAGTTTTTAAAAAACCGCATTTTGACCAGGTGGTTGTATAGTTGATGAAAACTAATTTTTATCACTGAAAAATATATTATTCATCACACGGTTTCTGATGAATTGTTTACTAGCGGTGGTGGGGGGGGGGGGGGGGTAAATAAAAAGCAAAATGACAATATGTTTACCTGTTAACATTAACTTCCTTTACTACATTAAAAATATATTACTTACCTAATCAATTCAATATGAAAATAATAAATAAATAATTATTAATTATTATCATACTTCAAATAATTTATTATGGTTATTTGGAACTAAATAAGAAATAATCATTACATCAACCGCGAATTAATAATTAATCATTAAACATGTCACTAATATACTACATTTCTGTAAAATATATTTTTTTTCAATTACTTTTATATTTGATATTTAAATGGTTAAAATTAACCATATCGATTTACATTAAAAAAAATAATAATAATAATAATTTAATTTATATATTTTTTTGAAATCATAATATTACATAGAAATTTAAATTATAAATTTAAATCTGTTAGAATAAATATGAGTAATTAATTCATGATATTTTATAAAGTTTAAAATAGTAAGTACGATAATAGTAATATTAATTTATTCTTCTGTAAATGCACCTATTTAGGTAGGATTAGGGTTAAGGGTTACGGTAGGGTAGTTATTGAAGGCTAATGAAATAAATATAATTTATATGTATTTTTATGTATCTATCTGGATAAAAGTGTCTTATTAGAAACCACATTTTATTTCAAAAACTTTTTTTTAGAGATATAAAGTGGAAAATGTGATCATAAGGGAGAGCTCTTACTAATTTTCATTCTTGTCAGTTATGTAGGATATTGTACTAAAAAAATGTTCAATATACTTATATATTGATATTAATAATGGTAATCCGTAAGCCTATTCCTCAGCATGAAATAGATAATATACCATGAATAATAGGACTATGACCCCCATGACACCCCCTGGTTACTGCACTGCATGAATTAATGAAACACTTACAACACCTTGTCCAGACTTTTACAACAGGTGTTGCTGAAGCTTGAAATGTTCTTAAAATGTCTGAAAAATAATTGTTTTTAGAATAGAACAGGTTAGGAACAACACAGACTCACAGACTACTGTTTGACATAAATAATAAATATCATTTTGATATGTTGTAGGTACTTTTACCGTTTATGAAAAAAAAAACTGTTCGATGATATTTTAATAATACCTTTAGAGCCTATGTCACAAATCATCTATAACTACTCTTTGCATAAAAAAAAAAAATTCAGATATCCATATATAGCATACCCAGTAACACCCTTAAACACACAAACGGTCACATATGATAATAATAGTATTGTCAACCCAAAATATAAATAAAATAATTGTTCACTGTAGTACTGGTAAAAATTATTTAGGTCCACAGATGTTTTCGCTGAATTGTGTATCAAACTTTATATGCCAAATTTCGATATATCATTAAATTCACCGTTAAAGTTAAAAAAATCAAATTAATTATTAATATCATTGTGCAATAATCGTAACGGTAAAAAATTGAATTCTCGATTTTTGATTAAGCATCCCAAACTATAATTATTTATGGGTTAGGATTAAATTGATTTTTTGTCATGACAAAATTGGTAAAAATTAAGGGTTGAGTTAAAATATATTTTTAATTACTCATTTTATATTATTATTAAACAATGATGTTGTTTTTTAAATCTAAATATTCCTATACAGTATACATAATATGTTTGTAGTTAAATATTTTGTTTATACGAATTTCTTGCAGTAAGTACTATTCTCTTTAACTATAATTACAGATCTGTCACTCACACACTACTTATAAGGTGTGCATGCATTGATCACAAAATAACAATCATGTCATATCTTTGGCAGTGAAAATTACTTTAAGTTTTAATAAATACAATTTAAAAATAAAACCCAATTGAAAATTGATATCACAATCATGACTGAAAATAGGTAATTATCAAATGTTACAAATATAAAAGAAATATAAGTAATATAATAATATTATTTCCAATAACCTATGCATAATATTATTAGTAAAAAATACATCAATTTCATAATAATCAGTACTAAATATAGACTAATATTGATATATTTTATATGTTGTATTGTGTAAAGCACAAAAAAATGCATCCAAGTCATTTCTCCTCATAATATGACCGAACTATCTGAATCTATATTCTCCATTTCTCAATCATTTTGTATAGGTATACATAATTAATTAATATCTTATCCTATCATTCCCTGTAACTTAAATTGGTACCATGTCATTCTCAAATCTACTACAATCGTCCTCTATTCTCTTTTAGGTATTGTCCACTGCTCAACATTTCAAACCATATGACAAGTTGAATATCAGTCACATGTTAACTGGCCTAACACCTTCTTTATACACATTACCTTTTAATCGCAACTGTGTATGGCACATATTAAGTACTTTAATATTTTTATTTAATCATTACACTGCATAAACATTTATACTTTATAAATTATTATATTAACAACTTAAATCTATAGATTGTATTCAATTATAGTATTTACAATTTCAGAACTTAACCCTTTCCCCGCAGGTTAGGCATACGTGTTATCTGTGGTTTCAATTTTTTTTATGCTTTTTGTAATCATTTCAAAGACCTAATAACATTTATTTCAATACTCCTTATTTTCATGATGAAAAATTACAAATTTTAATTATTATTGTTATTATTATTATTTTATTAATTGTGTCAATACACTAAATGTCTTTATACAATGTTATAATACCTAGGTATTACAATATTACAAATATTTCATATACCTAGCTATATATCAACGTTAAATATCTTGTTAATAACTTATCTGGTGATTTTGTGGTCTTGTAGAAAAGTATCTTGTGAGTTGTGGTAGACGTGGTTTTGATCTTGATTAGAAGGTTTTACCGCCAATTTTGAAATGAAGAGCTTCTTTGGTTTATTTGATATGTCATCGAAGTTTTTAAATTGATTTGATATCCATGTTGATAGGTAGGGTAATCCCTTGTCATTGTGAAGTTGTTTATTTAGCAATGAACCAACGTTTGTTTCTGTTCGTAATGTGTCATAAAAATTATCTAATGCATTTATTATTTCACTTCATTCCATTGCACCTTAATATTTTATCAAAAATATTGATAAAAAAAAGCGTCTTGACAACGATATTATAGTCGGGTGTCAGTACATAATATCATCTGAACAACTAACAGGGCTTAAAATTCCAGAGGGGACCAACGTCTCCATATAGTTTTAAGCTTTCCATATATAATTTTGTGTATAAAATCCTAATTTGTTAAAAGGGACTCTTTTAAACCGCCGTCAAATATAGGAGGGTTGAGTCCTCCTGCGTCCCCCATACTTTAACCTCTGACAATCAATACCATTTTATCAGTCATAGAAATGATATTTGTATTAGATTCTGGAGCAACAATAATATCACTCAATCCGTATATTATTGCTGCGTAATTGAAGCTATAATATAAGTGATTCACTCTAGATAAATATTTTACAAAGTCTCGGACAAATTGAATCAATAATATACTGCGTGCATAAATTAATTGAATGACTACAGAGTACAAAAAGATATGAGTAACATATTAAGTTTTTGAAAAGACCTTGAAATTATGTCATCAGTCATCACTATAATATACCTAAGACCTATATTATTATAAAAAGTGGTGGGTGAATGTTTAATTATACAGTAAGTTGGTTATCGAAAAAATTTACCATTGAATATCGGAAAATCAAATGACTTAGTATTGATTGGCAACGAGTTCAAATTAGGTTTTCTGACCTTTGCCCCGAACAAATTTAAAAACTAAATTTATACGACATTTTGTTTAATTGTTAAAAATATCAAAAATGTTTATTATTGACCAAAATAATTATAAAAACAACTTTTTGGTAATTACTAAAATGTAATGTTCGTCCAATGACCATTTGATGTCGTAAACTTGATTAAATACTAAAAAAAAAAATAATATTACTAATTAATGAAAAAAAAAATGGATTGAAACTAAAATAACATAAAAATCAGTGAATTATAATTATTATTAGTTGTAATATTATAAAAACATGTTATGAAATGTATATATGTCTTACATTTTATGCTGAAATGACTATAACATAGATGATAGATCCCATAATTATTATTTCGGTAAGCTTATAATAGTCATCCCAGCCAACTGTACTATAGTTTAGGATGGCTAGACATCCCATCTTATATGGAAAAGTTCAGTATTTTAAAAGTTTATCCAAACAAAAGTTTTTTTAAAAAAACATGTCCCATTTTCATACTTTGGTTAAGTATAGGTACCTGTATTAATATAATTATGTAAATACTAAGAAGGTATTTTCTTTATTCAATAAAGCATGATAATTATTTATTTTAGTAAATATAAAAATAATAATTATTAATTAATCCCTTATTTAAGTATTTTATATTTGGTCACCATATACAGTTATATCACTTACAAAATAATAAGAATGGGCATTAACCATTTAAAAATTAAGATTAAGTTAATATTAAAAGGGTTAAAAAATTCGTTAAATTTTTTTTTAAGCCAAATTTAATTGAGGAAGTTACTTTTTAAAAATGTTTAACGTATTATAGATACTAGTTAATTGTATACAGAAGTATTTAAATTAATTGAAATAAGTTAAATTGTTTCAAATAAATCACCCCTTTGCATCCAAAGTAATAAATTCATGTATTCAAATTGAAATCGGTTATTGAAAACCGGTACTAATAGTATCGTTTTTATTATTTTGGTATTGGGACTTTGGGTATTATTTGAAATTAAGATTTATTGTTGTATCAAATTGATACTTTTTCTGGTACTAACGTACAAAAATGTTAAATTCAACCACTAAAATGATGAACGGTTGTACACTTGTACAGTGTTTGTGTAGTTAGGTATATATGATAACCAATTTCAACACTATATGTACTACAATGTGCAGATTGACGAAAGGTAATAATTTTTGCCAGTTTAATAAAGATTAAGGATTTTAGGAACTATAATATCCTACTAATATTAGATAATATTGGATTATTATCATACAATCTGTGGTTGTGGAGGTACGCTTGAGAAAAGCACGAATTTTTCCAGGGGAGGGAGGAGGGGCTACCACCCACCCTAGCACCACTTTAACCTGGCTGCTTCAAAATATATTATAATAATATACGTACATAGTAGGCTGCTCCGCGATTGGTAGTTAGCACTTTTAAAGTGTTTCGCTTGTGGGGACGTTCGTCTTTTTTTTCTAGATACTTATGCTGTTTATCTTACAAAATAGAAAGTCAACTTTTATATTTTAATTAAAGTTAATGTTGTAACATGGTTAATTTTTAGCCATTTATTTTTTTTTTTGTGCAATATTATAATATTGACGAGTCGAATAAATTGGTTAACTCGCCCTGCAGCCTCGAAAAATAATGTCTGTACGTGAGCATAAAGCCTATATCATATTATTATCCTAACCGCTGTCGGCGGGCTTTGTAAAACTTTTCTTTTTTAATCAATCCCGGAGTATATAATAACTAACAACAATTAATCGCACGATCGACGTGCGCGGACGCTGCGTGGTTTTGCTCTGACGGCTTCTGCTGCAGTTATCGAAGCGAACCGATTATTGTTCCACATAACCTAGGTATGGGTAGTGTGCCGATTGGAACGATAAACGTTTTACGCTGCTTACAGATTAACTATATATTATTATATTGTGGTCGTAATAGCTACTCAATCGACGAAATTTAATGGAATACTCGCGAATACTCACAGGTCGGCGAATTTCTGTATCCGGCGGCGACCGCGATGCGCGCGTGCTGTAAATACTGCAGGGCTATAACATATATTATTTTTTTTCCACAACCCGCACATATAATATAGGTAAACCGTCGTGTTGTATAGGTCAATTATTGGTTTCCTTTTCGTCTCAAATTGTTATTTCTAAGATAATAAGTTCCGTCATACGCGTACCTACCCATATCTGAAGAACAGGCAAAAAAGGCTCGTGGGTATACTATTTTATTTGGTAACTACCTGTCTGTTTTTTTTTTTTTTGTTACCATTATTACAAGTGCCCCTAATTATCCGTTTATATTATTCCGATGCACTGTCGAATCGATATTATATTATGTTCTATATTTTAGTTATTATTTTAAATATTATTAGTTTAATTTTAAACAAGATTGCGGCAGGGGATTTTAAAACTATACCATACCGGCATTACTCCAGCTATAATATTATATAATCTTTAAATGCTTGTGTACATAATGTACATGGGTAATTAACTGCATTATATAATCATGGTAAATTGGGTTGATAATTTGTCAATATTTATGCAGAAACATTTTCAGCCTTCATCGAAGTATCAAATTATTTAGGCTGTTAACGGCGGAAAAGAAGCGTTGTATGTATATATTATATAGTAGAAAGTTTTATTCCGTCAATCAAATATAGTAATAATATATGAATAAGTGTATTTTGATAGATATAATATGTGCACTGTCCGGGAGAAGTATTGGCAAAATTGGTTCCTTCCCCGGTCCTCGATATCACCAAAAAAAAAAAAAATAAATAAAAGGTATAATATGTGCACTGTGTAGTGTACGTCACAGTGAATAAAATACTGCCTATAATAATTATGGTCACCAGTAGATAACTACTTTGCATGTTTTTTTTATCGTTGTCTCTACATTTTTCTTGCTCATATTATTATAAATTATGATTTATAATTTGTATACCTAAATATATTGTATAATAATTTAAAATTAAAAAAAACTAAAAGTGGAGAGATCCTGTGTCGAGTATAATATGTATAATATATCTACATAATAATATATACAATTAAAATAACAATATTAAATAATAGATAAATATTTCGAGTTCTTCATCATAATTGAGTTGTATAGTATTTTGAATATTTGTCTATTTTTCAATAGTTATGGCATAATAGTAAGTTGCTATGTTATAATTTGAATGTGATGTATAAAATGGTTTATAAAATGTATACGATTCCGAAATTTTATGAAATTGTGTTGCAGTAGTAGTCACATGTATGTATAAAACCGTCGTTGTTTTTGGAAAAACATAAACTTTGAGCTTTAGATTCCAAATAATATAAAAACATCACCTCGCTTGCGTTCCTATATTTTCCTCTTCCGAATTTGTGGAACTGCAGAAGTTATATTATATTTATGAATTATTTTATTATTATAATATAAATACCGCTGACGACGACGCCGCGAAGTCTAGTCTTCGAAAACAACTGTACATCCATCGCATATGGCATCACAGATTTATATCTTATAACGATGTCGGATGATAATGATAATAATAATAGTACAATCACATTAAACCATTATATTACGACATCATGTTATACACATATCATAATAATAATATATTAATACATTTTTTATGTATACTTTAAGTGTGGTGGTGGACATTTTAAATATCTCCGGCAGAGCGTGTATACAATAATACATAATAATAATATAGTAGTAATAAAATGAAAACAATAATTTAATATTTAAAAACTAGTTAAAGAAAAAATGTCAAGCTATTTATGGCTTACACGAAGTAGATCAATAAATAAACTATAAATAATTCCATATCTTCTACTTCTACTCTTTATGTTACTTAGATTATAATTATCGTTGATATTTATCTGTCACATCATTTAAAACTCGTTCTTACTACTTTCCTATACACAAAATAATTTATTGAGTATGACCGACTCCGTTTTCTTCGTTAAAAGTACCTATATTTCATTACAGTTATGATTTTTAAATATAGGTACCTACTTACCTAAATACCATATTTTTAAATTCCTGACGTTTTTTGTATCACCTAAGGAGTGTCCTGTGGTAAGACACAATTCTGTTTTTTTTAATAAGAACCCCGCTTTTTACTGCAAATTATTTAGCTGATCATTTTTTTTGACAATTTGTACGTGTATAAACCAATATTCTGATGAGTAGTTTCTGACTTGTTTAAAATTTTATACTAAGGATAAAAATTGTTAGAGATGGTTTTACAAAAAGATATTAACTTTTCATAAAATTTGATGCGGAATGTACTATTTATTATACATGGACAATTTTTACAAATTATTCATATTGGCAGATTAATAGTAAATAATAATTATTATTAACATTTTCAAATCATATAACTGTATAATCAATCTGAGCTCCAATATTGTCTTCACCCATAACTATAGACATATTAATTTAATATCCTTAATACACAAAGTTATATAACTGAAGAACAACTCGTTCGAGTTTTGATTTATTTACATGAATAACCTTTTAAAAAAAATATCTGCTGAATAATTAAAAATGAAAAAGGTAGGTTTTTATTTGAAAAACAAAAGTTTGTATTGTCGCAAGATCCTTAAGTGGTACAAAAAAATCTTAAGTATTCGCAAATATATAGTTTTCAAGTGTATTTAAAAATTCCAAAAATCAGAATTTAAATATATGCATAATTTAAGCATACAAATAGGGTGAGTAGTTTGTATAACTACCTAGTATGTATAAATATGTAGGTAGGTACTGCTGAGTGGTAAATTAAAAATTGTGTCTAATAATTGGCAAGTCACGTGCTGAACACAAAGCAGTTATGCTTTTTGTACATATTTATTTAATAAAGTTCTATATAAATAATATGATAATATTATACTATTATCGTTTCAATATACCTAATATATTATATATTACAATATAGGCGCATACTCGTATAATATGAGTGTACGGCGCCGCCCAGATATCCGACGTTCGACATTCGATTATAATATTGTATACCTACACTTGAGTTACACGCTTACACTTTATTTGAAATTCACAAATACCTATCTGATATTATATATGATATATTATATAATGTCTATTGTGTATACACTATATTATATGGGTACACGTTAGCGTTTACAATACCTTTGACATACTGATATGTACCGGATGATAAGAATGTTATTAGGGTGTATGTGCAATAAAAAAAAAAAACTTACAATAAATTGTAAAATCCCGCTTGCAATCGAAAAAATTGCCCGTTAGTCAATCACATAAAAAGTTGATAGTCTTAATTTTCAAATATAAATATCATTGTCCGTTTTGTTTTATAAACAAAATACTATGTAATATTACTGTGTTTTGATAAACCTCCGTCGACATTCGATGTCGTGATATTATTATATGATTAGAGCGTGATTGAATTTATAATATTATATGCTCTTCGGCAGACATATCTTAATGAAAATATTTTTTTAATCACTGCATTTTTTGGGTTTGGTTGTAATACTAGACACATTGTCTCTACTGACGCATCTTTAGATATTTCAATATATTTTAATCGTGTCATTCTTGTATAGGTATACAGATGAAATATTATGTGCATTATACTAAGATACCTATGCAAAATAAAAATTATACCATGCGTTTCAATATGCCGCGATTTATTGATACCGCATTACCCAAATTTGATATTGGATTCTGCTGGGAAAAAAAACGAGCATGGTGATAAATTATTCTTTTATCTTGATCTAGACATGTGTTAGAAAATACAAAGCTAAAATACGATATGTTTACAGTCCCAAAATTAAAATACGCGTTCCGCAAACGTTGAAGATATTGCCCGGATAGCGATAAAATATAATCACTCTGTATAATAAGAATAATAATATATTTTCGAGCCCGCGGGCTGTGGTCCCCGCCGTGACGTTGTCATCTCCTTTGGGTCGACCTGTTCGTCGTACGAGTTTTCCGGCCAAATGAAAAGTAATCTCTAAACGAATGACTTAGGTAGCTTATTGGCATCGAGCCCTGTAGATTTGAGCACTCCTCGAGTATAATATTATTATTTATTAATATTATCATTATCATTATTGTAAATTGTAAGAAAAACGCCATCGTTATTGAACGGTAACGGTTTTTAATGAGGTCACCCGCAGTATAATAATCGTATTGTTCATTGCACAGACAATTTTGTTGAAATTTTAATTAGAATCGCTTGGATACATCAAAAAGGTTGGTTACGGTTCGTTTTTAATGTGAAATGCACGAGATAAGTCCTAGTGTGTGTCAGTCATCATTGTACCGATTTTGATATTGTTGGGACATTTGACACCATTACGACTCGTGCAATGGTCTCAATATTACTGCAATATTATTATCATTTTTTATTTGATATAAACCGAAAAACTGTATGCCGTCATTTTTTTTTTTTTTTTTGGTTATAGTCACCATTAGTCGGACTATTACGGATAACTATGTCAAAAAAACATCTTTTATTATCTGTTGGACAAATTATACATTATACATTTATGTCAAAGCCAAATTCGATAGTATATAGTTATAGTCTGCTTCTGCTCAGAATCATTTTTCAAATATAATAATAATTCGACTGCGTCCCATTAAGTGCGCCTGGCTATATATAGTACCTAGTATAACTATATATAGGGACCTATAGACCACAATTTAATTTTCGAAACGTTGGTGATGTTGCTCACGGAGCACTTCACACTATGCTCACCATTGACTTTCTACAGTGTTGTATCAAGCGTGATAAAAATAATTAATATTATACCGTGGCCATACAACTATATTGTTTTAATTATTGTTAGAAAATATTCGGGTGAGTCTAAACTATTACCACCTCCGTTCGTTACCATAAATCATTATTGTATCTCGCGTAGTCTTCTTTATCCTGAATTCTTTCGCAGCAAAAAGAACAATACGTTTACAAATTCACGAATATTTTTTTGCGCTGTACCAAAAACGTCGACCCTTTTAGTCCCTTTTTTTTCTTTATTTTTTTCGTATTTTTTTTCCACGGCACAGTACCTACCTCGGTTTTCTAATGGAAAACGTAATTTATTATTTTCGGCATTATTAAACGCTCCCTGCAGCGTGGGACCGGCGGACAACGCCATCGTCGTATTCGTCGTAGTTGTCGTAGTCGCCGTCGTCCAAGCCAGGTTCCTAGAGACGCGGTCTTGTAATTCGAAAGCATAATATATATACATATTCGAAGAGCAGAAAAACGAACCCCACATAAAGGGAATTATATATTACGGCGTATACGTGAATGTAAATGCGCCGCCCACGTCACACGGTATACCGATAAAAAGGACAGACGGGATAATCCGTTCGGTGTACATCCGGTGTGGGTACACGACTGCTTGTTGCCGGTGCAAGTGTACGAGGTAGGTAAGCCATAAACCGGCAACGACTTTGGCCGACATCTGCATACACGGTAGGTTTATTGTAATTCTGAAAAAAAAAAGAAGTAATACATTTGAACAAAATAAACCCGCCTCCTTGCAGTTTCCGGTTGCACGTGTATAGAGAAAGATACGTGCAGGGTACATAATATTATTGTAAATACTCGTAATTATTTATCGTTTTATTCAATTCGATAATCTGAATATGAAAACATTTTCAATATGGAAATCCGTTAACTTTCCAAATAAAACGGGCACTCAATATAAGCCGCATAATCCGAATCGTAAGCATTATTAGCAGCGACCCGTAGGGATTAGTGACTGGGGATCCGCCATTACACGTGAAAACGTGCTTTTCCGGCTATCGTCCGAAACGTTCGAAGCGCAAATAGTTCAATAATACTGATGATAAATAGAAGAAAAAAAACCAAGGAAAGTCCATCTTCTGCAGTATAATAGTATGTTTCGAGTTAAGGTACCTATCATCATTGTGTAGATCACTGTGACGGATGTGTTCAGTTCGAATTCAATGCGATAAATCATATTATTGTAATCGAAAAACGATTGTAAGCGGATAATGTGTATCATTATATATTTCTAAGGATATTAAAATTAAAACACTCATTATTTGTAGAAATGGCAAATTTCATCAATATTTGAACTAGAAAGGTCTGTACACAAAAAAGGAGATTTTCAGGTTCTTAAGAACAATTTACCTTAGGTCATGAAGATTGAGTATTTGATGAATTATTCACTACAGTATAATTTACTTATTACCTTTTCTTTGACGAATATAAAATAATTTAATTTTGAAATCACATCATGTCTAGAAAACGGTTGCGTGTAAATATTTTACTAAATATTTTGTGAACATTTTAAGTATCTAAATGCATTCGTTTTTGAATTATAGTAGAAAAAGAAAACCAATTTTGTCAAAAACTGATTTCGCGTTTAAATTTCCCTATTTTTTTTTTGCACCGGTTATTTCGATAAGTATACCGGGAAATTGTTACTTTTGACTCCTCTAACGTTTCAATTATATACAATTTTCAAAGTTGAATACTGAAGAGTTTTCACTTCTTCTATAATATAATGTAACGACAAAGGAAAATAAACAGCAAAAATCGTTTTAAAATGTAAACTCAATAAGTGCATCGATCCATTCGGAATCTAAAATAATATGGCTGCAGGTTCACAGTTAATCGTTTTTGATCGAATCGATTTGGGTGGATGTACACGTAAATAATTACAGGACCTATTGTGTAGTTCGTCCATGTTGTACAACATTATCTACCTATATTAATTTCGTATTTAATTTGAGACCGAGTGGTTGTAAATAAATGCAACAACTCTATGCAAACTGAATTTCCAACTATTATCACGTAAGTAGTATATTATTATTATTATGATGCTCGTGAGATGAATAATTATTTTTGTCGGTTTTTATGATAAACGTTGCATATATTTTACAAATGTTATAAGTTACATTTTTTTTTTCGTGCAGTTGTTATTTAAATTTTATATTGGAAAATATCTAGGTATTACAAAACACCTCAAAAAAAAAAAAAAATTAAATTAAAATTTTAAAAATAACAACAATCATTAAAAATATGTTCTATTGTTGTAAAAAATATATAAAATAAAGAAACAGCGAGATAATGTAATGCATATTTAGTTTTTGTAATACTTCCTTTTGTTATGGTGTATTACTATTGGCTTGTACAAATTAATGACGTGCACACATTGAACTATTCAGAGTATATAATAAAAATATTGTGCAATTTTTTTTTTATGCATTTTCTGTTTTTATGAATTTTAATAAAAAAAAGTATTGTGCATAATTATTAATAAAAATATTATTATTTGTAAGCAATGAAAAATGTAAACGTATACCTCACGTAGCTACATAATTATTATTCTAACGCCGCGTCTATATTAGTATACAAACTATAACGCTGTATAGCTGGTACCTATACCTATATCCTATAATTAATGAATGGAGTTTTTTTATTTTAAATATACAAATTTTAAACCATCAACATTTTCAAAGGAATATCCATTAATGGAACAAATTAATATATAATATTATAGATGTTAATGCAATGAAAAAAAGCCCACATGAATAAAAACTTAGTATTTAAGTTGTATAGGTATATAACATGCTATCCTACTTGGTTCTTCGTATAACTCAAACATAATAGTGTGGTAAGGTATAGTGCAATAAGGTACTGTGATAATAAAATTTGAAAGAAATTATAGTCATCGATTATCAACTCGTTTTGGTAACGATTCTAACCTAATCTTAATAGGTACAACCAGGGCTTGAAATCGTTACTAAATTAATCGGTCACCGAAAAAATGATGGATACCGGTTACCTGTTTTATACCGCTCCTGTTGTTAGCGGTAACCGGTTACCGGTAGTATATTTAAAATTACTGGTTAAAGATTACGTGATAACCACTTTCAAACAATTTTGGTTACCAGTAACTGATTGAAAGCTGGTTTTCTAAAAAAAAAATTGTACTACACCTTTGTACCCGTGTCCTTTCAGAGACAGACAACGGTTTACAGTTGTCTATACGTCGTCTATTGAGAGTTGAGTCGTGAGCCTTTTATAGTATTATGATTGATATTATAGTTCAATAGTTCATAGATAACGGTAGTCAATACTCAGTATTTATAAATACCGGTAATTATTTTTTAACCAGTTAAAATATATTAAGTTATTATAACTGAAAAATTGTCACGGTAACTGGTAACCGATAACCGGGAATACAAATAGATTTATAAGAACAGTAACCGATTATAGGTTCCGCAAAATGCCTAGAAATTACCGGTTTAACCATAGGTTATAAATACTAGTAATTTGACATCTCTTAAAAAAATTGTGATTGTTCAAATTCTTTTGGGTGTAACTCGTTGCTGTAAGTGCAACTCAGACATCCTGTGCGACAGCATATCAAGTAAGCAACGACACGCCGATGAGCGGCTATAAGCGCAACTCAGCCACATTTGTAGGCAATGTGTGAAAGTTCGATTTGATGCATGCTATTAACTGATCTTCCCGATAACCAATGACAACCAATAAAATAATAAATACTAATTTATACTAATTATTTCTCCTATAACCAATAGCAACCATTTATTAATAAAAATTTCCATCGTAAATTTCAAAATTCCTGTTTGAGCACCTCCTCGGGTTGGACCTACCGGGTCCAATTGTGAATCTAAACCTTTCTCTTGAATCACTCCATCAATTAAAAAAAACTGCATCAAAATCCGTTGAGTAGTTTTAAAGATCGAAGAATATAGACAGACAGACAGACAGCGGGACTTTGTTTTATCCTATGTTAAGATAATAATATATATACTGTTTGACTGTTATTTTATTAAAATAATTGTAAATAGGTGTAAGTAAATTCGTTTAGATTAAAAGTATTGGAAAGCATTAAGGCATTCGAAATTGAGGTTATAGAATCTGTGTTGCTGATGCTTTAGGCTTCTTTATAGAATATTATATAATTGGTTAATTAGATCTCCCTAATTTAGTGAAATGATTGACAGCAAAATCTTCACTCAACTATCAATAATAATAACTTCAAAGTAATATTACCTCATAAGATTAAAACAAAAAAAAAACCCCTTTGAAAAATCTTGAACAAGCTATGGTGAAACTTTAGTAAGGATCGTTAATTTGACTACAGCCATAATGTTTGGAACTCATCCAGTTTAGTATTTAATTATCACAGTACCTATACTGAAATATACAAATAGGTACTCAGTATTTTATCACGGAATTGAAGCTGCTCAATTTTATTCAATTTACTAAAAATTTGAGTTTAAGAAATATTAAATAATATGTTTAAAATCATTTACCAACTTATATTTTACCTTCTTGCTATTTTTTACCATTAATACTTGTTTCTATGTGCACAAATTATTTTAAAATTTATATTTATATTTATATTTATAAGGTAATTTCAGTAATTGTGTACACCTTTCTGATTAATATTGAGTGCAGTTTATTATTATATATTTATTATTGTGTTAAGGATGGTAAAAATATACAAACATTATATAGAGAGTTAATATAATAATAAGTTTCGATGTCATTATGATGTATATAACTATAATGTATAGTTAGTTAAATGTAATTGTAATTTTTTTTTTTTAAATGACATAAAACAAAAAAAAATATGAAATGTAATACGATACTCTTCATAATTTCATTACAACTATTTTCACTGCATTAAAATTTTAAAGTTCAGATAATATTTATAGTATTTTTAAAATTTAAAATAATAATTATAATAAATTATTTACTAAAAAGTTTTGATTGTTTCTATTCTTACTGACCAAGTTATAAAAGTATTAGATTTAAACATTAATTATTAATTGATTATCTTTTCAAAAAATGCCACTAAACGAAATTACGTTTACGTAAGACGGGAATTTTGTATGAAAACTTTAATGTATAGAATAATAATTTCGATTGTTTTTTTTTTTATTAAATAATATAACTTAATAAAATATAAAAATATGTCTATATAGAAATACTTACCCTAGAAATTCAAAACACAATGATAATTTGGTTAATAAATTATGTATTAGTGACAGGTCTTTGTTTTTTAATATTACATTTTTAAGTAAATATTTCATGCTTTTAAAATTGATATCTGTAGGTAGGCACTGTTTAAAATGTCTAAACGTCTAATTTTGATTTTTTTTTTTTTTTGTCGACATTAAATATTTATTGCATACATTAAATGTATACATTTTTAAAAGCGTTTGTTAGATATTATGTACAATAATATTATTTTTATGAAATAAACGTTAACAACACAACTATTTGTTATTTAAAAATTAGAAATGTATCTACAAATTTCCAATAAAAATATGGAATTATAATTTTGATAAAATTTAATTGTTTGTTAAATGTTTTATTTTATCATGGCCATTAAAAGTTACTTAGGATTTTACTGATTAATTACTAAGTTAAAGGCATATAATTGTTAAAACTTTTCGGACTTTATGGACTTTGGAACATTTCAGCGGACCTCTATGACCTCAATTAATTAAACTATGAGCTTATTTAAGGTCAGTTTCTTGATTGGTCTAAAGAGCGAAACACATAAAGTATATCATTTTATTATGACCTTTGACAATAATTATTATGTTAATATAGACATATAATCTGATTCTGATATGGAATCTATAACTCTTAAAATTTGTTATTGCTACTTTTTAGCAAAGATTTCCAGAACGGTTTACTATAATTATTAGCTTTAGAAGTCCTTTTAAAAATATTTATCTGTATGTAATGTGTAACAAAAGAGTTGATGATCATTTCACTGTATCGAACATATTCACTAGTAACAAAAAATAATATGTGCGATTTTTCTGACATAAAATTACAAATTTGGCAGATTTCTTTATGTTTTTTTTTTTTATTTTGCTCATTGGGTTGTTTAAATATGTCATAACATTGTTAAAATATATCGTCTCAAGTTCTTACTACAAACATCGACCTCAGAATTCACCATCAAAATGATCATTTATACGCCAGTCACGCAAGTTAAAACGTTAAAATTCTAATCGCGGAACGCTCGTTAACTGACTCCCAGAGGCGATGGGACTAACCGGACTAATTTTCACCGGTCCCCTCGGCCGTACGAAAGCCTTATAATGATACTACATAGCACAGGACATCACGTCAGTTGATAATAACAACGATACGGTATTGTCCACTTCAGGTTAATTTACTCGAGCCCAAAAAAAAAAAAAAAAATTAATCATAAACAAAAGAAACAAAGGTTTAACTTTTTAGACAATTCTGTTAAATAAATAATATGACGGGAGAAAATGAAAATAAAAATTTTAAATTAACAACATTAAAATGGCAAGAAAGATGAATAGTAAGAAAAAAAGGAAAAAGAAATACCTATAAAATTATAATGGTAACCTTATAATATATTACTATGTAATGTATTCTTATAAAATATATTCAAATTACTTCATCAGAGTTTTTTTGTGGAAGTAAATGGACAGTATCTTCACTCTCATGATCCAAGTCATGAAGTCAAGACATTTTTCATGTTTTTATACACCACATAATACTTCTTAAAAATACTTTTTAAAATTACTTTTCAAATAGACATTTAAATACTTACAGCGTCAAGTGTTTTTAATATTATTTTAAATTTCTGGTTCATAATATGTTAACTTCTATACAATCTTAGATATTATAATATGTCCTTAGTTTGAGTATAGTTGGTTGAGTGGCTGGGCGCGGCCCGTTTCGCCCAAAATCAACCTTTCCCGTTTCGCCCAGATACCCGTTTCGACCAAAGTCATTTTAGTCGTTTTCAAATTAAGTTGGCAATGATTTTTAAATAATATAGTATTTTAGTATACCATATAATATTATGTATTATAATTAACTATTAAAAAAAAAAAAATTACATAATATTATAACATATTACTATTTTCTACTAAAATTAAGTTATATTCAATAATCAGTTATTTATTTTTTTACATACAATACAGGCATTTTCCCAATTTAAATTAATATTTAGTATAATTATTTAAAAATACATTTTTACAGTTAAAAATTATAATACAAATTACCAGTTTTTATTTTTGTAGTTATTGCCAAAGTTTTTAAAAAATACATACTCAATATTATACATTTTTACAAATATTATTGTCTACTAAAAACTATTTAAAAAAAAAGCATTACACAATATAATATATTATTATTTTTTATAAAAATTAAGTTAAGTTATTAAATTTTCTTTTTTAAAATTTCTACACATGCTTTTTACAAATTCGTACCTAGTAATTTCACCAGATCTATATAAAAGTATACGTTTTTCGTTGTATTCTTGTCTTTCCTTCGTCTTTCTGTCTTTTGTTTTTTTGGGAATTTCAACACTTCATTTTGATATACGTTTCTGTCTGGATCTCATTGCGTATAATATTTAACCAACTTATGATTGATGGAGAGTTAGAATAAAAGTTTTTATTGAAATATTAATTTAAATTGGGAAAATGCCTGTATTGTATGTAAAAAAATAAATAACTGATTATTGAATATAACTTAATTTTAGTAGAAAATAGTAATATGTTATAATATTATGTAATTTTTTTTTTTTAATAGTTAATTATAATACATAATATTATATGGTATACTAAAATACTATATTATTTAAAAATCATTGCCAACTTAATTTGAAAACGACTAAAATGACTTTGGTCGAAACGGGTATCTGGGCGAAACGGGAAAGGTTGATTTTGGGCGAAACGGGTGCCGCCCGAGTGGCTCCTTGAATGGTTTAGATTTACAATTAGACCCGGTAGGCCCAACCGGAGAGGTGGTGAAACGGGGATTTTGAGATTTACGATGAAAATTTGTGTTTATAAACCATATTAAATAAAATAGTGGAAATTATTATATATTTATTATTGGTTGCTATTGATCAAGCATGGATCAAATCAAATTTTTGCACATTTCCTACTAAGGTGGCTGAGTTGCACTTACTGCAGCTAGTTGAACAAACACAATTTTTTATTTGCAATGAGTTAGGGGATTAGCAAGTATTTTATAATATTATTATGTATAGTTATTTTTATTAAAATAAAAAAAATTATATCAACATTATGACTGTATAAATAATATTGAAACTTAATACTTATTATTTTTTAATATGTGTTATTAGTTATTAGTTACCTATTACATACTGTTATAAAATGATCATCAGCATAATTGTATAAATATATTGTTTCGTAATCAATTTGTTCCAAACTCAAAGTCAAGTGCATCGACGAGATTTTTTATGTACCATAATATTATGGTTTGGATTATTTCACGTTAACGTTTAAAAAAATATCTCATTTACCATAAAAATAATAATGATAATTAAAAGTGAAATATTTAGTCATACAGCTCAAATATATCGTCGTAAAATATTATATATTTTTTTTTAATTTGAAAACAACTTTAAAAGTTATCCCGCCATATTCATATAATATAACAACTGTAGACGTTAAGTTCACTTTAATATCTAAGTACAAATACCAAAGAATTACAATATGGTGTCAAACATAATAACTAACATAGTTAGAAAATTAAATACTTTATTTTAATTACCTATACAGTATACAAGTACTTAGAAAATTAATTTTATAAAAGGTAATTTAATTAAGCTGAGACGGATGTAAAATGTATTAAACATTTTTACAGCATTACTAAGATTTTATTTCTCGTGAAACTATTTAAATAAGTTCATATGAAATTATATTATAATAATGACTAATGAATTTGCTTCACTATCGATCGTTCCAAACACCTTAATTCTGCAACCATTAAATGATGTATATTTTTTATAATCTCTACAAATAAGGTTATAGAAATATTTTGAGAATTTTTTTATTTTTTAAATTAAAAATAATATTTCATTGCAATTAGTCATTAAAATTATTATATCTAGTAATTACTAATATAGCAATACACACAGTTAGTTAACTCTTAATATTATCAAATACTTTGTTAAACAATTAAATGCTTAAAATAATAAACTCCATAAGTTCAGAAAACTTAAACTTGGATTATTCACCGTTTCTTAAGCACAATATAAATAGCTATCAGTACAAAATTTCTCGATTCTGTAGTTAAGGTTTGATTTACTTAAATTGTTTTAAAATTAAACTTTTTTTATTTTGGAACTATCGAGCAGGTATGTGTTTCAATAAGTTTTTATAAATTCCATTTACATTATTGATACCAAAATAAATATCTATACATTTATTTTATTTATATGTATAAATTTATATTATGTAAACATGAAATTATAATAATATAATAAAAATAAAAACTATGCAATGTCCCAAGTATTTTCATATTGATTTATTAATTTATGTACTATGCATAAGTAAAAAATAAAACATCGACCAGTTGCTGCTTTGTTCGCTTAAACTAAACTCGACACGGGTTTACTGCACCATTCTACAAAACGATTTTATCAGATTACCAATTCTAAACGAGCTCAAAAATGTCCTTAAGCGTTCCAAGAAGAAAAACACACATTATCATCCTCCACAACATTCTTGCAACAATTACGATGTGTTCAAATATTCAGTATTTTTTAATTCATAAAGTTATAAATATAAAAATTCTAATATTGAATATGCTAAATGTGCGAATGTGATATTTAATTTAATGTTTGAAATTAACTTCTAAAAGAGTACTACTACTACAACAGTGGTATTATATAGTTGTGTATAAATATTCGAGATGCCTAAATATGTCAGAGGTGCTTCAAATATTATTTATTTTATTCCAAATATTCCCAGAGCCTTGGGTAGGCATGAAATCGGAGAACGGTTAATTCTGTGAAGAAAATAAAACATCTGTGTAGAAATAACTAAGGTTAAGTACTATGTACCTCTCTCAATTACATTCGTTTTTTCTCCTTAGCAACCCTAAGTTTCTCATGAGAAATATTGTAAACAGTAATATTATAGTATGTATACAAATATTAGTATTCTTCCATAATCGAAGTGAAAGTTTGAAAAAATATTGTAAACATTAAATTACAAATCGTATCAAGTATACCTAAATGGATTAACTTTCAAGTGGTATATATGTGAGAATTTGCATCCGATAGCGAACCGATAATACTTTTATTCGTATGGCCTATAGGACATATTACTAATGTTTATTATACCTACCTACCTATACCTAGGTAAGTACTATACAGGTCATAGAAATGCACATGATCTGTTTTTAAATCATTTGAAAGTAAGTAGGTACTTATAAGTTATTTATTTTGTACGACGTACGTTGTATCGCACTCTCATCATGTACGTCGATCATACAGGACACGCACACACATTTGTAACTAGAAAAATCCAATGTTTTCTAAGGCTGGGCTTAAAAATCGAACGCTCTTTTCCCGATTGCACGATTTAGCTTATCTCACAGAGCTTTCAGAGCCCATGTCAATGATGGAAAAGATAATCACATCATATTATATTATTATATGTAAAAAAAAAACCACTCGTGGTACCCAAAAAGACTTTTGCTTGTTTATTTTTGAACAGGACAGAATTTTTTTAAATTAACCTATTATATTTGTCAATTATAACAAACCTACTAAACATATTTCCGTCTTTAAATAATAAAATTTGTTGTACTATAAATTCTTAAGGTGATTCTTGTGCAATGTGCATATTCGTCTTTTAAATGATACCGCCTATTGTCAATATTCGTTTAGTGTAGGCCGTATATAACATTATAGTATGGTTAAAACTTAAAATATAGATAACAGTGCAAATTGTGAACACGTATATAAAACCGTAAATGACCCGCAGAACACTGGAAACATATTTTTTTTATCGGTAAAGTGCTTCGAAGTCTTCAAGTAGCACCCATATTGTTATATTGTAAAAGTGAAGTAGAGTGATCGAGAAAAAGACGACTAAAGACGGCCAGTCGCGTTTGAAAAGAGTATAATAAAAAAAACCAAATCGTAGGGTGATTTTAACGGATGGTCATGTGGCATTCCGTCGTGGACATTTATACAGTGTTTGACGAGGGGGGAGGGGAGGGGGAAAGTTCGATTTACAAAACAATAATAATCTTATCGTTTCTCGAATGCCGTCGAGACGTCTAGCAGTGGAAACGTAATTGGAAAATTCCGCGACGGGTCTGACGTACAGTCAAATAATACGAGTCGTATTTTAAATGCACTATTATCGTAATATAAAATAGTTTTTTATGTAAATACGTAATTCCGAGGCCGACGTTGGACGTTCGGGTTTTAGACGATTTTCAACATAATTTATTGTTTTAATACCGTCATCAGTGATGGCAGTTGGTGTAAACAGGGTTATGGTTATTTTTTCCATGGGGAAAGCAGTATAGTTGTCTCTGAAAATGTTTGCATATAAATTGTTTATATATACATATTATAAATAATAAATATAATATAATACACTACAATTATAACATTACTATAATTGATGATTTTTGTTTTCAAAATCAAAAACTTTCACATATAACACATAGATTTTGGTTTACCATTAATCATCATAAGTCATGACTCAAAAGTTGTTCAAACAAAAAAAAAATGAAAAATCACAATTCAAACAGTTTTCTTATTTTTCTTTATTTTATTTAATATGGGATTG